>VWZF01002474.1:225790-258851 GCA_013396755.1 Sclerurus mexicanus
CCCGGGCCGGGCCCGCCGTGCGCTCAGGCTCTCTCCTGTGCCCTAGGTGCCCGCGCCCGCCGCAGCCATGGCCCCCGCAGCCTCAGGTAACCGCGCCGCCGGCGGGGTGTCGCGGAGCCGCTGCCCGCGCAGCGCGCTCGGGGCGCGGTGCTCGGGGGGCGGCCGCTCCCCGCGGAGCTCCGGTTTACTCGCGCTCGTGTGGTGTGCGGGCACGGCCCCGTCCCGTCCCCTCCCGTCCCGTCCCGCGGGAGAAGCGCAGCGCCGGGAGGGGAATGCTGCGGGCGGCGGTGCCGGGACAGGAGCCTTGAGCGATGGCTTTTGGCCTCGCTGCGCGGGGGGAGCGCGGCTCGGCGGGCTCCTCGTGGTCCCCGACCGCAGCGCGGGGCCCCCTTTGCACGCCGAGGTTGTGGGACTGCGCGCGGAAGTCAACAAGTCCTCTCAATTCAAAACTGATTTTTATTTTTTAAATTTCTCTAGACCTGAAACTTGGTAAAAAAGTTAACGAAGGTAAAACGAAGGAAGTGTATGAGCTGCCAGACATCCCGGGATGTGTTCTCATGCAGTCGAAAGACCAAATAACGGCGGGAAATGCAGCCAGGAAGGACCGCATGGAAGGGAAGGCTGCCATTTCCAACACAACAACTAGCTGTGTGTTTCAGCTGCTTCAGGAAGCCGGTAAGTGTATTAAAGGTAGAGTATGTGCCTGTGTGTTAGAGACGTTCTTGCAGAAGAGCGTTGTTTCTTTATAAGGACTACCCTGCCTTGAGGTTCTGGTGGCTTTTTAGCTTCTTTTTTGTTAATATTTAGTTATGCTTTTCCCTCTGGGACTTCAGAGAAGGGTGGGCGACGTGTTCATTTGGAATGTGAGAGTATTTAGGGTAGTCTAGTGTCCGAGATAACTCTGCAATAGTTTCTCCTACTTGTTTGGTCACGCCCCTAATCCTTCCCTCTGCTTTTGTCAGTTCTTCCCTGCCTGTAACATCTGGGTGCATCTGCCTTTACTACATCTGCCTGCATAGAAGTCGCTTCTAGCCAGTGGCACTCCTAGACTACAGTCTAGGCTGTGTGAAATTTGTGTACGAATGTTCAAACATAAAATTGCAGTGTATCTTTCCCCTCTCGGTTCTGTTAGAGCAATGCAAAGTTTCTATAAGCTTTGTACGTAACACATATGAGGACCACATTGTGCAAATACATTTACCAGTCTGTATCAGGAGCTCAAAGCTTACTTTAAAAGACTCAAAATATTTCTAATGCTAAAAGTGAGCTTTCACAGAGCGCATAACTAACTTAAGTTGCTCGGTTAAGTTTTGCATTGCACTTCCAAAAATAGGAGCCCGTAGCTTTGCTTTGAGAAAGCATTTTGAAGTGTCTTTGGGAAGTTTACAAGTTGCAAAGAGGAATTTGTGCCGGTGGTGAGTCTGCAAACAGTACTATAATATAGACACGGGTAAATTTGGTCAAGACCGCTTATAGCTGCGTGCTTTGAAGCATTCATACAAAGATTGCTTCAGTTACCAGCTGAGTTAGTCTGGAATTTGTAGTATCTGTTATAAGGTGTGGTAGTAGCTCTCAGACAAACAGTGAAGTCCTGACACATTTCATATGTGGGGAAGGGAAAGATGGTTTCTGTAGAGCTGTTTTTGTGTGAGTAGTTTGTAAAATATGGAGTGAAACAAAGATAGATCAAGTAATTCAGTTGATTGAAACTACCAATTTTCATTTAGGAATAGTTAGTGAGATGTTTTGCCAAAATTTTGAATGGCAATAGTTAAGATAACAATCAAAATATTTCATTTCCTATGGATACAAACTTTTAAAGTGACGAACCCATTCTGTCAAAAATCCATAAACAGGTTGTACTCATAACTTCCACAGGTGTCATGGAAAAACATGTAGTAAAATGCAGTTGCTTTTTAAAGCAACAAAAGACCTTTCTTTTCCAGTTAGCTTATTTGAGTGGTGCAAATGGCAGATAATGTGGCTGCCTTATTGTAGAAGTAGTTTGTTTGCTTTGTGCAACTCTTCTTAACCTACTCTTTCAGAGTTGATGATTTACGAGGTTCTCTGCCTTTTATAACAGAACTCATGTCAGCCCAGCAAAAGTGCATGTCTGCACTGATGAAAAATTTAGTAGTGAACTATATGGGGTCCTTAATGCCTGGATTTAGAACTGCCTTAATGTGCGGTTGATTGTTTAGATCATTCTGCCCTTGAAGAAAACAAAATCTGAAGAGTCAGTGTTAATACTGTATTTCAAGACTTTAATTCTTCCTTTATGGCTCTGAAAGTGGAATGGAATAGAGCTACTCCTTGGTTTGACTGAATGCAGTTTTTTTGCCATCTGTTTCTGGCAGATGCCAATTGGGTTTGACAGTTGTCTTGCCCTGGGCAGGGAGAAAGGTGGGACTTTCCTCAAGAGTGAAATTGAAAAAAAGAGCCATTTTGCACTTAAAATGCTGGTCTGCACATGTTGGCTGTCCCTGTTTAATATAGGGTCGGTCATCATCATGTGAAAATGCTAACTTGCTGTAACAGGTTTGTTTGGGTGCAGAAGCTTCTGGGTTTTACTGTCTTTTGCCTAAGAAATCACTAAGTTCTAGTGCCCTAAATAACTCTTTGTAATAAAAGGGAGGACAAAGCCATTCTCCTCTCTGCCCCATCCTCCTTTTTTAAGCAAAACAGTGAAGACTACCATGCTCTCTTACTCTTTGAAACCTTCCAATTACTGTTCCATGTGTAATGAATCTTCCACCAAAGAGCATGGTTGGGTATTTGGTTCCTGCTAATTTCTTTTAAAAACAAACAAAAACATGGTGAATTATAGATTTTTTTTATTTTTTTTTTAAAAAAAAGGTTCTGTGAACAAAATTATTTGCAAGAATAGGACTCCTGAGCTACAAGTGAGTGTTGTATGGTAAAATTGGCAAAACTAATGACTTGTGGGAGACGACTGCATTTATGGCCTTTTGTAAGGCCAGAGGGGGCCTAAAATACTCTGAGATTCAGTGTGTCCTTTAAACCCAGGGAAGAACAAGATTCAGGTGTACTTAAAATTAAAGATCATGTTTGTGACTCTTGTTTCAACTGTGGAATGTGCCTACTCATGGAACTAAGCTGCTGTCTTTATACTTAGGAATCAAAACAGCTTTTGTCAGGAAACAGAGTGACACAGCATTCATAGCAGCTCACTGTGAAATGATCCCAATTGAATGGGTATGCAGAAGGATTGCTACGGGCTCCTTCCTCAAGAGAAACCCTGGTGTCAAAGAAGGATATAAGTTTTACCCACCCAAAATTGAGATGTTTTACAAGGTAAGTTTCCTTTCCTGCGATGTTAATCAAACTTAAACAGAGCTAGGACTCTCTATTATCTCCTTTAACATGATGACAGGTAAAGCAAGTAGTGCTAGTGGCTGACGAATCCTCTTAGTATCAGTAGTTTTGCCATCCTAATGTTTTCTGGCATTCTTGTCCAGCAGCTGTTTTCTCCAAAGTGCATGCAATAGTGGCTTACAAGGCCATCAAAGAACAACAAGCCAAACTGTACATAAAAATAGAGAAATGTAGGTATAAGAACTTTTTAGGCATATGCTGCACCAGTTGAAACAGATGTGTTGATATATATGAAGAAATTAAACAGTACTTGCATTGTGGGGGTAAGTAGCTGGCTAGTCACTTGGGGTTCTGAACGTCTTTGGGAATTCCAGACTTCTCTGGGAAGAAGTACTTTGTGCATCGTGACCTAAAGTGTTGGTTTGGTTTGGTTTACCTTGTCTCTCTTAAAGATGTTCAGGTGTTACAGCAAGTATGTCACTGTCACTTTTTAAATGGCAATCATAAAATACTAGTTTGAAACTTGTATTTTCTTTTTCAAAAACAAACACACAAAACCTAGTATCTTTTAATGGTTATTTTCCTCTAATAGCAAACTTAAATTATGTATTTTTTCCTGATTTTCTTAACAGGATGATGCTAATAATGATCCACAGTGGTCTGAGGAGCAAATAATTGAAGCAAAGTTCTGTTTTGCTGGACTTACTATTGGCCAGACTGAAGTGGATATTATGGCTCGCTCTACTCAAGCTATTTTTGAGATCTTGGAAAAAGCATGGCAGCCCCAAAACTGTACTCTGGTAGACCTGAAGGTATAAGAATCTGATTTCTCATGATCCTGGTTCTGACAGGAAATATATCACCATATAGCTACTAAAATAGTATTCTTACTGTTCTTCTAGATTGAATTTGGTGTTAATATGCTGACAAAAGAAATCGTTCTCGCTGATGTTATTGATAATGATTCATGGAGACTGTGGCCAGCAGGAGACAGAAGCCAGCAGAAGGACAAACAGGTAATGCTTTAATCTTTTTACCTTCTAAGTCAGCAGGGAAGGAAAATAAAAGCAGATCTTAAACTGTAGGGTTTACTTTTTTCAGTGACTTTTTCTAGGTAGTCTTGTTACAGAGTAGTTCATATGGTACCTGATGTCTGAGCTCTGAGCCTTTTTCTTATTAAATAGTTTATCTGATTTGTGGTAGAAAAAAAAATCCTCAGTATATCTTCAGTTGAAATACCCAACAGGACTATTGACTGGAGCTATTGTAATGAAGTGTGGAGTTTCTAGGGATGATAAGAATTTGATTTGTGCAGATAATTGTAAAATATTTGGATAACAAATTGGTAGGAAGAATACAAGCTTTGGTTCCCAGGTCTGCCTCCAAGTTTCTCTGTTTATTCAAAGTGGTATCTCTGGTGATAGGTAAGGGGGAACTGCAGGGAGGATGTTTTTTTTAATTTATTTTGGTTAACCATGAATTCAGTATTGTTACTTACAGACTATGCCCACATATGAGGGCTGCAGACATAAATTCCAAACAAAACTTGTCCTCTAAACTTGTAGCAATTACACTTCTCAAATATTTCTGAATTAACAGGTAAGTACTTAAAAAAGAACTGGTTTGGGAATGCTTCTGCCATGGAGTTTCTGTTTTGGTTGTTAAGACTAGTAACAGAGACCCTGTGAGAGAAACTGATTGTAAGCCACAGGGGAAGATTTCAAAGTGTGTGTGGGAGGAAGGGTATTAATTTTAAATTGGAAAGCAGAACTGTTCTATTGTTTACTTGAGCTGAATTATGTAGTAGCATGCTTGAACGAATTGTTCTGACAGTGCTTTTGCTCATCTCCCTAAAATAAGGTACATGATAACAAGTAGAACCTGGATTGGCCAGCACAGGCAATCATTACAAATCCAATTTTAAAGAAGTTGTATGTCTTTCCTTAAATTTTCCCTTTAGAAAGCTTCCAAAACCTTGATACTCTTGTGGCTAAAAGTCTTTTTTGTGTTGCAAATGGCCATAAGTTGTAATGCAGAAAGTTGTTTACACCTACTGAGATAATTCTTCATTAAATATTTCCAATATATTTATATATTCTATATATTCAGTATATTTATATCCTTCATATTCAGTCTTGCCCATATCTGTACCAATCTCTTGTTCTCCTTCCTGTGGAATGGCTAGAAACTGCATTAATATTTCAGATGAAGTATAATAATTCTTATCAATTATGATAGAAAAATGAGTGCTCTGTGTACCCAAACCACACTAACTTCACATGCTGGGGTAGAGTTAATTTTCTTCAGAGTGGCTAGTGTGGGGCTGTGTTTTGGATTTGTGCTGAACACAGGGTTGATAATAGAGAGATGTTTTGTTACTGCTGGGCAATGCTTACACAGAGCCAAGGCCTTTTTCTCCTTTTTGTACTGCCATGCTGGTGAGGAAGTTGGGGCTGAATGGGAGGCTGGAAGGAGACACAGCTGGACAGGTGACCTAAACAGACCAAAGGGTTATTCCATACCATATGACATGATGTTCAGTATATACAGTGGGGGGGAAGGAGGACAAAGAGGGGGATGTTTGGAGTGATGGTGTTTGTCTTCCCAAGTAACTGTTATGCGTGTTGGGGCCCTGCTCTCCTGGTGATGGCTGAACACCTGCCTGCCCATGGGCAGCAGTGAATTAATTCCATGTTTCGCTTTGCTTGCATATATGGCTTTTGCTTTCCCTGTTAAACTGTCTTTGTCTCAACCCATGAGTTTTCTCACTTTTGCGTTTCAGTTCTTTCCCTCTGATCTCACTGATGGGGAGTGAGCAAGCAGCTGTGTGGGGCTTGGTTGCTGGCTGGGGTTAAACCACAACACTTCAATATTTTATTTTCCTCTTTTCAGTCCTACCGGGACCTGAAAGAAGTGACTCCTGAAGCACTGCAAATGGTTAAGAGAAACTTTGAATGGGTTTCAGAAAGAGTGGAGGTACCTGTTTTTATGAACAGTAGACTTTGATAGTTGCATGGTAGACTTTGATAATTCCATGTCTTCAATCCTGCTGACTGCTTTTCTTTCCCTCCCTCTCCACTCTTTTCCCTAGTTGCTTCTAAAAACAAAGAGCCAAGGTAGAGTTGTGGTGTTGATGGGATCTCCTTCTGACCTCAGTCACTGTGAAAAAATAAAAAAGGCATGTGCAGCCTTTGGAATTTCTTGTGAATTAAGAGTGACCTCTGCTCACAAAGGGCCAGATGAAACCCTGAGGATCAAAGCAGAATATGAAGGTAAGTGCCAAAGAAATACTGATTTCGACTGAAACAGCATCATGTTCCAGAATGACTTAGCAACTTAAGGATTTATGTGGGGGTTTTCCATTTTCTGTTAAACAGAACACTGAGCTGTTAAAACGCTGATTCACACTTGCTAATTGGATAATGACAGACTGTTCCAAGCAATTTCAGTGTAATGTACTGTCCTACTGCCCAGCCACAACTTCCATCCTCTGCTTTTCTCAGTACCAGAACTGCTTTGCCCAAGCCTTGATCATGTTAACACATTTACTGTAGCATCTTGTTGATGATTCTAGCCCTTCTGAATGAGGAGGAATGGTAGTTTCTCTGGTTGACTCTCAATATTCTTATATTATTTACAAAGCAGATGTTGCTCTCGCCACGCCTTCCTGCCTGTTTCATGAAAATATTCTTATTACTTTAGATGCTATGAGAAACAGATACTTGACTTAAATTATTCTCCTTGCCAAGAAAACTTAACATGTCTTCAAAACTATTTATAGCCTAGCAGCTGAGAGATAAGAACCATTTATTTTTGTGGGAGTATACTTTGTACTTGGTGAAATTACAAAGGTAGTAACCATAGTTGAGAAACACACTTTGAGGTGAACTGTTCCATGATTTAAGGAGAGGAGCAGTTAAATGATGCTAGAGGTTTAATGGCTATGTTCTCTACAAAGCTAAGCAGCACCTATTTCTCTGATACTGAGACTTTCCCTCAGAGGCAGAGTAAGAAATACTAACTTAAGTTGTGGTAAACAATAGCTGGGATTTAAGGCTGCAGGATATTTCCGTAGAGGGGGATGGTGAACACAAAATTCTATTGCCCTGTAACAGAATTGACAAAATAACTGCAAACAGAATTGTGGACTCTGATAAAGTTCCCATGAAAGTAGGTGGTAGAGAACAGGGTGGATTGTTTATCACTGAATGTCTTCCTCCCCACCAGGAGATGGAATCCCAACAGTGTTCGTTGCAGTTGCTGGCAGAAGCAATGGCTTGGGGCCAGTAATGTCTGGTAACACTGCTTACCCTGTTGTCAACTGCCCTCCACTCTCAGCTGACTGGGGCACTCAGGATGTGTGGTCCTCTCTCAGACTGCCCAGTGGTAAGATGATCTTCAACTTATGCTCTTGTCCTGATGTAGCTCTATTTTTGTTGTTCTGGTATATACACACATGGAAAAGTAGCTGGATCAGTACTGAGCAAAGTCTTTAGAAGTATATTGTGTACAGGCTTTTTGCCATCAAAAAGTCATCAATAGACAGAGCAAGGATTACATAGGAATAGTCTTTAGAAAAATATAAACCTTATCTTATCTTTTCTAAACATTCCAGTATGGAATTGGAATTAGTATTCATGGGAATTTCAATAATTGAATTTTGCTGCATCTTCCTTATGATCAGAGATCAAATAATATCTAGTGTAGGTAAGACCTCAACACTTAACGATTACTTCAGTGCATATATGATTTTTAACTTTGTTAGTAACTTGAATGGATGCTTGGCAACTAGGGGGCACAGAAGTCTGTTACCTCTGTGTAAGGGGAGTCATTTGGGTTGATCACTTTTGGTTTAAATAGTCATGAAGAAGTCATGTTAGACATAGTGGAACTTTACTAGCTTTAAAACTGGATCATGTCACCTGGAGGCTGCAACAAACCTTGTTTTAAGTTGTTCTTCAGGATCAATGTTTTGACTATAAACTATGCTTTAGTAAATGGCATTCTCTTCTCTGCAGGTCTTAGCTGTCCTACTACTCTGTCACCTGAAGGAGCTGCTCAGTTTGCAGCTCAGATATTTGGGTTAAACAACCATTTGGTGTGGGCCAAACTGCGAGCAAGCATGTTAAACACCTGGATCTCCTTGAAGCAGGCTGACAAAAAACTTAGAGAGTGCTCCTTGTAAATCATACTAACAAGTGACTATTACTAGTTACGCAAAGGCGTACGTATCCAGTCATACTAGGATTTACATTTGAATGAGCTCAAAAGTCCTGTATCATTTCTTGCAGAAGAAAGCATTGTTAGAGCAGAAGATGAAATCTGTTGTGTTCTCATCCTTCCCTTGTGTATTTTTTTAATATAACAACTAAGTAGAGATGGGGAAGTAGTACTTTAGGTATCTCTTTCTGTTGCTCCAAAATGGTGCTGTTCTGCTTTGTAGTTTGTACTGTTAACTACAGACTGTCAAGAGAATGATTTGGTGCACTCTAAATAGAATTCAGCTAGTTTTCTGTATTTCTGTAACAGTAATATTCTTCCATACTATTAATATGTCTTGAACCTTATTAACTCAAGTGGACTGCTGACTAAAGCCAGTGCTGATGCTGTTCTGCTTGCAATGATGGTATGCTTTCTTTAGCAATAAAATGGCAACATCTGCTGTATTAATAGTAAAAAGGGGTGGAAAAATATTTTAAGATCCTGAAATAAATACATGCCTTATTTAAAAAAGTGTATATACATACATGTATCTTTTTTTAAAATATGTGTGTGTATATGTACCCCATTGCTATCTTTTGGAATTATGTGATGTTCATAACAAGCTATAAATATGAATGGCTTGACAGACCTGTAACTTGGCTGGTTGCCTGTTTCCTGTAACTCTTGCCTAGTCCAGGCTTTGCCCTTTTAAATACTAGGCAGATCCCTACCCTCAGTAGTTCTAAAGGGCCTATGTGATGAAGTCAGACTGTCTTCATACACTTCAATAACTGTAGCTATTATATATCTCTATTTCATCCTGTTTCTATGGAAACTTTACTGAACTGAAGAGGGGAATAAATAGTAAATTGACAAACTACTGGGGCGGGAAATCTAAGCATGACTGTCTTGTCTTTGCACACACCAGTCTTCTGAGTAGGTACGATTCTAACAAATATGCAATTGCTCAATATATGTAACACTTATGCTTTTACAATTATAAATAAACTACTGAATGCAAAGCTGCTTCATGGAGACTTATTGAAAAGTACACTCAAAAGTAACCATCAGCTGTGGTCCATAACATTAGGACCTCAAGTTAATAAAAAGTTTATGCACTAAAACCTGCTAGGAATAGTATTAGGGGACAGCCTTCTGGAAGATACTCTGCTATTGATAAAGTGTCTCAGTGTTACAGGAAGCTGCCTCATGATGGTGTGGTAGTTCGGGCTAACCCCCTTAATGTGAGTAACTGGATTAAATGCTGCTGGCCTTCTTCACAGGAAGGGACTTATTTTTACAGAAGACCTCTGAGCAGTGCTCCTTTAAATGCAAGGGTTTTAAATTGGTCAAAGCTTACACTAAATCAATACAACCAGAATTCTTAGGCTTGAGGGCAGTTGCTTTTCTAATGAATTTCTAAGTGAAGTATCAACAGTGACAGCCTGTGCTGAACAAATGTTGAAATTCCTTTGTGGTATGCTATAGCTGTGGAAGCACTGACTTAAAAGTGAAGATCCTCAAGACTGATTTTTTTTTTCAGCAAGCAAACTATTTCCCAAGTTTGTACTTGCCTTCATACTTAACCATGGCGTATCTGAAAGCATCCTGTCAGCTACCTCTCCTACCACGACCGTGGTATTAACTTCAACTAGCAGAAGAATTAATGGGTGAAAAGAGTCCATGCTCTTTGTTTGCTTGGGTGAGTGAATTGGATCATCTTATCTTGTAATCAGACAAGCACTAGAGCCAACAACTGTAAAGGAGATTGCAGCACTTCTCCTGGTGGCAGCAGTCTGCTAGCTCAGCTATGTAACAATACACAGCCTGAGGGTGAAGTTACACATGAGGTGAAGGTGTCATTTCCTGTTCCTCTCTACCCAGCACTACACTGAGTGTTGGCTCCGACAGGTAATCAACCTGACAATCTTATTAGTCATCTGGACACCCTACCACCATGGTGAGATAGACAACTGCAGCCAGCCACTGGTGTCTCCCACTTTACATTGCTGTGCTGTTTCTGTACAGTCTTCCCCCATGCAATAAAAATTAGTAAGAGATTATGATTTGAGTATTACACCGGAACTATTCTGGTCAGTCTCTAGTTATTTTCTCAAATTACTTTCACCCTGATTATACAAACTTGATTTGTAAGATTGTGCCAGTTTATCCTGGGCATGAGCATGTTAAGTGTTTTAGTTGCCATAGAGATGGTCATTCTTCAGCTTTTGGATGGGATGCATTGTTTGGGGGTTTTCTGTGCAGTCTGTACTGAGCTCTCAGAAGCAAATCCTTGCTTGAGCAGTTGCCTTGCAAAGAAAAACTAAGGCACAGTAGCCAGTATTAACAATGTGTTGCTGTGATCAGCAGACGTAAACCTGCACAGTCTCATATCTGCAAGAACTTACTGTAGTTGTCCTAAAGGCCAAAATGTTGTAGATCAGCTGTTCAGTTTAGCTAGAACTTCTTCACAAAGCTTTTGCTGTGAAATGAAAATAACCTGAGAACTGCTTCAGCCAGAAATTGCTCTTGTAGCACTTGTGCTTTTTTTTGGTCCAATTTTTTAAAACAATCCCAACATATTCTTAAATAAAAAAGTGCTTTTATCTTCACAGAAACTATTACATAGAGTGGTTACTGAAGTTCATTTGTATTTTGTAAATTGAGTTGGAATACCTGTAATGGAAGTTTCATTTTTAAACATCTGCTGTGGAACATAGGCCCCTGGATTAAATCATGTCCTAATTAGCAGAGTTACCTGCTTAACAGTGTATGTTCTTTAAAGATATTAGCAAGGAACTTTTTGGACTTAGCAGAGGCAAGTGCTGAGAGCAGAACTTGGTTTACATCCTACCCTGCTTCAGGTATGAGTGGCACCTGGTGCTCAGTTTTTGTAACATCATTTTGTTTCTAAAAAAAAGCCTACTCACCAAAAAAACACTCTGAAAAAGCGAGGGGAAAATCAAGTCATGGCTTCCATTGGTTTGTCCTCTCTCCACAAGTCAAAGGTTTAAGCACCTATCCAGACCACTGAAGGTATGGTTTTAAAATCCACTGCCTGTGGGAAGCTGTAAAAGTGAAGGCCTAGGAGAGGACATGCTTTAGGCTTCTTGGGGATAGCATTAAGGCAGTGCTTGTTTTAAAGTAATTCATATCCAAAGAAAAATCATGATTGTTCCCTCACTGGAGTGGGACTCTGGACCTTTTCTCACAGCCACAGTGATTTCTTTAGCAATACAACTTAATTGTGAAATAGTGTTGGAAATCTTGAACTGTGTTTCAAAATCAGAGATGCCAGCTGCACTGTATTTGGATTGTGTTGCAGTTGGCATGTTCTATACATTTTCAGAGCACACTTCCTGTTCAAAACTTCCGAAAGCTTACACATGAGAATCATCAATTTCTGGGCTCAGACAAAAATAAGGTGTAAAGGTTGTTTGAACCATCAGGACTTGTTTCAAAGGTATGTACAGGAGGAGAAAGCTTTAAAGTTTCATTGATAGTTGATAAAAAGAAAAATAAAAAAATCCAACACAAACCCTGAATTTCCTGCAGAGCTTAAGTACCTCTAGAATGGTGTTGCAGTCCCCATTCCAAATCCCTGTTCCATTTCAGATCTGTGTGCATTCAAAGCTCCTCAGCATTGCTGTGCAATGGTTACCTGGGCAAGAGGGACTAAAGCCACTTAAGCACCTGCTGTTGTGCTTTTGCAGAAGCACTTTAGGTCCTAACGGGCTCTTACTCATCAAAGCCTTATCAGGATACACAAAGTCACCTATCCACACAAAACATAACCTGCACTTCACATATTAGAACAGACACCCTGGTTATAAGCAATTTGATCCCCTTTCTATTGGGGAAAGGGCAAAACAACCTTTTCCTTAATTCTTACAAGAGTGCTTTAACCCCTGCAGGTATGCAGAGGTTTGTGGCAAAGGAAGATCTTAATTTCCCCTTTTGCCCCACACACTGTCTCAGTTTATTTCCCTAAATAGCCACAACAGAGGTTGCCTCTAGAGCTTTGGGGTTTTGTCTTGGGGGTTGTGATGCAGACCTCAGACAGGTTCAATTAACTTTCTTCTGTACGGATATCATGATGACTATGAAATGTCAGTTCAAGTAGGATGGGGAGCTTTCTGCAGGATTTACTTCATGAAGAGTATGCCCTGAGTATAAAGACAATCTCAGATAGAAGATTTATTTTTCCATGTGGAACGTAATATTCAAAGATTATTTAAGAAGGAATGAAGATGTATTTGCATGGAACTTGATAAAAGAATTAACTATAACAGCTTTTCTCTCTCTCTCCCCTCCTGCTGACAGATGTCATCACCAGTAGGAGGGGTATCTTCACAGAAAAATAGTACAGCAAACAAGTTGCCAGAAGCTCAACAGATGCTTGTGAATATCAAGCATCAAGTTCAAGTCTTTTTCAAGGACAGAGCTTTCCACAGAAAAGAACGGGCTGTCATTCTCAGGCACTCAGCGCTTCCCAGTCTCCTGGACTTCATCTAGCAGGCAGCAGTCAGCTGAAATGTCTGATAAATGGGTCTGATACACTGGCAGGGAAAAGATGATGGGCTGTGGCAGCCCCTGCAAGAAGCCCTCAGTCAAAACTGAGTCAGGTCTGATGCAAGACAGGGAAAAATAACAAAAAAACAAAATAAAAAAATCAAAACAAACGAACAAAAAACCAAAACAAGGGAAAAAAGAAACATCACCCCTCTCCTTACAGCACTGTCAGGGAGAAGGTAGTAGCCCACTTTGCTGAGCTGCTCATATAGCTCTTTATGCTGATAAAAACATTCCGAGCTGACAGACCAGAAAGCTCTTGAGTGCAAGGAACCAACATTCACTCAAAGAGATAATTAAGTAGTTCAAGATGCCAAGCTCCAGAGAATTTCTGTTTGGATTGGAAAGTAACTGTATTTGTCTTAATATAGCACAGCCTCCATTTTCCCATTACATAATTTCCCTCTTCTAATACACTAAACATCTAGTAAATGGCCAGCTTCCTAGCTAGTACAGGTTCATATTCAGTCTGCTTTAAGTTATTTCCAATATAGAACATTCTTCCATCTTGCCAAACAAAAGCAAATGCCTCAACTAGAACTGTAAAGACTTCTTTAGCAACTACTTTCTCTCTAATGTTCAAAACATTTTGTCCTAGAGAGCCTGCCACATCCTATCATAGGCACTCCTGACTCCAATTATGCTACATCCTACTATCACTAGTGCAATTATTTTTTTAAATCCATGGTGAAATCCTGCTATTGGCCTTTGCTTGTAAAAGCAGTTGCAGTGATGAGCATCCAGGAAAGTATAACTTCACAAAAAATCAAGGCTCAGTGGACTCTGTTTTGGTAAGGGCCATAGAATAACATATTCTAGCATTAAATGTTTTACAGCTTTGGGGTTTGGGTTTTTTAATTGTAGAAAAGCACATAAATAAGAAGATAATGGACAGATTTCAGTGTGATACCAAATAGAATGGATACACTCTTCCTTGTACAGGTATCATACCTACTAAGAAGAATGACCTTCCCATTATAAATCCAGCTGTAACAGCCACATCTCTACAGTCAAAGTCAGTATTGAAAAAGCAACATATTAGCCTTGGACAGGTGCAGGGCAGGCTGTTGTGGTTTGTTTCCTGCTCCTGAGGACCTGCTCAAAGCCAAAGTTTAACCATTCCCTCTGAGAATTGTCCCTGCCCAATGTCAAGGGAGCAGAACCTGGGGAGGCTGCCTCGTGCTGTTGTCCTGAAGACTCATTTGTGCAGATCAACTCTACCATGTCTCACTTGCAGTTAATGCGAGTGAGTCTAAACCAAAATTTGAGCATTTAGCAGATAGTTATACCACCCCACACATACTGAGGCAGAGCTCAAAGGAATGGGTTAGATCACTTGTAAAACCAAAACAGTGACAAGTCTTGTAAAGTCTCTAGCAATGTTTGACTCTGGCTTCATCTTTCATGGGGTTCAGAGCAAACATTTCTCCCTAGAGAACTAATGTTCTAGCACTGCTTCAGGTTTCCCCCCACCCCATCTTACAGCTATCTTTGCACATTGTCCTTAAAGAAACTTAGGACCAGTAAAAGGACCATGGAGAAATGATTTGCTAGAATGAGCGTGACAGGTATTTGCCAATTGCCAAAAGAAAAATCCAGTTAGATGGAGAAACATGAAGTTGCCATTTCATAACAAGAAAACTGAAGTTTCTAAACCTAAAGTTCATTGGTTCTCATCAAGAGCACCAAGTTGCTGCAAGAAATGACGTCTGGTAAAAGTAAAGAGACCAGAGGTGAATATTAATCATAAATCAAGCATTTCAGCAAGATCTCTGGCCACAACTTAGGAAAACTGGGAAGAGGTCCTTGCCAGAAAGATTTGAAAAATACACATCAGTTCTCGGCAGGTATTTCTCAGTACAGTGACTCCAACCCCTCATGCTGAAGTTTACAACCTCTCTCGTATTAACATATGTGCACGTCCAATTCACTGTACAGCTATTTATGGATCACCAATCTTTTGAGACTCATTTAGTTTTGTTCTCACATAAAGAATATTTCTACATCAACTTGTCAATCATATGACTGAACAAAGAAGGCACAGTCTCATAAATAAGGTGCCCCAACAGTAACTTGGGGTAGCTCTTGTTGGCTGGTCCAGGGATGCTGCCCAGTGAGGGAGACCTCCTTTTGTCATGACAGAAAATGGGAGCTTCACAATTTTGTTGACTGTTGCTCATCATCTGGTAAGCCCAATCATTAAGGGTGTTGTACTCTGCCTACACATCAAGTTGAGCTTTCCCCTTTTCCCTTCCGCTCATACCTAGATTGCTTGCATTCCCCTCAAGCCTAATTACATCAGTTTTCAACCTTATTATAATAATAAAAGGTGGTCAAACTTTGTCCTTAGTCAGTTGGTGTTTATTGTTCGATAGCTAAAGAACCCTTGCTGTGTGGCTGGGGGTGGGGAATAAAAATTACTGTAAGAAAGTACTCCCCAAATTCAAAAGGTACAGCATGGTGTCTCTTCAAGATATTTACTTACATTCAGTTGAGCTCATTCTAACTGCACAAAGTGATAAAGTCTGGTCCACAAAACATTCACCTAAAAAAATTCCATCTCGAAAAACCTTTCCCCAAAAAGAAGTCTTTCCCAAGAGCACCTACAATAATCATGTGTGTGAAATAGCTACCTAAGACTAATACTTACAATCAGCCTCAATGCAGCGTGTGTTAAACACAGTTACTTTCCTTTTAATGCTGTTGCTGTTTCCTTTTAATAAAGTCTTACCAAATATTTTTACAATTCCAGAAATAGAACTCACTTATGCACAGGACAGTGCAAGCCAAGTGATGCTTTATCTGAATTTTTACTTTACTAAAAAGTCATGGAAATGTATAAAAACATTTAGAAACCACATCTTCCAGCAGAGTAGGGAATACTCAATTCCAAAACTCAAGCTCTTGAAAAGAAGAAAAAAAAAAAATTCCCACTAGTTTATCTGGGTATTTCCAACCTGGTTACAGGGACATTTTGCTGCCAAGGAAAAAAACTCCTGCCACCTGCATTCTTAAGAAGACCATGGTGATACAAAAATTAAGTTTGCAAGGTTATAACATATAAAGTGGAGAAATAGAGGATTCCTTTTCTTCTTTTATTATGCAAATTAAGTTTTCTGAATATTCATCCAGGACCTTATTCATACCATAAAGGGGAAACTTACCCTAGATAGAAAACCACATTAAAAATGATCCAGTGGATTCTGGGCTGCCTGCAATATCTCAAACCTTGAACTCTAGAACTAGAGAACAAGGCTAGAGCATCTGACTAGCAGGTCTGTGAAATACCTCGCTGCTCTGCAAGAACAGTTTCCACAACTTCCAAGTTTTGTAAAATGCAAACTTCATATCTGATTTAAACAAAGCAGGACACGAGCAAAAAACTTGTCTGATCAATAATCAGTCTGAGACAGGTACTATAATCAGAAACAGATTATGTACATACCAGTTAAGTCAGGAAGTGCTCACAACCTTAATGTAGGTTAAACAGCAGCTTCTGGATTTACTTAAGATCCCAGAATAGAAGCATATGGAAAAAGAAAGTGATTTTTAGTTTCTGATAAAGTTTAAAATATTACAAACTTTTAGCTTTTATTGAAAATTAAATATTTTAGCAAAAGCAAGATTTAAGAAATATTTTACAAATGATTTACATACAAGAAAGCCAGTATCAGACATATTCACAAATATGCAAACCTTTCATTACAAAAAGTACCTATTGGCAGCATGACGCTAACCTTGCCACTGCAGTGTGCTCTACTCTTGATATGAATAAGGCATAGAATTCACATTTGCACCAACTTAAGAAGTTCAAATAAAAACTTTAAGCTTTTGAATCCTGGATGCACAGTCCCCAACAGACAAATGCACGCACACTCTAAGATTTCTTCTTCTAAGCTCTACAAACTAAGTGTGTGCTCTGGAAGAACAGCCAGCCTGAAAAGTCCACTAGAAATGTAACTGGTACTAGCATTTAGACTTCAGTTTCCTCTCTAACATGTACAGGCCTATGTATGTAAACCATATTCACAGTTTAAGTATTTTTAGATAGAAGTAACTTTTTTTTTTTGCATTTGTTCCTTAAAATAGGCTCTCAGTTCAGCATACAGTTCATTATGTCACCTGTTTTGTGATGCATACACTTACAAGATAACTTAAAAATCTGTGCCTAATTCATGGTCAAGATAATTCAAAAAGAGCAGTAATATCCAACTGTAACATTCAATACTATATTTCAAATATTTGTGCAAACAGCAAAAGAACAGTTGTATGAGGCAAACATTTGCAACACCTTTAATACCTCCTCAATGTTGTAAACTTGGACTGTCAGCCTTAAGTCCTGCACTTCCACAGCTTAAAAAAGTCAGTTGCTAAAATGATCAAGTCTCAAAAAGGTTTTCTTCTACATAGTGCAAATTTTAATGTAGATAATGTGAAAAAACATATCTAGCTGGATTGACTTTGTGCAATCGTCAGTGGTCTTCTCTCGCAGTTGAAGAAAGTGTGCATTCAAAGAACCACATGGTTCAGGAAGATGGGAGGGTGGGGAGGAGAGAAAAAACAGTTCCATTACACTTCTCAAACCAGTGCTAGATGTGCAAAAGCAGCAAAAATTCCAGCTGCTACTACAACCAGAAGAGAGTAACTTTTCAGGAAGACCCAGGCGGTTAGTCATTTGGTCTGGTCTCTAGAAAAATATGTGAGTATATGTTGGATTTTTATCAGACGGTCTTTTAAAGACATCATGGAGAGAACTGACAGCTGGTATCTGGGGTCTACTGGGAGAACAGCTAGAAGCCACCAACACCAAGCAGGACCATTGGGCATTGCCTAAAAATAAAAGATAAGTTGGTTACCCATAACCAATGTTGTATAGTTGACTACCGTGAAAACATCAAAAGACAAACTCATCAATGACCAAGACTACTTTAAAGTTTGATACTAACTAAAGAATTCCAGATCCATGAGATCAGAGGAGTGATGAAAGGATCTTTTCTGATACCTTCCCAACTAAGTCAAACAAAGTACACTTAAACTAGGCTTGATAAAGCAATTAATTTTTCAGATGACATAGGAAGCTCATAGCTTCCTTGGGAAAAGATGGTTAGGTACAAGACAGTCACCTAATAACAAACCTCTCTGATAAAAATTAAATCCAATATCTGTCATACTATTCCTAAAGCTTGAATATTTATTAAGCTCAACGTTTTCATTACAGTTACCTTTATTTGAAGGACTTCTCTATCATCTCCCAATTCCACTCCCTTTTTCATTAGCCCCCAGACAGAGCAGGACTACTTAATCAGTTTCTTCTAAGTTGTTAAAACATACTCTGTAACTTCTTCCTGTACTTTATTTAATAACCAACACCACGCACTGGATGTCAGGCCCTGAACTGGACATAATACTCCTCAGCAGAGGTCTTACCACTGCAGAGAAGATTAATCACCTCAAAAGAGTCACAAAAGTATTACTAGTAGTGGTACACTCCAGGATGACGTATCACACAGCTTTGATTTGTGTCCCATTATAAATCTCAGGTACATACCCACAGTATTGCTGCCCTGCTAAGTAACCCTGGCTTTGTACACATATTCCTCATTCCTAGTATGTTGTTTTTAATCTATTTTTGATTAAATTGTTCTAAAATCACTTCTGAATTCATGCACTGGCCTCTACGGCATCTACAGTTCTGCTAGACTGGTTAATATAGTCTCATAAATGTAGCAGATAGGTGAGGGACAAGCTCCTGTTAAGATCCCAATTCACATAGAATTCTACTTTGAAAGCCAAATTTTACTTATTTTTAAATACAGCCTCCACTCTCTCAGAATCTCACAAGTCTTCAGCAATTGTTTCATTATAACCATTAAAACAGACTGCTGCAGCTAGTTTCTTCAGAAACATTAGTCAAATCCCAGCTGCTGCAGGAGTATATGGCACTAGCTTAGAAAGGAGGAAAGTGTTATTTGCGTTACCTCTTTGCCAAAGGTAACTGCCTGCACGTGGCAGTTTCAGTGTCTTCCCTGACTTTCACAGGGAAGAAAATACAGGATTTTTTCCACTTTAAATTCTAACAGCTTTACACAAATGAACAGTTTAAATGTTAGTTGAGCTTGAAGTGTGTTTGAGTTTACTAGTTTTGTCTCCAGAGCAGCCTATCATCCTTTCCTGCAAAAACTGCTGACCAGTGACAGAATCGCTTTTCATTGCTCATCATAAGAGGAACAATGTGGAAGCCTTACTGCCTTTGAAGATGGGGAAAAAAGTTTCTTTTTAATTTCAATACTCAGCAGTTGTTAACAGGGCTTTTATTTTTAGAAGTAAGTACCTAATAATTGATATTAAATGAGTCTCACCTGTATATTCTCCTCCCTGTCAGGCATTGGCCCAAAGTGCTGAAGAATTTGAGTGCGAAATTTGTTTCTTAAGTTTTGGAACCAACTGCAGGCCTGATTGTAAACAAAATTATGGAGCTCTCTCAATTTCTTTAGTTCTTCTTCATCAGCAACCTATAGGAGGAAAGTTATGAAAATACGATTAGTGATAAAGAAACAAGGTGTTTAAGCTAAAATAAAAAAGCATTCAATTTTAACTATATTTAGATACATTTCTTGCATTCTCTTAAACCTTGATTGCTAACAACTGAATAGTAGTCTTGTGATATCTTTAAAGTTAAAGCTTCAAACTATTGTTCAAACAAAAACCATACTGTTTCTTAGTTGCTTTATAGTAACAAATAAATTTAGCTAGCTGCCATTTATTCCATGTGCTGGCACTGAGTCTTTCAGTGGTCTAGAGACTGAAAAATTTGAAGCACAACTCTCAAGAAAAAAATCAAGCAAAAATCTTGATATATTAACACTAGTAATTATTTAGACAGCCTTCTGGATACCTTAACATCTTCCAAATATTCAATGTCTGCAGTGCAATAACCATCTTTCATCCCTCTCCGTAAAACTCTAAATCTCTTTCCACCAATTGTATCAACAACAGACCGTCCATCAGGTAGAAAATGAACGTTCCTTATTTGCAGCATGCAACCATAATCTGCAAAACTAAAAAAAAACAGACCTTGTCAGTAATGTTATCATACACTTCTGAAAGGATGCTTTTTATAATTAAAAACTACATAAGAGATGAAAAGCTTAGAATCAGGATGTAAACCTACCCATTTTGAGAATCACTTATGCACATCCCAAACTGTTTAGTTCCAGTTTCCATACTCCTGCGAATCATAAGTCGGTATCTTGGCTCAAATACATGTAGAGGGCAAGGCACAGTAGGATATGCCATAGTGCAAACAAACATTGGAACATTCTTGGTCAAGCTTTAAGAGAACATCAAAAGAAATATGTGGATTCAAAATCTAACACTGAGCTATGCCAGGGTATTACATTTTTTTCAGTACGTTTGCTGTGTTTGAGGTCATAAAACATGTGGTAGTAACTTTCAAAGTTAAGGCACATCGTAGTAACTTTCATGAACACTAAAAACACATTAGTAACAGTGACTGAATACCTATGTACTGATTTGTATACACATCAGACAGTAAGATGCATAGTTATCTAGCTAGTATCTAATCACTAAATGAAGGGTTCTGATTTGGGCACAGGGGTGTTAAGTTACCGTTTTAACCTGAGCCATACAAGCCACTATGCCCTCAGAAACACAGTACTTGTGCAACTAAAAAGATGTAGCAGTAACTACATAATAGCTAGGTCACCACTTAGATTATTTTCAAGGAGGGACTCCAGATCACAAGATGCAACCCAGAGTATAATCTGTACCTTGCAATATGCCTGCAATTTAAAAGCAAAATATTTTTTTCATGCTATTTTATCAAGTATGTACAGTTCATAGGTGATACAAACAAGTTATTATTAAAACATTACCAGGTATTTAATTTTAGTATCTTTCAGACTGTCCACTGGATGGATTCTGTTATGTAAGTTGCATGAGCTGTAGTTTTAAAGAGTTTTCCAACATTCTTATCTACAATACGCAATGCTTTATGTATCTGAAGAACTCTCCTTTGTGAGATAAACACCACAATTACAAAAAAATCCCAACTACTTCTTTTGATCACATCTATCTTCACCAACTGGTTTCTACGAAATTCAAGTCTGAGACTCTGCAGTCAATTGACAAATACAATTCCAACAGCAACAAAGCTAAAACCAAAGCTCCATGAAAGAGCATGCAGAAAGAGGAATGGAAGGGAAAACATATTTCATAGAACGGGCCTGGCTCGGAAGGGCCCTTAAAGATCATCTAGTTCCAAGCCCCCCGTCATGGGCAGGGACACCTTCCAATAGACCAGGTTGCTCAGAGCTCCATCCAACCTGGCCTGATCAATCTAATGGCCTTCTACGGAGCAACTCTATCAGTGAACAAAGGAAAGGCTACAGATGCCATTTATCCGGAATTCTGTAAACCCTTTGACATGGTCCTCCACAACATCCTCCTCTCCAAATTGGAAAGAGATGGATTTGACAGGTGGACTTTTAGATGGGTAAGAAAGTGGTTGGAACGGTTGCATCCAGAGGGTAGTGGTCAATAGCTGAGAGTCCCAGGAGAAATCAGTGACAAGTGGTATCCCTCAGAGGTCCATACTGGGACATGCACTATTTTATACGCTCATTAACGATAGACAAAGAGATGGAGTGCACCCTCAGCAAATGTGCCAATGACACCAAGCTGAGTGGTGCAGTTGACAGATCAGAAGGATGGGATGCCACCCAGAGGGACCTCGACAAGCTTCATATTCCCTCTTGCATCCATAATATATCATTATCCATAACAACAAAAATAAATAAATATTTCTAAAAAGGATGTCCATACTAATTTCTCAAGCTTTTCAAGACAGCAAGCTTACTTGGAGTGTTCAGCAGTTTCTTCAGCATGAATTCTTTTTCTCTCATATAATTCATCAGACAAATATTTCATTATTAATTCCTCCAGCAGTTCTGTGATACTGTATTTTCTGCTTGCAAGGTACTGTAAGCAATTTAAAAAATACATTAATATTTCTTTTCATATGTATTAACAAAAGGCCTGAAAAAATGCAGATTTTATTTAAAAATTATTTATAACATGTATCATAAAACCCATGAAAACTTACAGCTCTCAAATTCTTATGTTTCACTGCTTAACACCTAATGATACTCCAATATTTGAAAATTAGATTCCCTGTGTTAGCTCTTAGTGTCTGACACTTTGAGTGTCTAACTCAGTTTGTACTTCTATGCTTACCAAAGACAGAACTGATTTCCTAGGATATACAGCCATACAAGTAAGGACAGTGTACAGAAATCACAGACAGGTTTAACTGAATAGTTACCAAAGTTTACAAATACGCAGGATTTAATTACACCAGTAAAGTAGATGCTCACAGAAACATAAAACCTCTAAGAACCCGAGGAAAACCTAATCAACTTGTATTGAAAAAATTTATCTGAAGTTTTTCCAATCCACAGACTAAGCAAATCCAGGTTTTTTGGTTCAAGTGAAGTAGCCTTTAAAATGATACAATATTTGTACTTGTGAGCTTTACTGAGAAACAATACCTCTTTCAAGCTCTCCTTACAGAGTGGACACTGTGGAGCATGATCTAAACACCGTTCCAAACAAGCTTTGCAAAAAGTATGTCCACAAGGGGTTGTCACTGGCTCAAAGAATAGCCTGAAACAAAATTATTAGAACTTAAATGCCATGGTCAGTGTGTGTCTTGCTAAAAATGTCAATAATTAATATCTATAATTTTTGAGACTAGGTATATCATAATAAAGTAGAGCAAAATTAATTCCATGTCTCCTTATGCTACTTTTCCCTCTATACTGAAGGTTATTTCCATTTACTGCATCATTCATTTTTTTGTTTTCTGATGTATCTGGACACATTCTAACACTCTAATTACCTAAACATTTATCCCAAAACATAAAGATTTTGGTCTCACTAGAGATACAGAATACACAAAATTGAGTGATTCTTTGAGAAGCTAAGTTGTTTTAACAGCAGGATTACATACTAGTAACATAACTATGGATAGTTTAGTACACACCATATGTTTTATGGCATTTATTCTGAAACCTGAGACAACTCAATAAGAGCTTTCAAATACAACACCCGCTACATTTACATACACATTCTGAAGCATTTATATCTCACGGACAAATACAAGGTTCACAGGAAATACTTCTAAGAATTAGCCTTTCCAAAGTAATAGTTTTATTGACTGAAAAGACCCTAACATTTAACCACAAAAGATCCTGTCCTTTACCAGTTAACAATGCCAAGTTTAATTTAGAACGCAACTTGATTTAAATAGTCATACGGTATATAGTGTTGTACCATGTGACATTTAAATAAATATTTAATTGCAGGGATAGAGAAAAGCTGCAATTACTGACTGATACCAGAACTCATAACAACCTACAAGTGCCCCAGTTTATACTTGTAACAGATATGTGGCCAAGCATCTGTAACAGAAATATTGCACCAAGGACAAGATCTTACCTCATACATAGAGAGCATTCAAAATCTGATACATCAATCAAATCGCCTGGAATTGTTCCAAAAGCCAGTGTCATGTCCCTTTTTGTACTTTCTAAGGAAAAGCAAAACAAAATACTCCTTTTCAAAGAAAGGCACAGGCAGTAAATACTTTAAATTTCAAAGTGAGTGACCGTTTACCTCCTTGCTTTTTGTGTTTGTTTCTTCCATCTTCACATACAACTGTATCCTGTTCTGAAAAGGAAAGCTTTCTTTTTAACAAAGCACTTTTTCCTTGGCCAGAGAGAAGAGGTTCAGAAGACACTCTCTTTAAGCCATCTTCCTTGGCAAGGTCTTTTGTTGAATTAAGAGCATGGGCAGACTGTGCACGATTTAAGCCTCCACTGACAGGCTTCAGTACATCTGATCCTCCTGAACTCTGTAACAGTAAGATGAACTGAACAGTATTTTAAAAGTAACACAAATCTAACTATGTAAGGTGTGACCATGCAAAGATATATAAGCCAAACTGATACCCACTGTTAGTACATTGCTTAACTACCAAAATTTGTAAGTTGGGACAGTACTCAAATTTGCTTAACATTAACAATTTAAAAATCTTCATCTGCTTCAAAGAGAAGAATAATTGTATTTCTCTTTATTTTGAACTCCCTAATATCAAACTTCAGTACCTTGTAATATTTTATTATTTATTCTAGTTCACTAGAATGAGGAGTTCTAACACTATAAATGAAAACACATTACTCCCAAATCACAATTCTTTTCCTTCAGTTTAGCCAATTAGAGTAGTCAGTATTTACGCTGGGAAGTAAGGATGACTAATCAGGGTATCAGTACATCCCATGTTTACATATCAATCAAAGAGAAAAGTTATTCTAGAGTTTTCATTACCTGCTGAGGACCAAGCTGTAAGTTGCAGTAAGACGCAGTCCCCTCAGAACCAAGCATAAAAGGTTTATTTCGAATATGGGGTGAATTCCAAGCAGATTCCTTCAGACTCTCACCTAGCTTCTCTGGTGACAAAACATCACACAATGTCTAGAAAAACCAGCTGAACGTTAATAATAAAGAAAAAGAATCTAGACATACCTTTGTTATAAAACTATATATACCCAAAATAAGAAGTTAATCTATATGAAGTTATCCTCATAAATAGATCTTTATTTAAGCAGTAACTGGGAAAGCAGAGTTGAGAACAAGCAGAAACCTATGTAACTACACTGATGAAATGTGAGTAGAAATCTCTTCTACTACAAGCTAGTGAGCTCTTCAAACAGAATTACACATTATCAATTCAGTATTATGCATTTTTTTCAACGTAGACTTTTATTATCAAAGAAAAACTGTTGTGCTCTGGACACAAAAGATTTCAACTTAGAAAATTTAACTTGCTGCCTGCTTTCCAGTTTTCTAGATATTCATATAGTACCTTCAAAAGCATATGTACTTTTAAACACATATATAAAATGTGTACACTGGGACTATCTCTTCAATGTGGTATGATTTTAAGACATATCTTAAATCTACCACCTGAAACTTCTCTGTATGTGATGAAGAATTTTAGATGCTCAAAGTCTACCATAACAGGAGGTTTATAAAGGAATCAAATCAAAGACAGGAATGCAGTACCATAAAGAAAATTACCTTTTCTAC
Organism: Sclerurus mexicanus; assembly: GCA_013396755.1. Classification (NCBI taxonomy): domain Eukaryota; kingdom Metazoa; phylum Chordata; class Aves; order Passeriformes; family Furnariidae; genus Sclerurus; species Sclerurus mexicanus. The sequence continues at coordinate 251,069 of VWZF01002474.1, forward strand.
TTCTAGCTTGGCTGGAAGAAAGTCCTCATCAAGGGCTAAGCACTGTAGAAACAGTTGTAAGGCATCACCTACAAAGCCAGAGTCTTGCAGCACTTTTCCTTTCCTGAAGTAGACCTGAGAAACAGATACCATGAAGACATTTTCAGAGAGTATGTTAACTGCAGTATTGATCTTACAAGCATTGCAACAGTTAGAATTAGAACCTGCCATGACAAAAAGAATGTAGCTCTTCAACAAACTTCAGCTGTGCACAGTGTAGATGATCCATATGCCTTGTCTAACATACATCTGCCAGTGTTTGAAAAGAGACACAGAATAGCCTGGTGTTAGCATTCTTCCAGTTAGTTTGTTTCGGCCTATATGAAAGGGTTAAAAACCTGACTAGTACTTAATGCAAGAAAGGCCTTAGTTTTCCTCTTCTGGGAGCCTCTGGAGAGAAAGAAGAGGGTCAGAAAATGCAAATTATTACACAACCTTACAAAACAGCTTACAGGATACCCTTTTTCTCCTCTCTTCCATTAAAAGCCTTATGGTTCCAGCGAGCAGGAAAAGGGTGACTACAAACAAAACACTCCACGTGACTATGCTTCCCTTACATACATCTCAATCTACGTTCTTAAAACAATGCATTTTAGGAGTCACTTCCTCCAACTATATTTTATTCTTGAGCACTAGACAGAAGCTAGGAAAAAAAAATCTGCATATTATTTTCTCTGAAAGATAAAAAAAGATGGAGGAAAGACTACTGAATTTGCTGAACTTAGTTGTAACTAGATGGTGTTGGGACTGATAACTGAATTTTTAAAGTTGCACTTGCAGTAATATAAATAAAATTGGGTAAAACAAACAGTTACCTAATAAAGGTTGTTTAAAACAACAACACCTATCTATATATGAAAATTTGGGTAATGGGCCAGAAACTAAACTTAAAAAATGAAAAAAGGAGAAAAAAAAAACCAACCACAAACCCCCACAAACGAACAAAAAATCCAACCAACCAACCAAAAAAACCCCAAAAAAGTCTCAGAGTGCAGCTTCTACAGAATGACTGACAATATGAACAGTAGTATCTGTTCAACAAGACTGTCAGATGAAGGCATGCATCCTCTTTGATGGATTTGGGCAGTTTCATTTAGGATGTGTTCTGAGGAAGGGAAGTATGCTAATCCTCTTCTTACAGTTTACTTTCCTACAGAGATAAGGATTGTTATAGGAATCCATCCACCAAACCAAGCTCAGTTAAAAAAAGTGAGACTTCTTTCCAAACATACAGAAAAATGTAGGCAATACTACCAACACTGAGAGATGAAAAGCGGGAGGGCTTTATGAATTTGCATTAGTGACCGAACTACTGAACACAGGAGAAACCAAAACAGCAGCAGTTATCTCCCCCTTGTGTGGAAAGATCTTGCTGCTCCTGCTGTGCTCAGTTTAGACAGTGCTACAATTTGCAGTATCTTAAGAGTTCTGAAGAGCACTGACTCTTCCAGCTGCCTATACTATTTGCAAAGCTCAGTTCTCACTGAGTTTCTTTGGGCTTTTTGAAGAAAAACTTTCCAAGCAAAGTGTCCTGTTAACAAAAATTAACAAATAAACAAAACAAGCCCCAAACCCCAGCTGTTACAGATCACATCACCATAAACTATCCCAACCCTATTTGTCAACCAGCTCTAACCTGCCATACTCATCAGCAGTCTGTCTCATACAAGTTAACTATTTTCAAGGCGCATTTTAGCATTCTGCATGTCTTACAAAATGACATTTAAAGTAGCAGACCTAGGTTTTTAAATTGATTCAATTATAATTTAGAAATTGTTAATTTTATAGACAAACACAATATTGAACTTACCTCTGGCCAATTTGGCATTTTAGAAATAACAAAATTTAGCTCTTCTATGGCTGATTTATATTCTTGGAGACCAACGTATGACTCAGCTCTGTAAATTCTTAGCATCAAGTCACTGGAATCTGAAGACAGAAAATAGGCAACATTTTTAAAACATCAGAAATTTTTAATTTTAAATTAGATTTGCTTTCATAGCAATACATTATATTCACAATTTTTTGTACAATACTTCCAAAATTACTGGAGTACATTCTCCCTCAACCCCTAGTGTTTGGGTAATAGAAGTGGCAGTAATTCTAGGTTCATGTCTTTTTAGCTAAGGATCAAATTTTTGATCCTCTAATATATAGTGCAGCAACAAGAAAATATATTTTCAAATATCAAACAGAGAAGCTGTCTGTACTGTACTGCTGACTGCTCTGTACTGCTGTGACAACAAAAACTGAGGACTAAGTACACTTTATATTTACAGCACATCCAATCAAAACCACAGAAATCTGGGAATTCACCACACTTGTATTAAAAGTCTAAGTATTACAAAGTTTGCCTGTAATTTGTTTTCATAATGCCCAACCTACTCTTACTATGGCTGGAGATACGGATGCCACTTTCACCATGGTATCCATCTGGGAAGTACTAGAAGTAGGCTTTATCACTACGGATAAAAAGAGATAGCAAATACCAGAAAGGTTTCAACACCAGCTGGCAGCTCTGTTGATAGAAGTTGCAGTAATGGAACTTCTACAATGGGAAGGTAGCAGAATGTGTTCAGTAAGGACAAGTTCTCATGTCCAATGTACAGCATTTGGCACTTTCAGTACAGCAACCTCTAAACAGGAAGCACAGCCATCTCCACTGCCACTGAAACTACTGGGAGGCGATCATTTCAATTTGATACTCTATCTCAGTCTATTCTAAACATCTAGTATAAATTTTCATAAATTTCCAACATCAGCCTTTTACATTTAAAAGACAGCCTGGTCAATGTTCCCATATATTTCAACACATTGCTTTGTATTTAGATCCACAATGCTACATGTAAAAAGATCTTAATGGGAAAGAAAGGGTTAAGGAAATCACAGAAGATTTCACAGCTGAAACCAGTGTCTTCCTGATTTTTCTTTCAGTTGACAGTTTCCCCTCAAACAGAAATATTCCGAAAACTGCTTTGTTTCATTTTTATTTTAGACATAATAAAATGTTTGTTTTAACAAAAGTCTGGGAAACTGTCTAACTCGAACACTAATCCTGTAAGCAGAACAACTCTGAAGCCTGGTTTCCTGTGGCTTTGTGTTTTGTGGCTGCTATAGCCTAGCAAAGTAAGAGTTCGGATCAAACACTTCCATAGTTTTTCGTGTGTATTTGACTCTGGTGTCCAGCAGAGTTAGTATCAAACCAAATTCCTTTCTTCAGAGGTAGCAGTAAGTGCAGGCCTTTGTTCTCTGATAACCTGCCTATTTGCACAGAATCAGAGAAAGCTCATCTTTTTTAGACTTTCAAGTGTAGAATATGACCTGAGGGACTCCGAGCCTTCTTTCCCAGGGGAAGAATGAGGCTTAGCTTGAAGATAAACATGTGAGTTAAAGTCTACAGCAGGTGGACACTTTGTCCACTTCTTTTTCAAAGAGAAATGCATGATTCCAACCAAAGCAGTACAAAACAAAGTGCTAAACCAAGCAGTTCAGCTGGGACCCCAACTCTGCTGCTAAACATACAAACACTGCCACTGAATGATTGATACAACACATAACGAATTTGGGCTAAATATTTGCAAGATCAAAGGCATATAATTACAAGCAGTGCTCCTCAGGGCTTAATATTGGGACCACGCCTTTTAATATCTTCATCAACAATCTGGAGGAGGGGATCAAGTGCATCTTCAGTTCAGTTTGCAGACAACACTAAATTGGGTGGGAGTGTTGATCTGCTGGAGGGCAGGAAGGCTCTGCAGAAGGTTTTGGACAGGCTGGTTCAATGGGCTGTGGCTACTGGTACGACATTCATCAAGGTGAAGTCCTGGGTCCTGCACTTAGGTCACAACAACCCCAAGCAATGCTACAGGCTTCAGGAAGAGTGGCTGGAAAGCTGCCCAGTGGAAAAGGACCTGGGAGTGCTGTTTAACAGATGGCTGAACATTAGCCAGCAGTGTGCCTAGGTGGCCAAGGTCAATGACATCCTGGATTGTATTAGAAACAATGCGGCCAGCAGGACCAGGGCAGTGATCATACTTGGCCCTGGCGAGAGCACAGCTTGAAGCATGATCAGTTTTGGGCTTCTCGCTGCAAGAAAGACACTAAGATGCTCAAGTGTGTTCAGACAAGGGCAATAAAGCTGGTGAAAGGTCTGGAGCACAAGTCTGAGAAGAAGTGGCTGAGTTCAGCCCAGAGAAAAGGACACTCAGGAGGGACCTTATCACTCTCTGCAATGACCTGAAAGAAGGGTGTAGCAAAACAGGAGTTGGCAGATTTCTTCTCCCAGGTAACAAGTGGCAGAATGAGAGGAAATACTGTTAAATTGCACTGAGGAAGGTTTAGTTCAATTATCAGGAAAAATTTCATCACCGAAAAGGTTGTCAAGCATTGGAACAGGCTGCCCAGGACAATGGTAGAGCCACGATCCCTGGTGTGGATGTGACACTTAATGACACAGTTTAGTGGTGGCCTTGGCAGTGCTGGCTTAACAGTTGGACTTCATGACCTGAAAGGTCTTTTACAACCTAAACAATTCTCTTGTTCTATCTAAATTTTTATATCCAATTTTATAACTGTAATTTAATTTCTAGGATTTGTAACCATGAAAAAAAAATTACAATGTTTCAGCATGTATTTTAATGTTTGCGACCTAAAGAGAGGATGCAAACTAATTTCAAATCTTTGGACCAAGGACTAAACAGAGCAAAAAGACAACTTATGCTTAGAATTTCAATTTCAGTAGCTAAATATATTGTTAAGTACAGAAATCCCTCACTTTAGCATACCCAAAGAGAAATGATTTTAATAAAAAAAGACACCAAGTACTTGCAGGGTAGAACTACATGTATTGGTTGCTATTATTACATTAATAGGAAAGTTTACAAGAATGTTGTATTGGGTCTGGCTGAGATGGCGTTCGTTTCCCCATAGCAACCCTCAGTGCTGTGTTTTTCACTGGTAGCTAGAACGGTATTGATAACACACCAATGTTTTGACTACTGCTGAGCACAAACCCCCACTTAACATGCATTCTTGTTTCTTATATTATTTGCAAAGCATCTGCTCCTGGCTAATGTCAGTATAAACTTATCAATAAATGGGCTACCTCTGGTCTGATCCTGCATGCTTTTTATACGGTTCTTAATAATATACATTATTCAAAATAACAGACATACACATCACAACCACTATGTATAAAAACTTTAGGACACAGTACTACAGGGTCACCCTAATGATCAGAGCTGGAACACACAACCCATAAGAAGATGCTGAAAGAACTGGGCTTATTTAGCAGAAAACAATTCCTGAAGGCATCAGGAGAACACAACAGCATTTCAGAATCCAAAAGTGGGCAACCTAGAAGACTCTTTACTCAAGTGCAGAGAGAAAAAACAAAAGAGACAATGATTATAAACTGAAACAGACTTGCAACGAGGAGGAAAATTTTCACTATGAGGATAATTAACCACTGAGCAGGTTGCCCAGAGAGGCTGTGAAATCTTCAGTCTGTAGGTTTTCGTGATCCAGCTGTAAAAAAACTTAAGCAAACAGCTCCCATCTCAGTATTTGTTCTGCTTTGAACGGGAGACTGATTGCTCAACAGACCTCCCGAGGCCCACTCCAGCAGGAATGAGTCTGAGATTCAGACCAAACACAAGCCCATTAGCTGTGTGTTCCAGGACACTCGATTAAAGGCAAGCGACACTTACAGTTTAATTCGATAGACTTCCTTTAATTAAACCATTTTGTTTCAACCCCTGCAAGGAATATATTAACCATATGAATGTTAACATTACTCATTTTTCAAAAGTCACCTTTACACCATGGGAAATATGTCTCTTTCAAATGTTTCAAGAAAAGTAGAAAGGTTATGAAAAGATACCTTTTCAGTAAAGGTTTAGCATCAATGCCTTATTTAGGACATCAGATTTATGTTTACCACAATTTTTTAACTATCTGCATTAAAAAGAAACAGAGGAAGCAGCAGGAAGGAAACACTGAAACAGGACATGAACGATGTGAAATATTAATAAATTTCTTAAGCCACACCTTGTCCATCTCTAAGTTTTTTCAAGATTCATGTTCTGAAGGAAGATGGAAAGTGCACCAGCAGCTATTAACTTGTTATTTATTGGCTTGAAACCACCTTCAATTTGTAGTTGTGAGCCCACAGCTCTAAATTCAATGTATGCCTGCACTCTGACTCACAAAGTTCTTTAATATCTTTACTAGAATACATGGAATATTGATAGTGCTCAGGACTGGAGACACAGGAAAGAATTGTGCAATGGATCTTAAACTGAGCTTCTAGTACTTAATTCTAGCATGTGTACTGAACTTGAATAATAAAATGTTGATTAAGCACCACAGCTGGTAACTATTCTCAAATTTTAAATCTATTTTAAAGACAAAATTAAAGATGTAGATTCATATAGAAAGGATTTAAAATTCTTTCCCCATAGTTATCTAAATAATATTACTAAATCCAGAAAAGAAAGATTAACAAAAAGTGCATAATTAATTTCCTCTTTTATTCTTTAAAAGCAACCTCGAAACATGAAACAGGACTCCTGTAAACATTTGTGATCAGTTTTACCCTGAAGGCCACTGAGATTTCTTTGTGATCTGCATGACTCGATGCTGGACTTCAGGGAAGAAGTCTGCATCTTACAGTTCCAAGATTCAAAATAGATCAGACACTTTTTCAGGTCACATCCAATCTATAGCCTACACTTAAGAAACACACGGACAAATAATGTAGAATTGATGGCCAAAACTGAACCTCTTTAAATTAGGTTGCCAAAAAGCATATAAAATAGATCTTCAATTTAATCCCACCTACATTGTGAACAGTTTATTCTGGAACTAGATCTAATGTATCTCCTCAGAACAGATTGAAGGGATTAGACTTATGCAAGCTTTTAGGGTTTTTTTCCTCCGCTGCAGATAACTGTATAAACGTAATACGCTTAATCTGTAAAAATATTAATTCCTAAATTACTGAACAGAAAAAACCCCGATACAAATCACAAGAGAACCCCTCAGTTCACCCAGTGTTAAAATCCGTGGTCAAAAACAACAAAGGAATCTGTCACTGGATCCATCTAGGTGTACCAACCGCACAAATTTGACTCCTTCTACAAAGACTAAACTCTGAAAAAGTGACAGTACCTCAAGTGTCCATGGTACCAGACACATATATTGCGAGGGACATAGGATAACCTGAACGCGTGCCCCTACCTCCCCTCCTTGCACCCTCTCCCAACACTATATAAAAACCCAACCACACCCACCTATGATGTCACTGCCATTACACAACCTGTCCCCCTCCGTGCCTGTCTGCTTATGCAACTGGGCCCGGCCTGCTGGGAATTGTCTTGGTGACACTTCAGACTGAAAATAGGTCTCTTTCTCAGGAAACAAGGTTAAATACACCAACAGAATTTCCCTTGCCCGCGCACAGCGACTACCAAACACAAAACGGAGCCGAGCCCGCAAACTCCTCTGTAAACAAGTCCCCCACGAACACGCGTGCGGGGCAGACACGAAGGGCCGCGTGTGGGCCGGCGGCCCGTACCCCGGAGTGGGTGGGAGCGGGTGTACCCCGGCCGGGCTGGGCGCTGCACCGCGCTCTCCCAGCGGAGCGGTTCCCCGAGTTCCCTCAAACTCGACAAAACTTCGGGCGCTCTTTGCCGGCCCGTTCCGACCGCCGCCGGGGAGGAAGGGCACACCGCCCGCTCCAGCC
>VWZF01002474.1:259572-312720 GCA_013396755.1 Sclerurus mexicanus
GAGCAGCGGCTGTGGTGAGGGTCGGGCTGGCGGGGAGGCAGGGACAGAGGCGCGGCAGAGCCGCCGCGGCGGGGCGGGCGGGGGTCCGCGGGTCCGCCCCTGCCGGGGGCTCCCGGCGGGTGCCGCGCTCCGCTCGGGCCGCTTAGGCTGGCCCGCCTCCCGTCTTTGTTAGCCTTTTAATGGAGGACACGGTAAGATAAAAGTTGCAAAGTTAAGGAAAAGCTCTTTGCCCGTAGGGTTTCTTTATTACCCGCTCTGTTGCCGAGCGCTCGCAGCCCTCGCCGGCCGGGCTTGGGTGCGCTCGGAGCCGCAGCGCGCCTCGGGCGCTCCGCGGGTGCGGGACCCGGGGCGCTCCTTGGGGAAGCACCTCCTCTGTTCCGCCTAAAGCAGGCCCAGCGGGCAAGTGTTTAGGCTGTGCAGGTGTGTGTCAGCCTCCAATGAAAGCTTGAAGCCTATTGCGTAAGTGCTATGTATTTATAGTTGTTACAATGCCCCCTTGTTGTTTTTTTAAAGTTAGAAGGCTGTCATAACTCCAGACGTTTCAGTTAAATATAGCAGTACCTTTAAATTAATTTATGGCCTTATTCAAGGAACAAAGCTATATTTGTCTTTAGCTGTATTCCTTCTATGACAGGCTGTAGGATGATGCTGAAGGTTGTTAAGAGATCTAGAGCAAAGATGCCACGACTGGAAATAACTGGACACATCTGGATTTACATCCAGGTGTTTTGTCTGAATTCAAGCACTCTAAGCTGCATCCTTTCCTTGTACAGTGTCTTTCAAGTCCCTAAAGTAAAAGATAAAAGATGTCATGGTAATTGAAGTATGACGAGACTGTGAGTATATTTTAAACATGGATAGGAGATATAGTATCTTAGAGTAATTACTTTAAAAATGGAGTAGGTTAGGAAACGACACTCTAAGGATCAAAGTAAAAGAAATGTCTATAGTCTGACCTTGAATGGTGGTGGGATGATGTAAAATGCTTTGAATTATTATGAACGATTTTAATGGGTTATGCGTTCTGGTGTGGATGTCTCAAGTGTGAGTTAGCCCTCTCATAAAGTATCAGGGAAATAGCCAGCGAATTTGGACAAAAGTAAAACTCTGAAAGAAGTACTGTTAAAGAGAACAATAGTTTATTTTGCGTTTCAGATTAGATTACTATTGAAATAGAGTAGAAAAAATAAAACAAGACAAAGTTCAAGGGCTTGTGGGACTGGAATTAGAATAGTAAGGTTGTCCTCTGCAGGAATAATTCAAAACCTGCTTCTGCCATTGCCGATTCCAATGATTAAAAGTTCATATGTTAGCATTTACACTGATGATTCAAGCAATCATGAATATAATCAGCACAATGAGCTATTTTTCATAATTTCTAGTGTAAAGGAGCAAAATACTTCTGACTTTGCCAGCCTTGAGGTCTTGGAGCAGAAGAGTTGAAGTTTTTCCCATCATCTTTCTCTTCAAAATTGATACAGTGAAAGAAGGGGTTTGGAGTAGGATGGATGAATAGATGGGAGTCTGATGTTTTACACTGCTCTCATCAGTTGTAGAAATGTCAGGAATCTGAAAGATTATTGAGGGATAAATCTGGCTGTATATTCACCTTACCCTTATTCTCTAGACATTCATTTTTATCTCTGTTGGAAATGGTACTGGGCCTAGTAGGATCTTGGTAGTACCCAGTGTTGACATTCTTATATCTTTAAGTTACAGTTGATTCTTCAATCTTTGGTTTTGGTGTATTATTTCATCTTTGGCATATTTAACTGAAAAAAAAAAGCCACTTCAATTTTCACATCTTTCACTGTGTTACCATCAAATGGGATAGTTATATAAGAGAGGAAAAAAAGACATGCAACTTTTTACTAGATTAGATAACACACAGCTCCACCACCACTCTATTAAAAATAGCACACACAAAAGTCTTCCCCCCCTTGTAAGGTCAGATAAATGGTACTTTAAAGCAACAAAACCTTGCTACTGCACAATTCATGTGGGCCATTCTAAGAAAGACTTCAGGGATTGTCCTTTTGCTTCCTGCTGTAGAGCAGTATGGTACTGCTGCTTATGGAAGTCCTGGTTGTCCTCATTTGGAAAGGTACCTCCAAAGTACTGTGCCTTCAGTACAGTGAGGTAGATGTACATTCCTTTCTTAGGTTCTTTAAGCTATCGATTGGATGTTTTTCCAAGCAATTCCTTGTGTAAGCAGTGTGCGCAACCCAATTAAACATGAGGTGACAACAAAATAGTGGTTTAGGTTGTGTTTGACCCTGCTTTAGGTAAATTATACACAGTGATTCTCATTTAAGTTCTTCAAAAATCAACAACAGTATAGACAAAATGAAGCAAAACCCACCCAGGCTAAGGGAACAAACAGTGGACCTAGAAACTAATACCCGCGTGCTGAAAATCTGGAGCTGAGCCCCATTTTTACAGTCCCTCTACATATATCCCAAGAAATGGAGCTGGTAAAGGGTCTGGAACGCAAGTCCTATGAGGAGCAGCTGTGGGTACTAGAGTTCATTCCAGAGACTGGTCTTTCCAAAAAGAAAAGACATTTAAATGAACAAAACTTATTTAAGAGTTTCTTTTTCTTTTGGCAAAGTCAAGAATTTTAGCATTTTTTATGAAATTTTTTAAATGCAGTGACCTCTGCTGCTCAAAGCCAGTTTTTAACTGTCTAAATAAACCACTAATTAACAGTCCAGTGCTTGTTGGGATTTTCCTTCAGTTCAGCATGAAATCTGAATTCTGCTTTATAGCAGAATTTATATTATTATTATTTATAATAATATAGCAGTTGCCAGTGGATAAGGGAAAGGGTGTGGATCTGGTCTGCCTAGACTTTAGCAAAGCCTTTGATACCATTTCCCACAGCATTCTCCTGGAGAAACTGGCTGCTCGTGGCTTGAAGAGGTGCACTGTTCGCTGAGTTAAAAATGGGCTGAATGGCCAGGCCCAGAGAGTGGTAGTGAATGGAGTTATATCCAGCTGGCAGCCAGTCACTAGTGGTGTTCTCTAGAGCTCAGTGCTGGGACAAGTGCAGTTTCATATCTTGATCAATGCTCTGGGAGTTGGGGTCAGTCTCTTCTCCCAAGAAATAAGCAATAGGACAAGTGCAAATGGCCTCAAGTTGCCCAAGGGGAAGTGTAGATTTGCTATAAGGAAAAATCTTCACTGAAAGGGTGGTCAAGCATTGGAATAGGCTACCCAGGACAGTGGTGGAGTCACTGTCCCTGATGGGATTTAAAAGACATGTGGATGTGCAAATTAGGAACATGGTTTAGTGGTGGCCTTGGCAGTGCTGGGTTAACAGTTGGACTTGATCTCAAGGGTCTTTTCCAACCTAAATGATTTAATGGTTCTGTGTTCCCTCTACTTGGGACCTCAAGTCCCCACCACCTCAAAAAGAGAGACTTAACACAGAAAGAGATGCCAGGGCATGCATCCACCTCCTGACATCCCCCTCCCTCTTTTTGCTTCCAGAAGGCTTAAGGCCAGAAGGCACATTGGATATATGGTTTTGCACATGCCAAATACAACCTATGTCAGTGCTGGCACATATGCAGCAAGGCTAAGGAAAGCTTGAGGTGTCTGGGTCTCAAAATATGTCCTTAGTCTGCATTTCTGGGAGGCGTGATCTGCGGTGAATTGCTCCAGTGTGCTGAACAGGTGGCTTTTCTTAGGGCAGCATTGAGACACGTGCCGCTGCATGGCCTCTCCAGTCCCCTCACTTGCATTGCAGGGGGTAAGTTGTTCATCAGAGACAGGAGCTGCAGGATCTTCTCCACTTTTGTCAGCGATGTGATTGGCATTTAGTTTGATCATCCACAGTTTGGAGGGCTAAGTCCTGCCTTGTTCAATGCTAAGTTTGTAGCCTGAGGTGGCAGGTGGTCGAATGTCTCAGTCATTAATCACTAGCAGTTCAGTCTCTTTAAAGAAGGCAAAACACCAAAAAGCCAAAAAAGTCATTTTTGGACAAAGGAGAAGTTGTGTACCAGAATTTTTGTGTAAGCCAGAACAAACAGGCTTCCCAGGGAAGTGGTGGAATCACCATCCTCAGAGATAGTTAAAAGATGTGTGGACATGGCACTTTGTGTTATTTACTGGGCATGGTGGTGTGAAGTCAGAGGTTGGACTTTATCTTGCAGATCTTTTCCAACCTTTATGATTCTATGAATAAATACATAGCTAAAATACTTCCCAACTGCTGCAGGGGTGCACACTGCTAGTGGTAAATGGAAAGCTTAAGTCCCCATTTCTCCTTTCTGCTCCACCGTATTACTCCTGGCCTTTACTGCAGTTTTTGTATCTGGAGGGCTTACTAAATTATCTAAACTTTGAAACATATTTGAAATAGAATTTGTTCCCTTAAACTTACAGAAATATTTCTCTTTATGGATCTCACCTGGGCTCAAGTAAGAAAGTGCTGTCAATAAACTGAGGAGAAAAATGTCAGACAGGAAGAAACAGACCTACTTGATTACTGGGATGATAGAAATGAAAAAAGTGTAGTTTTGCAAGTGCCAAAGCATGTATATCTGTTGAGAAAAATTACTGCTAGATCCTGAGAGATTACTAATGGGAAATGATAGAAGAGAAAGAGCTATAAGAAAGCTGATATAGTCCAACTTTTTTTTTTACTGTTGAGATGAGGAATTATTCATTCTGCTATATGTGACTGTGGTGAACTGCCAGTAAGCACACAACACACAGTTCTGATCAGGTTATTTGTTAAAAAAGAGGAAGCATAACTGTAACAGAAGTAAGAAAAAGATAATTGGGAACACAAGATTTATGGTACAATAAGAATTGGAGAGATACTTTTTTGCTGCCCCTCTGTTTTACCAAAATGAGGATGGAGAGGGAACATGATTGCTCTTTGTAAGTGATCTATAAGGATAGATAAGAAATGACACATGAGAAAAAAGTTAATGACCAAAAAGAAATTTAGATTAGAGATTAAGAAAATGCTTCTGAGAATCTGAAGTGAGATTATGAGATGTTTTCTGAGAAGCACTGGGAGGATTTGCACGCTGTGAAACCGTGCTTGATGCCAGGACAGGGATTACCTGACACGCTAGGCTGTTACGGCAAGGGACTGGATTCATTCTGAAGAACAGAAGAAAGTTAATCAGTAGGAAGAAGTTAGTAAAAGTTACTAAGAGAAGAACAGTTGACAAACTGCTATCTAAACTTTTCAACTATTCAGTCCACCACTTAGTCTCAGTTCTTGTTACACAGTGAAGATTTCAGCATGTCTCATTTCAGCAAGGCAATAAAGGAACTAATGCAAGGTCATAAGGGCCACAGTCAGAATATCTCCCAGGTCCTCGGAAAAAGTACAAACTCACTTTGGGAAGAAGACTTCAGAGAAGTGTGAGGGAAGAAGAGGGAATCTCTCTCATTAAAAGACAACAGGAATAAGGCATCTGCCTAACCCTGTGCCCACTAGCAGGATTCACAGGGAAGGTGGCTGTTGTCAGTGCAGCAAAATAGCCATACCCATTTTGTGTGTAGGAGAGGCATGTTTCCCAGTACTTCTGTGGTTGCAAAAATGAGATGGGGAGAGAAAGCAGCAAAATCCAAATTTAGCCACCGTGAGCATTCTCTGCTGACACTCAACAGAAGAAGTGCCTATGGCTTCTGCCATGTCCTCCGAAAGCAATGCCAGCATCCCTGCAGAAGGGGCTGCTCAGAGTCCTAGGCATAGGACTAGGGATTTCCTAGACATTATGACTATTTAACTCCTTATTTCTTTGCTTTTCACTCCTAAATGGCTATTCTGGCATTCTCAGTCCTTAAGATGAATTGAGCATGTTTCACTTCAAGTAGATCCAGTGAAGGACAGAACAGGCCATGCTTAAATTTTGGTGATGGCTTTAAATGAGAAAAGATTGGTTGAGTTTAAGTTAAATCCTCTCATGGAAGACCAGCTTATTACTACTGATAAAATTTTTCTCAATACCATTTTATTGTTTTTTTTTTTAAAATCCATACACAAGAAGAGAGCAAAACCCCAAAATAAACAGCCTGGTGAAAATGGCTATGCCAAGTGCTTCTCTGACACTTTTAACCTCACTCTAATAATAATTTTTGTAATTGTTTCAGAATGAAAATGAACATAACCTGCAAATGGTTTATGCATATTCATGTCTCCCATGTGTTAACTGCTGGGGAATGTCCTCAGTTTTCTTCACATTATAAATTTTCACTTATTTACCATGCCAGTTGGTGACTGAGGTAGCATATGTGAAATGAATTGGCAGTTTCTATTACAGTTAGTTGAAATTTTCCAATGAAATACTTTTTCAAATTGAAGGAGGAAAAAAAAAGTCACCTCTACCCATTAATCAGAAAGGCAATACTTTGTAGGATAGTGTTTGTTCAGATAATCTGACAAAACATAGATAAGTTTCTATGAGAAGCATTTACCAAATAGCCAGGAAGATAGCATGGGTGATTTTTGTATGTTCCAGAATAGCTCCACCATGGGAGTAGTCCCCACATGGCTCTAATATGGTAAAATCCTTGTTGTGGAACAAGAAACTGACTTTGGGAATTCTGTCTCTTGTCAAAGGTCACTTCCTGGCTCCACAGCAATAGCCTCCTGACATTTGTCTGTAGCTGGAGTCGAAAAACTTCTAAATTCCTGTTGAATCAGCAGCCCGGACCAGCTCTGGCTTGCAAGCCTCCTCATGTGAAACATGATATGCAAAATTAATAATTATATATGTGTTATTAGAGAAAATCAAGCTTTTCTTGAGAGCCTACAGTATTTTCCAACTTCTAAAAGCAGATCTAGTTAGAAAAACCTTTTCTTTTTCATTCATGAATAAAAATATTTTGCCTCAGCTTTATCATATTTATTTTGTCCCCAAATAGTTAAAAATAATTAAAATTCATGTTTGACATTTGAGTCACTTCAGCCCTGCCTAAAAAATAATGCTCAGCACCAACTTGGTTTTGTTTTGTTTCAGTTTGTTGTCTGTTGCTTAGTGGACTTTTGGGGCTTTAGTGAGATAGTTCCGGCAGACAGATTTTTAAATGGAAAAATGCCCAACATCACCACAGTAAAACAAACACTAATCCTTGTTTGTGCAACACGGTGTTTGGCAGAAGTTGGCTTTGAGTCATTTTTTTAGGTATGACAAGCCACAAAGCTGCATTTGCAGCTTGGTCTCAAAAGTTCGTTAAGGTGAGCTGAACAAAGCTAGACTGCTACCACTGTCTCTAGCATTTCTGCACAACACAGCAGTGTGGATTTTCCAAAGGCTCTTAATTCCCTTGGAGAAAATTGGAGCTATGTTTTCTCAGTACTTTTAGAGAAAGGTCCATAGTTATTTAATTACACTTAGTAATTATGCGTGCACTAGTGAGTATAAGAAAAAATTACCACACATAGGATAAATAGTTAACTACATGCTAGAAAGATAAAGATCTCATTAAAATAAAGGGGGAGGCAAAACATAATAGGATCTAAAATACTTAAGAAGGTAAAGACAGAGAGAGAGTTTATTGGCTTGATCCAATAAAGGACTTAAATATCCAAAGCAGGATTTAGGGAGAACTCAGGTGCCTAAGTCAAAAAATGTAATGACAGCTCGCACAGCTGCTGCCCAGCACAGTAGTACCCAGCATCACAAGGCTCGTACTTGATTCTAATTTGTATCTTTAGAGTGTCTTGGATTTTACTTGTTTGCACATTCAGTGTGCAGCAGCTGGAGCAGTTTAACACCTGTCTTCCATTCAGACATTTACCGTCCTCAGTTGAAATGTCCAAGGAGTCTATTTTGTCGGTGTTCTCAGGCCACACCAGGCACTCTCATATTCAAAGATTCTTGGTTTGGTGTAGTTGCTTGCTTTTAACATGAGGCATGGAGAAATTGAGTAACTTTTTATATAACAACCTGTTAGATTATTGATACAAGAGTTGGAAGATTCAGTCTCGTTCTGCGACTTTTCAAACCCGTCACCTCCCTCTAAGGAATGTATCTTAAAAAGTGACTGCATGAGTTTAAATAGTCTTGGGAACGTGAATTAGAGATGAGGATCTGTCACTCCCTGCTAAAAGCCCGGTTCCTTGGGCTAATTCTTGTACATAGTTTCTGTTCCTACAGAGGACAGAATTCTTTGCTTCACAGTGGCACAATTTTAGCAGAATGGTCTTTGTTTTCAATCGCCCTGTCTCTTATTGGGTAGGAACACTTTTCTGCCATATGTTGATTTGAATCTTTGTTGTTTAATGGGGATACACAGCAACAATAGATTGCTGTATGGGAGGCATTTGTTTTCTCACTTCTGTTATCCTGGCTGTGATTTAACAGAATACTGCAAGCCCTGCTGTTCTTTTCTTCTTTTTTTTTTTTTTTTAAACAGAATGGTAATTGGATTCTACAGTTAAGAGGACTCCAGGCTGTGAATATTAAGCACATGGTGTTGTCTGTGTTGTGACCTGAGTTAAGTTCCTAAGGAATTGCAATAATGCTGCTGCATTTCTGCAGTTTGGAGTCTGGCAATTACACTTCGAAACTGTAGAAATACACTGACTATCCTGGAAACATCAATGAGTGGAATCACTCATTTCCCTGTTTTCATGTTCATTGTATTCTTTCTTTTCCCATATATGATGATACATGGTTGTGCATTCCAAAATATAGCTGAATGTTTCTACACATGCAGGGCCACAAACTTAAAAATGTGATCAAGAAGGTTTTAATTTTTTTCAATCTAAAAAAGTAACGTAGCTCCAGATATGACATGAGTCATATTTGCCTTCTCTTTGAGAAGAGAAACCTTGGACTGATTGGACTCTTTCCTTCAGCCAATGTTGCCTGGTAAGACAGTTGCATATAATCCAGATCTATAAAATAGCTAAATATTCAGTGGAATATATGCTCCTATTAATATTAATTGTAATTATTCAAATATGCACTTACAGTGTGAAGTACTAAATTCAAAGACATAAAGTGCAGGAGCTCTTAGTGAGGACTGTAACTGACTAATGAACAAAAACCAGAGTAATAATGAAGTAATAAAAAGTCTTCAATTAAAGAAGACTTTTTAATAAAAACTGCTCACTAAGAAAGTGTGGAAAAAGCAAATAGCTTATCAGGATGTTTTTCTTCAGCTGAAAGTTGTTGGATAACAGTTGTGTTGCATATACTACATTCTTTTTCTGTGTGTTAATGTAGTTACCTTAAAGAAAACATGCAAGCTGAATGTTTTAAAAATAATTTATAGCAAAAGAAAAGGTAATTATTTGGGTATATGTTCTGTGTTCTAATTTGGTTTTTAAAGAACAATTTATCTTAGTATCTGTTTATGTATTCTCTTGTATTTTATAATGTATTTCCTGAGGGAATATATAAATATGTATTCCCTAATATATCCCTTGCTATCAAGTTGGATGTTTTGCATCTACTTATGATCATCCTCTGTGATAAATTATATTGAGATATATTTGATTTTGGATATAGTTTGCCAAATAGGATCAATCTCTTTTAATTTATAGTAATTACTGTTCTTCTTTCTTATACAAGCAAAAAAAGAGAAAAATTACAGTCATTACATAATATGTACATTAAAAGTATGCCTGTATTGTAAAACCAAATCTTAAACCAAGGGAGAAGGAAGGAAAAAAGCTTATTATGTTTAAGATCTAACCTCTTGAAAAAAACTTTAATTTCTGTGTGGTCAATAATAAATATAGAATTAAATTCAGAGTTTCAGTCAATTAAAATACACTTTAAGAAATACATGTAGAAATCAGAAAATACTTGGCAGTCTACTTATAATGGTAAGTGAGGGGAAAAGCCCCTTATTTGTTACAACAGGACTGGACTTCAGGCTAGAATAGGGTGTCGTACTATGAACTGTGATTGTCAAGTACCTTTACCTACAACCAGATAGCGTACTAGATAAATCACTGAGTTTCTAGATAATGATAAAATTGTTATGTCTTTTAAAATTCAAAAGGAGTTGTTAAAGTTACAAAACTTGGGTTTACTTATTTTTCTTAGATTAGTTCTTTGGGATCAGAGGAGCAACTTCTCCTTGTCGCAGGTATTTCTTATTCTTAGAGTTCCATACAGTTTGCAGGTAGACCCACTTTTTCCTTATCTATTGGGTGTCCTTCCTTCAGTGGTCCTAGAGCGCTTGGCAAATATTTCATGGCAATGAGAGTAGGCAATACATGTGGGGTTTTTTTCAAAAACTATGAATAGTACTCTTTACTAAATGTAGTGTTATGTGAAGAACATCTGAGCCAGACAAAAAGCAATGACTTTAATCCAGATGGCAGAAGACATCTAATTAAATCACCTAATTGGCAATACAGGTTGTTGTTTTTCCTTCAACATATATTGGACATAATTTGTCCACACAGTGGTACCAAGTTTCAGTCATATCAAGTTTAGACTGATCACACTTTCTTACAGATGGCTCTGTGATTACTAGCCCATCTCAAATGGATTCTGTTGCTCTTATGTGTTCTCTCCTTGTCATATATAAGCATCACATTTCAGGGATCTTTTTTAATGACTTATGTCCCTCAACTCCTGACTTTCCAGGAAGGGTTTCACAAGAGCTGAAAGACTGTGATAAGCCTATGCATATGGGAGTATTTTTAAAATCACATATTTTATTTATCTGCATGTTTCTACCTCTAATAAAAAAAAAAAATCACAATGCTTTAAGTGAACAGCTTATCCTGCTATTTTTTGGGGGTTTGCTGACATGCTGGATCTGTTTCACGTGCATTTTGCTGTGCTGGTATTGGTAGACCACCTGAGAGGCCCACCTTACACCCAGTTCACGCTTGCCTTTCACTGAAATGTTGAAAACCTGACAAGCTGTTGCCATTGTTTTTCTTTGTGACACACTGCAGAGCCTTCTTGTTACAAAGTACTTGGTTTGTGTCCCAGGGTTCTCAGCTGTGGATATTTGATGTATGGTTCACTGTGTCAAGTTTCATGGCTCCTGTAATATTTCATCCTTCTGCTGGTACTGCTTTAATATCTCAATGCTTGGCCATAAATCTAAGCCAAAAGTTAACTATGTAGATGAGATGTAAATATTTATTATTAATTGTAGAAATAGAAGGTGCAATATGTTTTTCTTTATTCTTTTTAAACATTTGGGTTTTTAAGCATTAGAATGGGCTGCCCAAGGAGGTGGTAGAGTCACCATCCCTGGAAGTGTTCAAGAAATGATTGTATATGGTGCTTAGTGCTGTGGTCTAGTTGATAAGGTGGTGATCAGTCAAAGGTTGGACTCGATGATGTCAGGGATCTATCCTAACCTAAATGATTCTGTAATTTATTTAAAAAAAATGCTCTTAGATGTTCTTTTTCTTGGTACCTGGATGACCTTAATAAAATTGAGTAGTGGAAAATGCTGGTGTTTACAGAACTAATGCCTGGGGGTAACAGTCTCTCAGAATTTTTGAGTTCTGCAACATCATTAACAAAATTAGTGTTAGGTCAGTAATTGATTCCATGCTTAAAAGCAGGTTATAATGATTGTAGGGCTGAGTCATATCTTAGACATAGGAACTAAGTAGACTGTTATGGTTAAGTAAACAATAATACATCAGAGTGAAAGATTTCTGAATAATCTATATGCTGATAGATTACAGTTTAGCAGAGTCTGCCTGTCAAGAATGAGGAACAAAGAAGGCGTCAGCCTCCAGTTTTATTTATTCAGATGTCTTTCTCATTGAAAAAGACTTACAATGTAAGAGAAATACAGGTATTTGTAGAGGGAAATTTAGGTATAATAAGTAATTATTAGGAAGGAGGAAGCAAAAGGGAAGGTAGGTAATGTACATTTTCCACAGGCATGTGTGAGAGCTTCCCTCCAAAAAAAAGGATAAATTTTTGCTTTAGTGTCTTTAGTATTACCTGTGCTTGTAGTCCTGCTTTAGCCCATATTGCAATCTGTCAGAACTGTCCTATCAAAATGTACATACTGCTTTGACAAGACACTGCTATTTCCTGTCTACTACTGTCTTGTAGTTCCACTCCTTGGCTCTTGGACTTAGGATCTGGCCCTACAAAAAAAGTCTGTGAAGATGCTCAAGGCAATTAAAAATTAATTATGAAGCAAATTCATGATGCTTGTTAAAAGTTCTTTTGTTATCATGGAAGGTGTTAGGTAGTGCTGAATGAAATTAGGAGGGTTTTTTTATAAGGCAGCATCCAATTTCTGTTTTTCTTTCATTCCAAAAAAACCCAAAAGTTATTTTTTTAAAATTTTTGCCCACTCGGTCAAGATACAGATAGACACACAAGCACACATCCCTAAAATTGGAATTATTTTTTCTTATTTAGGAACAGCTGATATAACATGCTTTATTTCATGTAAATTGAACTCTCAGCATTTTCCGTTTTAGGTTGGTAGCACGTGGGAATTTTAGAGGGACTTGATGTGGCTCTTCTGCTGTATGAGCTTGATTCTCTGACCAGAATGTCCTTCTCATAACGCAGAGGAAAATTCACAT
Source organism: Sclerurus mexicanus (assembly GCA_013396755.1). Taxonomy (NCBI): domain Eukaryota; kingdom Metazoa; phylum Chordata; class Aves; order Passeriformes; family Furnariidae; genus Sclerurus; species Sclerurus mexicanus. The sequence goes on from VWZF01002474.1 coordinate 272,081, forward strand.
ATCTCCAGTCAGATGTTTTCCTGCAGCTTGACTCTTAAAAGCAAGGAAGTTTGAATTTCTGCTTAACTTGGTAAATCTGCTGAGTTGGAGTTATATTTATTCAGCATTTAATAAACTAGTTGGGAAGAATGTTTCATGTGATACAGAGAAAACAAAATATCATAGTTTGAAATGATGTTTAGTTTTCCCATTAGAAAATTGGCAGTTAACAACTGCATTATTTGTAAAAAAAGTCTTTCAAAGAAGAGACTGAAGTCAGCTTTATTTGCACAAAACTACTGCTCTAAGATTGTAAACAATTTTCTACTTTCTATCATACCTAGTGCATCCCAGAAGAAACATATGTTTGAATGCAAAAGAACTGCACTTTTAGGAAAGTGAAGTTAAAGACAAAATTAGAGATTGTTGCCAACATTTCAAATAATTATTTAGTATAGTAAGTTTGGCAGTGAAGCTTTGAAAACTGCATTTGGTATTGAGGCGATTCGGTTTTCAGTGGAATAGTGTAGCTATTGAACACAGCAAAAAGAATAAACTGTTTTTAGTAATGGAGCAACAGATTAGTTTTTTAACTGTTTTGCTTCTATAATGTATAACTGTTTCATTTAGGCAGGAATTTTACTAAATAACTGCACCTTCGTATTTTATTTCTTTTGGTTTGTCGTCAGAGTTTGAATTTCATGAGTACCACGATAGTTTCTATATTGTGATCTGCATAATCCTCATGGAAGGCAGCTGAGTTCTGGATCACCAAAGCTTCGACTGTATTAGAGATTGTGGGTGTTAGGCAGGAATATGGACTTCGTTATGCTCACACAGAGAAAGTATTCCTGCAGTTGTACTTGCATTTAAGCGACTGTCTTTGTCCTTACATACTCAGTCTGCTGAGGAATACACTCAGTGCCGGTAGCTGGGTGTGCAGCTGCAGCGGGAGCTGCAGGATGAGCTCTGGGTGGGGGGAGCCCGAGGCAGGAGGTCCTGAACTGCCGACCCTTTGCATAGCAGAGGGCTCGGGGACCTGTGGCCCAGCCAGGGGACTGGACAGTCACAGACACGACAGGAGCCAAGGGCTTGGCTGGATGACCCCAGACTATCTCCTGTTTAGACCGTGAGGGTATAAAAGCCCAGGATTTCCTGTGTTTCGGGCCCTTCCTTGGAGGCACCTGCTTGAGCTCTTACTTTGTTGTTGCACCATGATTAAAATATTTTGGGGATCCAGAGGTCTGAGATTCTGTGATGGCAAAAACCTGGGGTCAAGCTGATAAGGAAATTTGGTGAGAACATGTAAGTGTGGGGTGTGTAGCTGCAAAGTCACCTCAGTCCCAGCTCAGGTGGTGCAAGTGTGACTGCCAGAGTGGCTCCTGGATGGTCAGACAAGAAAGTTTCCTTAATGCATCCTTTGGTGGCTTCTGGTTGTGTTGTGTCAGAGCAGAATGAGACAAGGTGGCAATAAAGTCCCTCTGCATTTACACTCTCTTGTGGCTTTTGCTCTCATCTTGCCTCAACTGTTGTGTCTGCACAAGTGCCAGGACAAGGAAATGCCCAGTATAGCCACAAAGTACCAACTGATTTTGCACTAGAGACATTTCCACAGAAGTCTGCCTTTGGAAAAGGAAGGAAAGGGAGCAGATGCCAGTGGCTTCTGGAAGCAGTCACTTTCTGTTCCACCTGTGCCAGAGGTGCAGCACTGTGTACAGCCAGTAGTACTGTCCTCTTGCTGCTTTGCTGATGATGTTGGGGGAGGAAAGTGTTGGAAAGCACAAAACGGTAGTTGCTCCAAAGTTGTCAGTGGCTCTTCCCAACCATTAATTTCACGCTCTCCTCCTTTTCCTCCTACTTGATGGATCATGCAGCTACAAAAGTAAAACTTGTTTTTTAAGCAATTTCTCTGACTTTCTAGGCACAGCCTGTTTCATTGCTCACCCTCCACCCCTTTTGTATGACAAGCCCTTTCTGGTTTCTGGAACCTCAGGCAGTGTAGAAGTGTTATGAGATAGATGCTTTTTAGGGAAAAACTTCTTGCAGGAGTGATAGTAGGAAGTGCTTATGTAAGAAGTATGGTGGGATTTAAATTTGCTTTGACAAACTTAATTATTGACAGTGAATTATGTTCTGAGTGATCTTTGTACAGCTGAAATGGAGTTATGCTCATCATTTTGCAACAAATATTCGGCCAATATATGTACAAGTACAGGGTGACACCACTGAAAATAACGTACAGAACAGGAGGCAATGAGCACAAACTGAAATAAAAATAAGAAAAATATGTTTTATTTTGAGGATGGTCAAACTGTGGAACAGGTTGTCTGGAGTGCTTGTGGAGTCTTCATCCTTTGAAATATTAAAAACCTGAGCAAATATGGCCTGAACAACCTGCTGTAGCTAACTCTTCTTGATCAAAGGGTAGACCAAAGACCTCCAGCAGTCCCTTCCAGTCTCAACCAATCTGTTATTCTGTTGTTGTAAGAAAAGCACACAGTAATCCTTTTTGAAGTGGTAATTCCCTGGAGTACTGTTCTGACTTACTGCAATTTGTGGTTTAGACTCTTCTTAATACATTCTGCTGTCACTTTAGGACATACAATTATTGCAAAGGATCTAAGAGTAAATTACACCTGCAAAAAACCAGACGCCAAAATCATCGGTGTCTAATAGTTCCAGTAACTAATAGTTCCAGTTGTATAGTCACATAGTTGTGAAGTCTGCAGTTGAAACTTCCATTGACTTCATGGGGCTAAGGCTTTTATTTGTCACTTTTTATACATATAATATAAAATACAAACTAAAGCAGAGTGAGTAGGTTAGTTATGTATTTAAACTTTCTATAAAACCAAAATCTCTCATAATAGAAAGTTCAAGTTACTTCTGCCTCCAAACATCAAGCAGCTGTCTCTGGTCTGCTCTTTGCACAGTGTCCTAATTGCAGTGCACCAGCCATGTGCATTACTTGCTGGCATGAATGGTCTAGCTGCTTGGCAGAAGGGAAGAGCTGGGAAGCTTCGTTATTCTGTAGAAAGGCTTTTAAATTTGTAGAAGCAGTCTGGAAGTGCCCAGTTGAGGAATGGCCCTTGTACATTACAAGCCATACTTTGTACTTTGCTGTACAACGAGATCTCTTGATTTCTGATTTTTGAGAATGGAAAATAATATTCTCCTGTTTCAGAAATTAAACTGTTTGTCTGCAAAGCAAGCATATAAGTAATAGAATAAACATATTTTCTCTCTAAAGGGATAGTTTCAGGGAAAGAGGATTAAAATTCTTGGAAAATCAGCAAGGCAGCTACAAGTGTCAGGTGATTATATGGTCTTATGTAAGTGCAGTGTTTGGTGTCTAGCCAAGTATTTCTAGAACTTATAGGGCAACTTCTGTTCACATTTAGGCAAGCATAAAGCTGAAAGCATTTTAAACACTCGGAGAACAGTGTTTGCTCCTATGTTAGAGGTTTTTTTTGAAAAGAAATAAAAAGTCAGTATTAGAGTGTTTTTACTATAAACAATTGCTGAAGGGGATGATGTGGTTAAAACAGGGTCTTGTGCAAGAACTGGATGTCATTCCTGCCTTTCTTCTAGATCTCCTGTACTGTATGGGTAGAGCAATTTTGTGGCTCCATTCTGGTTTAACCATAGCAAATGTTTTTGTGTATCTGATATTGAAACAATATAGTGTGTGTGGTGGTGGGTGAAGTTGATAGGTACATTACCTATTTGTTGTACAGCAGTATATTAAGACAATTTTGTTATTGTTTTTCCTTCATCAAAAAAAGCCCAGTTGGAACTAATTGGGAGAAAGTCCTTTTAAGTGTGGGTTTTTAAAAAAAATTTACTTCTGTTTAGCCTAGTAGTGCAGGTGGTGATAAACTGCTTCTGAATTGAACCTGTCTTAAATAAGTCATTTGTTTGTATTGTTTGGCAGATTTTTTAGCGTGTAATAACCTTTCAAATTCTTTTTTTTTTCCCACCAAGATAGTATTCAGAATATAAACTGTGCTCCATAATGCTGTTTTTCTTGTACATACACTCTTTCTTTATATCATGCTTAATTTTTGTGTAGTTTATATCCCATCCCTTTTTCACTTCAGGCTTGATTTATCTTTAAACTTGTTGAGAGACATTGAATAATTCTTTTTGACTCTTACAGATCTTCAGGTATTTAGAATTAGAAAAGGAAGATCTTACATTGGTAGAACATTGCTTGAAGTGCTGAAGATGACGGGCTAAATCTGGTGAGTACTAATTAGGTAGAATTTGTCAGTCTGTCAATCAGTCAGTCTTCCAGATTTTGCTAATCTCATACTGAACATACACCAAGCAAGAGAGTAGATACAGTAAATTCAAGAAATGATCCTTCTTTTCAAAGATATTTATGAACTGATGTTCAAACAGAAGTATGAAATGTTTCCAGATGACAACAGGATGAAAGATGTCAGAGAGGTCTCAGGAAAGGAAGTCAGAATAGACAGGAATGCTTTGGAAATGTGTTAGCTTTTACTAAAAGTGTGAATTTGGCCATCAGAGAAGTCCTGGAACGCCTGCCAGGCTGTGTTCTCTGTCCCCACAGGGCTTTTAGCACTGTAGTTGCCCACCAGGCAGCATCAGATGAATCATGGAAAGCAAACATGACAACTTTACTTGAGAGAGAGAATATAGAATATGAACAATCCAACCACCATCTGTATGTTTTTCTGTTGAATGGCATTATCCTATCTTTTTGTGCCAAATGAGTAAACTGTTTTCACCACACAAATACTGTCTATTCCACACATATGACATGCTAACTACAAAGCATGAATTTCAGGATGATGTTTTCAATGTGAGTTCACTCTTCCCGTTGGAATTCTATCCAACAAATTCTGGTTAGAAAACTAATGCCAAAAGAAGTGTAGGTCTGTGATGAATGTTAAGTCATCAAAACTCCGCAGTTTTCCAGGAACTTGTAAAATGCAACTGCATCCATCGCTCTCATATTAGTATGTACGTATTAGTAATCAGTTCACTCAGTTACAGAGAGATGTATAACTAAGCAAAGAATAATAGGAACTAGGAGACTGGTATGCAAGAGCATGTCAGTGAAGAATTGGAAGAAAATAAAAGGAAGAATTAAGATATTGAGGTATTCTTTAGTGTTTTGCAGGAACCTTCCAGTACATCTAACCTGGGTTCAGTAAGGAAAATAAAGCTGTTGGTTTACAGTCTATTTAAGTAATACAAATATATATTCTGTACTTGTAGAAAGAACTCTTTTTAATCAATTCCTAATCTTTATGAAACAAACATTTTTCCCTAATAAATAGTTATCATAGCTAAACTATCCTTTGAATAAGGTTTTCATATTAGCAAAGCCTAGAGATCTGTATTCTCAAAAAGTATTCATTAGCTCAAATGTAGCAACTTTTAAGATCTTGAGTTTTGGCTCATTGAGTGATGTTTCTTTGTGCAGTCTGTCTTACATATAATAAAGCCTACTCACAGATTTCCCAAAGCCTCTGTGCAAATCCACAATTTCTGGCTGCTTATGTTTATTCAACGATAATGTGCTTTCAGTGGAATAATGCCAATAATGGACCAATGGCTGCTGGAGCAGGGCTCTGTGGAAAGAGGAAAGTCATGGAAAAACTTCAACTTTTCATATTGATTGGAGGAAATTAGTTTACAGTAACAGAATATAAATACAATCAGATTTGACATTATGAGATGAGTATATAAGGGAAACAGTGCAACATGTTTGCCAGGTGTCCTTCTTGGTCACGGTGCTATTTGGTATTTCTCACACAGCACTAGCACTAAACGCTTTCAAAACCAAAGAATATCAAGTGGTGTTAGCACTGGTAAGTGCAACATTTCAAAATACTGGCATTAAGGAGCAATGAAGTAAGATTTACCGTGAAGAATACCTCCATTACACCCCTTTCAGGAGTAGTGCAAAAGGACTTTCTGGAATTGTGTTTGTATGGCCTCGGTCTTTGAAGACTCAGTTAGGCTTTGATTGTGCTTGTAACAGTACATATTGCAAGCTGTTGACAAAAGGTTATGTTTCTTTTTATTATTCCTTTAAGATGTGTCTTTATCTTGCATTCTCTATGTCCCTTTCATCTCAAGATATATTTATTAAGTAATTTATGATGCACTTGAGGCTTTTTGCCCTCCCTTTTGGGATGGAACAAACTGCTTTATGTCAGCAACTTGACTTGTTGGGACATGAAGTAATGCACAATGCCTAGTTGACATTGCAGTGCAAAGATCTGAGAGACAAAAAATTCACCTTTACATTAGATTCATCTCTTGACACTGGATGGACATCTCTACCAATAATTCATAAAAACTTAGTGAAGTTGTTAGGACAAGAATCTTAGCCTCATCTGAAGAATGCTTGTTGCTGAAATACTGCTTTTTTGGAAATACCATGCTCTGATCCTGATAGAGTAGTGGATCAGAGATTACCTAATAAATTACTTATGTCACTCTCTGCTACATCTTACATTTACATGCCAACTCCTGTAGTTGGGTATGTGATCAACTGTTTAACTCTGGGAAAAATAAATAAAACAAGAAGATTACAAGATGTAAATTTAAAGCATAGAAAACATTTTAGTATCTTGAAATTAAATCAAATTTGGAATAGTTCATTTTTATAATAAATAAAGCTAACAAAGAATTTTTTAGTATCTCAGACTCATAATGCAGTGATTTGTGTCTTGAAGGGAACAGACTTTTATAAAGCATTTCCTGATACTATTTGCCAAACTCTGTTAAATGATTTACCAAGTGGTTTCAGGGCTCAATTATTGTACAGTTCTTCAGTGTTAATAAATCACTCTTTCATCTGGAATGGAATTACCAAGAAAATTATTTCTCTTGATATTTTCTTGGAAACAGTAATAATTTTTTGTGTCTCATGACATTTGAATTCCATGATGGTTATTTTAATGTGTTTAATTGTTTTGAACATCTTTAATCATTTCCACATAATTTCTTTGTTTGCCTTTCACAAGAACCTCTAATATTACCAGTAGCAGTTCTGCTTCTCTATGTTGTTCTTTGCCATATTAATTACCTCATTGGCTCTCCCTTGCCATGGGGGAACCACGTTTTTCTTTCAAACTGTGCAGTTTAAAAAAAAAATAAGTAAAATAAACTGGGATCCATTTGTTCAAACCTTTATTCACCCTTTCAAACCAGAACAAATAATGATGTGCCCTAAACTTGCCTTTTTTTTCCCCAGGTACATCAGATAGTCTTGTAGAAGATAATACTTGGCCCACAAAGCTTGCCTTACTTTTCTGTCGAGTGATCTGCATTCACCAAGGCTATGCTGTGGCTGAAGGAGGAATGTGTCTAAAAGACCTAATGATTCTGTAAGAGTTGATTCTGATTCTTCATTAAACCAGGGAGATGAGTGGGACCTCACATCCTGTAACTCTGTGCTATAAAGTCATGGAAGAGAGAATGGTCTTTGAGTCTCGCAGACCCCCTCCCTGCCATAGAAGGCTCTGCTTTACTGTGAGTAATTCAGCTTTTGATCTTTAAATGTCCCAGAATGAGAGTTGCAGTTGTATTCCTTAAGAAACTGTCCGTTACCAGAAGTCCAAATGTGAGAAACTTTTCCCTGTTCTTCAGACTAAGGACTATCTACCTTATTTTTATTGAATTTTTCCTTTTTTCTTTTTTTTTTTCCCCCCTGCCTACAATTCTAGGTGTTACATCTGCAAACATGTATGACCCTGCTATTTGTTGCTTAGATAGCGGCCTTCTGACAGCATATTTGATGTCAAAAAAAGTCAAAGGAAAAAATGTATTTCATTAGTTATTCTGGTTTTGCAAGTTATTTTCTGAAATATCTTCTGGTGAAAATGTTTTTGAAACAGCACCTTTTTGTTATATATAAGATGCAGTAATAAGAATTCATATTTTTAGTTTGTTGTAACTTGTCCAAAATGTCTACTATGTTGTTGACTCAGAATAACTTTCAGATTAGGAGAACTGGATCTCAGCCATGATACTTGCATAAGAAAATAAAATAAAAAATAATCACTTTGTTGATTTTCAGTCCTCTGACTGCCTAGATTATCCTCACAGTAACCTTTGCAATCTTTGATTTAAAAGTGATATACAAAAGAAAGTCTGCTTGTTAACAAAGCCTAGTTTGCTTGTGGTGGAAATTAAAACCACGGCTGACTGCTTTTCAAACCAGGATAGTGAATTGTGTTAGAGCACTGAGAAGGTTGGTACATAAAAGGAAAGCAAAGCTGAAGAAATACTTAAATAAGAAATCTCGAAACTCTGATTTATTAAATTATGATACATGGTAGCTTTGTTAATTCATCAGAAAAGAATGTGTTTTTTTAACTTAATGAGCACATGAATCTGTTTATCACATACCTCTATAAATAAGTGTCTTTGCAGATGTTTTCTCTTTGTTGAAAATACTTTTTCTCTCCTCAGGGCATGCTACACTATTAAATTAAACTATGAATTTCCTTGCTTATTACAGAAGACACTTAGAACAGTGTGGCAGGCATAACACTGGCATAACTTTTTAATATCAGTTTTAAGAACTATTTACAGATTATTTCAGTAGTATAGCACTAATATATTTTACCTAGCAAATCCTTTTAACATGAATTTTAAGAACCATTTGCACATTATTTTAGTAGTTCGTTCATGCTATGTCTGGTTTATAAAATATGATCAGCTAATTTCATTGATAGTACAGTTAAATGGTCTGTGTCATTTAGCATAGTTTTATTATCCTAATTAATTGTTAGTAATTTGTCTGTCCTATTCCTACTTCCTGTATCTGCAACCCTCATTTCTTTCATAGCATGGTTCAAATTTACAATTATTGTCTAATGTCAAGTATCATGTTCTCAGTGTTACCTCAACAAACCCAGCTGTTAATGACTGGACAGTTTCTTCAACAGGCAGAATAAACACAATCGCAAAACTATTTCTAAACAGGCTTTATAAAACTCTAAAGAGAAAGGGATGTATGAAAAATCAGGAGTTATAGTGTAGTTTAGAAATTCTGAATTACAATATACTCTGATATGCTCCCATTTATTTTGCATTTCAACCTGAGATAATCCATTATTCCTGTCTTTTACAGTAAAATACTGAGGTCACTTGGAAACTTAACAATTAGTAAAGAATAGTAATAGCTTTCACTTGCATTCCCTTTTTAAATGTGATACCTGCTGACTTCTCAGCAGTGAAATTTGTTCAAATCTGGGTCTATCGACTAAGCTAATACGTAGGTAAATATTACAAACTTAAAATATCTTGGCCTTCCAGTCAAGTTTGGCCTGTACTGATACTTGCAAAGTTAAGCAGTTGTCACATTATTTAAACATAGCTATAATATTTATTATTTTTTTTAATTATTATTTGTTTTATAGACTATCTTGCCTGGGCATGAGGAACATTCAGCACAGTTTCTGCACAGTGTAAATTTCTTTAGGTTCTTTCTAAGACGAACTTTTTTGGCGTAGTTTCTAAGATGCATACTTCCCTCATTAGAAGAGTGGCATAGGGAAATAGAGTATGAAACTACAAAAGATGGTAACGAGCTGTAAAATTAGTTTTGTATTTTGTGATAATGTCTGTGAGATCCTTCCTTGGATAATACAGGGTGGAGTGATGTAAAAAACACATTGTATACAAAACTGTAACACGAGTCCTGATGACACTGTTCTAGCACACTGTATAGCGGCCAAGAATGTAGACACCTTTTCCAAAGAAATAACCCAAGGTAGTGCTAAGTCATCATGTAACACTCCGTTCCAGTAGTTTGCCTTAGTTTGAATCAGTCACCAAGAGAGGAAAGGGAAGGAATGTTGAGTATGTGTATAGTTGTGATAAGTTATTAGTGTTCATGCAACACTAACATCCATCAGACACTGTGAAGGAATGGAATGCAATACATCTGCTGTGATGATATGTTTATGTTGGATCAGCCAGCACTAATGCTGAGCGTGATTTTCACCATTTTAGTCATGCCACTATAGTATCTCTTTTAGGTGAGCCACACACCTTACTCCTGTGAGCTGTGACTTGAGCACTCTTCAGATGTGGAAATGGTTTTCTTTCTGTATCTATAGTAACTAACTGCTGGAATTTTCACTAAGTGTTGTGCATAGGCTGAGGGTGTATGACTGTTATTATTATCTGCTTTATAACTTATATCAGAAGGCAACGTAGTATGTGGTAGCTAATTTATCTTGAAATAAAACAGTTCATGATCTGAAGTGCTCCAGCTCTGGCAGCAAAGATGCTCGTGAATTTTAACTGACCTTGTCAAAAATAACCTTTAGTATGGATAGAGAGATCCTTGGGCATTATAATTTAACTTTCTTGATCTGAGAGCAAATAAAATAGAGTGGCTGCGTGGGCTATAATGCCCTCAGCTCCTATGACTTCCCTGTATGGTAGACATGCCTTTTAGTTGGTGGTAGAGCAACTGAAGGTGAATTTATGTTTTATCCAAAAGATTGCTTCTAATTAAATGTCTCATCTTCTCAGTGGTGCCTATCTCTGCTGAACTGTTTCTATGCAAGTAATAATCATTTCTTTGCACGTTACAACTATAGCAGTAAGTGTAGCAGCAGTTATGTATGGTGAAGAATTACTCAATGACACCATCTTATCTTACCTGTGTGTGGAAGAAACAGGTTTTATGATTGTGAAATTCCCTATTGAGCAAAGTTTCTTCATGATTCACTAAAGAAATTAGTTCGAAAGCAAGGCTAGGGGTAAAAAAGTAATCAGGAAGTCAAATCATTACGTCATATTTCCAAACTGAATATTTAAAAACTTATTGAGCTGCCACTGTTTGGTTTGTGCTGCTATGCCCCTCCCTAGCACCCAGCCACTGGGCTTAGGAGCTGTTGAGCTCCTCCTCATTTTCTTTTACTACCGTCTCTTTTGGGTTGAGGTGGTAAAACATGAATGGACTTGGGAGTAAAAACCATAAGGGAATTATAATCATAGAATTATGAATGGTTCGAGTTGGAAGGGACCTTAGATATCATCTATTTCCAACTCCCCTTCCATGGGCTGGGACACCCCCCACTACAGCTGGTTGCTCAAAGCCCCATCCAACCTGGCCTTGAACACTTCCAGGGACAGGGCATCCATAATTTTTCTGGTGAACCTATTAGTGATATTGTGATATTCGTGATACTGCAATCAATATTACTTTGTTGATGTCCTTGCATGTTTTCCAGCAAAAGTAATTATGAAGAAATTCTGTCTCTCATTCTATGTTTCTTGTCACCCTCTCTCTGTCACCATTTTACAACAGGTGTTTTAAAGGCTGTTTCTTATTAGGTAATACATTACAGAGCACGGAGTAGCATTTTGCAGAGCTCAGAGCATATGTCAAGTTTCATACTGTTTCTTCTAGGATGTGTTTTGTATGTAGAGAACTATCATAACCTAAAAATACTTTGTTGCCCTTAAAAGCAGACAATATAAGAAGCCCTTTTGTATATTGTGAATCTGAAATCAAAGTGGAATTCAAGTTACATCACTTTGTAAATACTGTGGTTTTAAAACTGTGGTTGGCAGATTGTTCTGATATTGACATTCCGTAATAAAGTTAAATGAGTTTTTGAGAACAGGGCAGTGTATTCTCTGCCATGCCAAAAGCAGAAAGTGCGGTTCCAGATACTGCAAGTTCCTGCCAGACAACGCAGTTTGTATTAAATCATCCGACTCTTATGCTCATGCTTTGCTGCAGTGGCCTTTTGTGCTGTTCTGCCTTGTGCAGAGATGGTTAACAAAGATACGTCCTTGCAAGAGAAGGCAAGTAGGTTAAACACAGTCATCCTGGTTTATTGCTGTAACATCAAGGCACTATAAAATCTGCAAACAAAGCAGATGGGAGAGAAATATACAGCTTTCCTAATTCATTTACATAAATCTTCATCTTTTCATCTCTATTTTTATTTAGAAAGAGAATACCTCATCACTATGTACAATCTCTTACCTTCCCCCTGCACATAATTTTAGAATTTTTGAAGAGTCAGGATTCCTTCACGTCTTTAAATATTTTAATTATGAAATCCCTTTTGATTGGTTTAAATTAACCTCTTCCTAAACATCATCAAGTAATGTTGGTAGTTGGCTGATGTTTATATCATTGCTGATAAAACAGCAGATGATCATGATCTGACAAGTATTGCAATATTCTGGCAGCAATTATTTGTTTGATTAAATTATAAGTAATAATGTAGAGTATGGGCTGCTTTGCTGTAAAGCCTGTCTGTATGATTAAGTCTCAGTTTATATCCCCTTACTGAGTGCAAAATTCCTTAAATTCAATTAAATATTGGGTAAGAGTTGCATAACATATAACAGCTGGCCTTTTATAAATTCATACTCTAGATTATGCAGCAATAACATTTTGGAGTTGAAATATCAAGCATTTTTCTGGGTTTTCTTCAGTCTTGCTAAAACCCAGGGTATCAAAGTCATAGTCTTCAAGGGCTTGGAAAAGAAGTTGGGTATGATTTTAAAACCTGCTGCCTTGCTGACAAGGCATAAGCATAAAGCAAAGAGACAAGATAACACCAATCAGCAAATCATCAGCTTCTGGCTCCTCCCAAGTTTCAGCTGACTTCCTACCAGACCTGTGAAGCAAGCTGTAAGAATTATCTTCCTCTAGGCACTAGGCAGCAGTTTCCAAGTCAGCTTGCTCCACAATGCCTGCAGAAACTTGGTGAAAACAGCAGATTTTATCTTGCCTGGGGATTGTAGTCTGCTGCCTAAAAAGATGGTGTTGACAGTGTGTTCCCTATTAAAATTGCAGTAGTACAGTATACAACTTACATAATCATCCACTCAGTAATAGAACTCTTCAAATCATGTCCTTACCAATCTTCTTTTGATATAAGCAGGGACAATAGCCCAAGGGTTTATCTGAATACACCCTTTTCTGCTTTTAGGATATCCTTGACTTGTCCACTTCACTTATTAATTTTTGTCCATATGTCAGATAGGCAGTTTGGAAAGTCTCTATTCTGGCAACTGATCCGCTGGTACTAGGGACTGCGTTTTTCAAAATATCACTCAATTATCTTATGGAGATTAAATTGAAATTTGTCTTACAGCCAGTGAATGGAAGGAGGCATAGAAGAGGAATGAGTAGAAATCCTGTAAAGCGTTGCAGACTATGAGGCTTTGTGGACTAAGGGAAGCGCTTGTTTGGGATGTGTGGACAAAACATTGTGTTTGCAATAAATGCAAGACTGTCTATTTTTTTCTGTTTTCATAGAGTCTTCTCCTATTAGAACAATGCTACATTGCAATTGACTTGATTAAGGAAAATACATCTAACATTCCCAGTTAATGCCTATATTTTCCTTTTATTAAAGCATAATGAAACCCTGAAGAGTGACACAGGATCAGTGGCCTTACAAAGGTTTGGCTATATTGCTTAAAAATGTTTCCTTCAAAATTATTTGCTTCTACTTTGGCTTTTTAAGATTGTGGCTAGACCAGCTGGAATGTGTGAGGCCAATTCTCCTATTCCATTTGGTTGACTATTGCCTTACCAGGACATACTGGTGGGCTTGTGTGGGCAGGTGAAATGTTGCTTACCGAACTAATCATGACAGAGAAGGAGAGAAACTGGAGATCTGTCTGAAGATGCCTCAAAACAATGCATATGATAGCTAATTTTCATTTGTTTGCTAATCAAAGAAGGCACAATCATTCCTGCTACTCAGACACTCGGGGTTTTTTCTTCAATCTTTCCCTCAAGTATCAGTGTTTCTTCTCTTTTTAGATGTAGGGAAGTCAGACAAAAATCTATCTGGAAAGGTAGTTGGACAATGTGAAATTATGAGACTATATCCTGTTTTGTTTTGAATACAGAATTTACTCAGAGAAGTTATGTGCTTGGATGTAGTGTATGTAAAATCAAAGATCTAAGAGAATATTTGAAAATAACTGACAGAAGCTTTTTGCTCTTGTGATTGAAGGATAAAAAAATGAGTTCCATTGTCAGCACCACATTGTCAACAGTGTTGAACAGCCTGATTATTGCAGCAATTAAAAAAAAAAAATTATGAAAATTATTTGTGCTGGCAAGATAGAGAAAAAATAAATTTTTACTTATTATCATGGCCTATTTTTGAGAATACTAGTAAGAATTCATTACACTTACTCTTGCGAGAGCAAACACATCAAACTTCCAAATTGTTTCTTATTTTAATTAGCTTTTAGAGTCTTCCTTGCAGTTTAGAATTTGGTCAGGGAACTGGCCCATGTAGTTTCAGAACTGGTTCTGAAATTTCTTCATCCTGTTCTGATCATTATCTTTGTCCTGCCTTTTTTGCAGTAGTTTATTACTTAGCTCAATATTCCATCTGGTCTTTCTTTTTAAATTCGGGGTTTTTTTGATAAGCATTTTCCTGTAGTACAAAAATAGTATAAGTAATGCATTTATCAAGTCTTCCGTGAACAATTCTATTCTGTTCTATCTCTTGCAAAATGATTGCAGGCACAGAAGTGGAGAATTTATCAGCCATAGTGAGATTGTTTCATACAATAAACAGCTGAGAGATGAAAGCTCATCTGTTATGAAAATGGTTTATTTCATGTTATGAGACACTGAGGTTTTCGAATATGGAAGAGTGACCGGTAGTTTAAGGTCAAGCCCTGTATGAAATTCAGTGCCTACCAGGAAATGTCTAAAACGTGCTGGGCTGGTTTAACTGCTTTTTCTGTTTGTGCTCAGTGCTGCTCTGTTTTGAAGAGTGCTGTTAAGGAATATGCTGCTAGATGCTTTCCCACTGGAAAATATATAAAGTTTGTAGTGTAAGGAATCATGTGAAATTCCACAACTGGACTGGAGGATTTTTTTTTACTAAGTTCAGAACTGGCATAATGCATAGGCATTGTGTGATGTTTCTGAATGCCTAGTTGTCTTTCATTCAATACCATCCCAAACTTTACAATTTGCTGTTGTGACTACTGCCATGCTTGCGCATCCCTAATTTAATTTACCTCTTAAGAAACTTAGTGTATCTGTTTCGTTCTTGGAAATATCCTCCTGGTTTAAGAGCTATCTCCACTGGTTATCTCCTTGTAATAGTGCTTAGCATTTTCATTGTTCAACATTCAGGTAAAGCACAGTATATATAGACCTCTTGGGAAAGAAGGTTCTAACTGAAGAACATCCAGATTTGTAATTTCAAACTTAATGGATAGAGTCGGCACTTTTATTATCTGCTTTGTCTTGGTGCTTTTATTTTCCTGTGGAAAGATTCTGATTTCACAGTTCCACAGTCAGTTTTGCTTTGGCATCTAGTTCATATTTTCCCAAGAGACATAGTTCTTGCTGATTGCCCGTCATGACTGAAGGAAAATGCAGTGTACATTTTAAGATGTGTTCCTGAAAAATAGCTTCTCGGGGGTGCTTACATAAGCAGACTGTGGTGTACCCCGTTTCTGAAGTAATTTCTGGTACAATGTGTCATTTGCTGGACAAAACCAATAGCTATCACTGTTTGTAATACAATTGGCATTGCGTTTTTTGTTCTTCTTTTATTTCTTTTCTTTATTACATGTTGCAGTCTCCTTTCTGGATTGTTGTGTATTTGTACTGGTTTAGGAAGATATTGTTTCTAGACATTCTGCAATATTTTTTCTCTTGTATCTGGGCATCCTCAGAAGATGATGTATCTTTATACAGGGACTTGAAGAACCATAGTCCTGTCTCTAATGTAGAGATTATTTATGTTTTTTCTAAAATTTGCTTATCTCTCAGCCCCATATGCTATCTTGTTTCTGTTAATACTCGTTTTCATCTCCCATGTTTACAGTGCAGGATTAGATTGTACAGGGCTGTTCTGAAATTATTTGCTGATTCACCTTTTTTTGTTGCGTGAATGAAATTGTGCATTCTAAAAAAACACACTATGATCTGGCATGAAATTTATTTTTGTTGAATAATTTTATGTAAGCAGCTGTAAGACTTCTGGAATAGATGTCCTCTCATGCACAGACCATTAGATACACCAGGGGATTCCTTTGTCTCTTGTTGTTGTTCTAAACCAGATGTAATCCCTTGGATCACATATGCTTATTCTGCCTGATAATCAGTCAGAAGAGAGGTTAGCTAGCATGTGGGCATTTCTGTTGTTGCTGCCTTTGGCCAAAGTGGTGTCACTCTTTATGGCAATGGACTGATGCTTATTGCTGACTCTGGCCTTGACAACATGCCTACGCTCACTGCTTGTTGCATCCTTGACTCACTATAGTTCTTTGATTTTTCTGTGTTTTTAGACTTGTATTTCTACTGCTGTTTAAGTTCTAGAGCTACTGTAGCTAAATTAGAGCTCTGGTTTGCTAGAAAGTGTTGGGAATCTTAGATCCTTATCTGATCTGATTTCTAACAGAAATGAAGATTAGAGACTCAACTTATGGAAGTTAGAATGACTACAAGAGCATTTTTCGCTCTTTAATGCTCTCTGATGTTCATGCTGGACAGTGTGTTTGTCATAGTTAATGAGTTTAATTTTTCTTTAGAAGCCTGATTGGTAAAAAACTTGGATTAAAAATATGTATGACAGAAAGGAAGCAAGGTAAATGCAGAGCCCAATTACTGTTCCTGCTCCCATCTTGGATTTTTTTGTCTCATTTAAACATGAGTACACAATTATGTAGAACTCCTAAGGAACTAGGACCTTGCAAAGCCAAAGGTAGATTATTTCACAGACATCACACCCATATTCAGAGGCTGCTTCCTCTGCTCTCTCCTTTTAATCTGCCTTTGAATCTGTTTATCTGCCATGGCCACTGCTACTATATTTTTGTTAAGGGAGACCTGCCTTTGACATTGACAGAGGTATGATCTTATCCCATAGATTTCAGAAAAACATGCCCACAAAGTGTGGTTTACCTTACTGTTTGATTATTTCTTTGAAAACCTTTCCAGTTGAATGAAAAAACAGAGGCATGATTTGTCCAGCTGCTCAACCTTGTCATCAGGGACATGTTCCAGGGATAAGCAGGATTTAGCAGAGGTTAAGGGGGAACATTTGTACAAGAGCTACTTGTTAATATATTAGTGACGTATCACAGAAGGATTCACTTCGGGCAGGAGCTAAGTGTGGGCTTGATACATCAGCTATCTCTGACAATAAGCTCCATTCTAAACTAGATCTCTCAATCTCTTGAAGCTCATCAATTTCTAGAACTGAATTTTTGAAATATTCAGGTAAATACTTACTCTGATAAAGATTTAATGGAGGAAGTCCAGTATGCATACTAATTTTTTGAACTCGAAAAAAAATGCATTGGAACTGCAATATTAGCTTTTAGTACCTTGACAGCTTCTTCAGAAATATGCTTTCTTTGGCATAAGCTCTTACACATAACCTGTGTCAGTTATGTCTTGCATATTAACTGCTAACACAGGATGTGATATAATGAAACCCAGAGCATATCTGAATTAAATTTGACATTGCTGCAGGAAAGAGCCAGTTAATGTCCTTGTGTAATGCTTATGTAATAGATTAGATTCTCTGCCTGACTGTTCTAGTTGTCTGTGGTGGTATATAAAAAGCTTGCCAGCTTTTTAGTACTCAATTAGCTCATTCACCACGAGTAAACTAGTTTTCTAGCTTATAGAGAGGAAAGCGCTTCCAATCCTCTAATTGGTTTATGCATATAATCTTTTCCACACACCAACAAGTGCAAAAGTTGACTTGCTAATAGAATCAGAGAATAAAGTGAGAGGGGAAGAAAGATAAGGAAAGATATAAACTCAAGCTATATGGATAATTTGTACATCCATAGTAGCATTTGTTATTCCATCAGTTCTTTTTGGTTACTTGAGACAACAGATAAATCTTAATATAGACAAAAAGAGATCATAGTCACCTAATGTATAAAAATGTTTGATTTTCAAGATATACAGTTGCTGTCAATTCTCAAACAGCTTTTTTAATATATATTATTGTGAAATTCTTCTTAATGTTTTAAAGGATGAAAGTAGGCTTTAGTTATTACTTGTTATCAGTTTTTAATAGGAAGTTGTACATTTTATAAAACTTACAAATCTGGTAAAAGAGGAAATTACATCTTTAGAAAGCACATTTGGAGGTACCATGTCAATGTTAGTTCAGGGTTGTTGAAAAATTAACCTCTTTTATGGCATAGAAGATGACTTTTTAGGGTTTTTAACTGAAAAAATATAATAATCTCATGATAATATTTTTAGTGGACCTACTGAGTAGGGGCTCTTGAAACAGAATTTCTTCAAGCCTTTCTTGAAGGCTTGAACTGTAGTCATTGTCAGGATAGAACCAAGACAGTGCTGGGCCTTTGTTATTGTCTGGTTCCTTCCAGGGCAGGAGCTGTGAATGTTAAAGGCAGAAGTGCTGCATCTGACAAGAAATGTCATCCTGAGATGGGACATATATGTTCCAGGCCTCAGCTGCCTCTCCAGCCTTTCTTACTAGTCTTTATGACATCAAAAAATGCAGCAATGCCTCTACCAGAGTTAACCAAAACTCTGGTGAGGCTTCACTTTAAACTTTGTTATTGCAGCTCCTTGCCTGAATTCCCAACTTACCATGAATAAAACTTTGGAAATTCTTGCTCCAAAGTATCAAACCTTCAGTTTTAAGGAAAACTTGGATGTTTTATAAAGCTGTTGTAACATCTACTTCATGTTCTGCTTTATTTACTATAAGCTGTTCTTAAAACTGCATAATCTTCTTTCGAGATATTGAGATGTTTTATAGATATTTTGTGTCCAAATGTACATCTTCATAGCTATTGCATGTTTAGATGTCTATTTTACATATGAGCATAGCAAATACATAGTTTTTAGTTTAAGAACCAGTTTGAGAGTAAATATCAACTGAAAGCTTAATTCCACTACCAGAGTTTAAGCAGATCCTTGCTATGTGCAAAAGAGAAAATAATTTTTCTGAAGACTTTTGGTGGTCTTTTTACTATAATAATAATTCAAATTTGAAAAACTGCACCAAGTTGCAATTGAAAAGTTTTATGTAGGAAATCAGGGGCATGGTTTCAACTGACCTATAGTTTTAGCTCCTTTTAATCTTCGAGAGAATAGCTCAAAAATAGGTTGTATTATTAAAAAATTGGCCCAAAGAAAATATGTAGGTTCCTGTTGTAGCGTGACCAGGTACACTTGTATTCTGCCAAAAGCTTTGCCCTGTGTCAGTGAACCTCCTTTGTTCACTGGATGTCTTCCACACAGGCAGTTTATATAACTGATTTCAAGACACGCAGTGTAACTCTCTAGAGAGTTGCACATTCTGAATATTCTCAGGCTGAACACCTGATTCTGACTGTTACTTGGTAAGAATGAAATATTTTATGGTTTGCGTGTCCTCTGAGCCTCTTTGTTCCCTTATAATCCCAGAAACATTTATCAAAGAAGCTGGATATGTTGATTCTCCCCAAGCACACCAAATCTCTGAGCCAGAAAAGAATGGCACCTTGGAGAAGAGAGGGCTCCTGGGAGACCTCATTATAGCCTTCCAGCGCTTAAAGGGGACTCATGAAAAAGGGTGGATGTTGACAGGATGAGGAAGAATGCTTTTAAACTACAAGGTGAGAGATTTAGATTAGATGTTAGGGAAAAATTCTTTACTGTGAGGGTGGCGAGGCACTGGAACAGGTTGCCCAGAGAAGTTGTGGATGCCCCATCCCTGGACGTGTTCAAGCCCAGGTTGGATGGACCTCTGAGCAACCTGGTCTAGTGCGTGGCATCCCTGCTCATGGTGGAGGGGTTTAAACTAGATGATCTTTAAGGTCCCTTCCAACACAAGTCTTTCTATGATTCTTGTAGGGTCTCCTTCTGGTACTGACTTGGTCAAAACAAATCTGAGAGCTTCCATTCTCTCTCAAAATGCAGGATACTTTATTTTCCACAGAATGAGATGGTGACTAAAAATGGTGATAACTTTAACAGCACTCCTCTGACTATGCTTTATTGCTGTGGCCCATCTGCTGCCCCTTGACGAGGGTGGATGTATTCCTCAAATGGGAACAACAAGGCTGGTGTGTGTAAGCATAGGAAAGGAGACCTGACATTCCCCAATATGATGAAGAGTTGAGAAATTTGCAGTCTTAAAAAAACCCTGAAATGGCTAACCACAGTGGACTTTCTAGGATTGGGAAGGATTTGAAGGTTGATTAGGAAAAGCATTTTGGATTCACAGTGGACTGCTATTGTAATTTTTTCTCAGCATGGTGTTACAGCCACAGAAGAGCATTCATCTATGGACTTGGAAATATGTTCCAAGTTACAAAATGCTAAATTGCTGGTTTTGAACAGATGTGTTACTTCTCCAATATTTATGTTCAGATCAAATCTCAGAAAACTTACCCATTGAGCTTCATTAAACCATATATCCTATTTTCATGTTTTATTTTTCTGTGTAAGGGGCAAGTAAGACATGTTATATATTGCCCACCCAACTATAATCCCAGGCCACATGGCTGAATTTCAGCCTTTATAGAAAGTTGTCATCCTGCATAACTGTGTGATTAGTTTGTCATATGGTCTACATTAACAAAAGTGTAGAGAGCAGTGAGGGCCAGCTGCTCTGCAGTGGAAGGTGAGCCAGAAACCAAGCATGGTTGCCAGGCCCAGCAGAGGGAAGTGTCTGGATGGACAGGGAGCAGCACTGTTGTGTCTGGGCATAGTGAGCAAAGCAGGCCTGGTCAGACACCTGGGATAAGGCACTGCCCAGCAATCACCAGGCAAGCCCACAGTGAAGAGGCAGGGCTGAGGCCAGGCCAGAAAGTCAGCCTGTATGTCAGGGCCTGGGCATGAGTCCATAGGGCTCGTGGCCAGGCACAGTCACAGTTGCAGAGTGTCAGGATCCATAGCTCATGTGGGAAACAAGTGGTAGTGGCTCAGGTTAAAAACAGCTTGTGTGAGAAAGGGGAGTCAGCGCTGATGGGAGGGTCAGAGTCACCAGGACCCATACAGAAGGATATAAATGTGTCTCCAGAAGAACTTTTCCAGTGATGGATGTGCCCTTCTGTGCAGTGTCCAAACCTCATTCCTGTTTGGCAGTTTCCAGTACTGATTCCATGCCTAGTTCGTAAGTCTGCTAAAGGTTCAAGTCACTTTCTGGATGTGATGAAGAATGTCTGTTGCTGTGGCAGAATGCTTAGGAGAAAATTAACTCTTGGATGACTAGGATTTCAGTTCTGCTGGTAGACATGGAAGTTATTTGAGAGACACGTTCAGTTTTTCTGCAGACTGTTAGTCCAAAGCTGTCTTCACAATCTGAAGTTTTACATAGTAGCAATAGAAGAGCTTGCTAGAAGTGATTCACCATTATGTAGTCATTTATATCCAATGGTATTGGAAGGTTAAATGTTTTCCTCCAGTGCAAAAGTGAAACATGAGTCTTGCTTTAAGGTCACACATTGCTTTATCTGATACTACTGCACAATATATTGGAAACAAGATCCCAAACCATTCATCTTTTGTAATACTTATTATAAGGAAGAGACCAGATGGATTTTATGAACCTGTATTTTGCCAAGCATTGTGAGGACCACTCAAAACTGACAGAAACTTTTTTGGACTGCGAAACCTTTTTGGAAGGTTCCACATCCTCTCATATTGTCATAGCTATGACCATCTATTTACCATAGTTTAGCAGATATTCTGCATGTTGTAGTTATAACAAGAACATTTATTAAAACACGTTAAATTATATTAAATATTCCATTTAAACTATTACTAGAAAAAATCAAAATAAGTTTGCAAGTTTATGATGCAGCAACTTCTGTGGTGCTCTCATGTGGTACAAGAAAGGATGACAAGCACTTTCTGGTTTTTTTATCATACCACTATCATTTACAGACATTTGTTTGGATGGAAGTCAAGATAAAGAGACTGGTCTCTCCTTTGTTTAGTGTCTGTGCCCTGTAAAAAGGGATTGGCATCCATGAAATTTTTCAGAGACTCTGAGAAGGAAAGCCTTTTATGAAGAGAAGACATAAGTGCTAATTGTGGGAATAAGAATATTTCTTGTTTATGTGAATCCTATATATCACAAATGCAAAGCAATAGAAATTTAAAGTATGTTAGATCTTATGAAAAGGTGCTCTTTGTCTTAAAAAGTACATATTTTAAAACTGTTTTCTTTGAAGGAGGGTTTTCTGGTAGCTATATATAACAAGCTGTCATCAAACTTGACAAAGAAATACAGTAAATCTTTACTTGATACTCAGTCCTTGAAATTGCCCCAGAATGAAAAGGAGGATTACCAATTAATTATTTTCCTCTCTCTTGCACTTCCTCCTTATCCTTCCATCCCTATCTTATGCTGTGCAAATGCTAGAAAATGTGGCTCAAAACCACTGGATGAATATGGGGAATGAGCAGAGGCCCAGTCTCATGGGGGTTTCAAAATTTAGTCCCAACTTGCTATAGGGCTCATCATCACTGGATTTTTGGCAAGTGCAGTAGGAAAGGCCAAGGTGAAGATTTTCTGTGTATCCTTAAATATAATATAATTATATAGTTGTGTCCTTTTTTCCCCACATTCTTAATAGTTTGTTGTTGAGAAGATCTGCCAGTACCAGCATGTACAGGGATCTGTGGATTAACATTTTTGTAGCCATGTTTTTATCCTTAGAAGCCAGAACTATCATTATTAGAAATTAGTATTAAAAAATACTTTTTACCAGTACTCTGTTTTGTTCAGAAAAAAAAGGCTGCAGTTCACCCAAACTGGAGGAATTTTTTATTCCTTTTACTTAAAATGAATTTGAACTTCAGTGATATACTTTGGATATAATGTCACATCTTTCAGGTGTTTGTGGAAAAATAGTAAAAAAAAGGTCACCAACATCTCTGGTTTGCTTAAGAGCAGAATATTTGGACCAGCAGTGCCCATTTAATTGCATTTATATTTTTGTTCCTTTATGTATCAAAAACTTAATTGTAAAAGATGTGATCAACTTACAGACATATCCTTTTCATCACACCTACATTTAGATGAACTCATTACTATCAGTCATGAATTTCTGAGTCTTTTCCCCCTCTTCTTTCAGTTGTTAGTGGGTTTGTTTACTGTCTGTTTAATTAGATATTTGTAGGCCTGTAAGTCCCTGTGTACTGCAGCCAAAGGATCAAATCAAGTGTATTACATTTTTAATGTAAATAGTTGAATTGTTTTTCAGTTTAATACATATTTATGGTTTCTCTTACTTAACAGAAAATCTGTAGAATTACCAGCAGATTATAACTATGGCAACAAGTACAGAGAATATAGAAAAATTTCTTTTCAGGGTGTAGTGGGCAAATGAGTCTCAAGGTTTGTTTCCCCTACTGATACTCTGTTCACAAGTCTGAACCATTAACATGGGATATCTGAAACATTTGGCAGTTTCACTTCCATGAAATTAATACAATGGGGAATCCTAGAATGATTAACAGTGGATGTTAAACAAGCTTGTGATTTGGAGAAATAGTCTAGAAAAGATTTGGTGAAATTCGTGAAATCACAGAGGATAGCTCCTTGTTATATATGTGGTTGAAAAACAATGAAAACAAATAATTTAATTAGCAGCAGATTAGGCTTTTACAGCATGGAAGTAATTATATTTTTCATCGCAATTAGCAATGAAATATTCACGAATTCGAAGTTATTTTAATGATGATTATAACAATATGTATACACTTTCCCCAGCATACAATAGAAAGGCCTATCTTTAAAAATACAGTTTCTTTCTCATTAACTTGCTGTAGCGAGCCTGATGAAACTTTAAGGACTTTTTTTGTTCTCAAAATGAAAAGGTATGTCAGTGATTGTTGTCATTATATGGTTTCAGTTTCCTCTTTTAGAGATGTTGTTCCTCTACTGAAATGTTCTGTACAACCTGCCTCTCTCTCTCTCTCCATACCCTCTGTCTCAGCATAGGTTCTCTTGGAAGCCTTTGGGTGAGCTCTCTTTGGATGAGGGGTACCTTAGCAGACCAGCAATGCCTGCTTCAAAGGTGACTGTTCAGTGAGTTGGCATGGAGGAGAAAGAACTCACAGTTCTATCTGCTAGTCACAAACACTGGAAATCCTTTGACGCTTCATTACATTTTTGCTCTTTCTCTCAAACAAGATACTTCTTCTGTTCACTTTTCCATGACTGTTATTTTTTTTCCTTTCCTTATCACTGAGGAAACAAGTCTCTCTCTAGTGCCTGTAGCCACTGCCTGTGGCAGTCTGTTTCCCAGCTTGTTGTGACTGTTTAGCACAGTCATAAGAATCAGGCCAGAGTCCAGGTCAGCAGACTGAATACATCTTCCCACTGGAGAGAGACAAAGTCTGATGCCTCAAGTGGAGAGATCCCCCTGTCTCCTAACTGCTGCCTCTGAGCACTCTCTGCAATCAGCCTTTGTCAGCTTAAGAGCATGAGCCTGAGCTTGCCCAAAGCTCAGGGAAGAATAGGATAGTTGAAGGTTTTTCATTCATGGCTGGTGTGGCTTCTTCTCCCAGGGAACTTCTGCCAGCCAGGCAGCGTTGCCACCAGGGCTGAGGGACACTACTGCAGGAAGTAAAGAAGGGCTGACCACCTCTACAACCAGTAGATTTATCTGCTGAGCAGCATCCAGGGTCAACAGTGTGATTATGTTGATGAGTCATCCTCATTCAGTGGAAGAGGATCATGGAAATCTTGTGGGAAACTAACTCTCTTGAAGAGAACAAATCAGTTCTTTTTAGCAACGGATCCTCTCTTCAAAGTGTTCGTGATATTGGAGGATAAGCCAGTCATTGGTGAGCACCAAGCAGTGGGACAGAAGGACGTTATAATCTTAACAGTTTGTGGGAGTAGAGATGGAGGAGACAAGGGGAAGCCTGCAGGCAGATTTAGAGGCAGAAGCTAATTCAGCATCTCTACAGAACTGGTAGCTGAGAAGAAGGTGGGGGATGCAGGTCTCCCACAGGAGATCCCACTCTTGCAAGCTGTATCTAATCTTTACGTTCTTCTATGTCCCACTGTATTTCACTATTCCTTAGCTGTTCTTAAAGTCAAAAGCCTGGACCTAGTAAATTGTTTCCCATGCCTGTTAGCCCTGTGACCAGCATAAGCTTGTAGAGGACTGTGGCTTTTCTACTTGTATGTGAGCCCTATTTCTTTTGAGGACTTGATTAGGATCTCCCTTCTGGAGTACCTATAGCCTCTTTCTACTGGGAGGGTTTGGTTACAATTTAGGGGAATGCATAAAAACAGTGTTTGGGAAGAGGATCGGTAGCTAAGACAGAGAGGGGATACATGTACCAAGTGTGAATGAGGAAGTTTGGCCTTTGGGCTTTTTTTTTTGCCAGTCTTGTTAATAGGGGTCTTGGCTGTGACTTCATGCATTCAAATAAATAACTTAAAATTCATTTTTTAAAAAATATAATTGTTTGATTCTTTAGTCTGTTGCAATTAATTTGAAGTGCATATATAAGAAAATAATTTAAATCATGCATTGAAAATGAATCAGTTTTAAATTCAGGTATTTTTAAGAATGGCCAGAACAGGTTTGCAGTGCAAAAGAAAAGTTTCTGGTAACATAGTTTATCTTGATAGCCATTAAAGGATTAAAAATGTGTAGAAATATGTAGAGACAACACACATTTCCTGCTTCAAAATTAGTCTAAACTAAATGAATATATAGGTACTTTCTGGAATTTGAACAAGAAGATGCTTAATTTTGTGGGTTTCATGTATACCTACTGAAATGCGATAGAGTACGTATTTAACTAATATCTTTAAATTTAAAAAGAATGGATATTGAATCTGCTGAACCTCCTGAGAAATCTCTGTGTGGCTCCAGCTTCCCTCGCAGCTGGAGCCTGCCCTCTCAGCAAATCTCTTGTGGAGAAGTCCTGGCTTCTGTATTTTGTTTGCAAAGTGAATAATGACATGATAACTTTCATGCAGTTAAAAGACATTTTGTGGAGCTGTGTCCCTTTTCTCAGAAGATGTTGTCTTGTAATTGAAGACATGACTTTAGTGGTGGTATCCGAAGTAACTGTCACGTTATGGTTGTGCCTGGCCACTTCAAGGTTACTTTTCGTAGTAGACAAAAAAAAAAAAAAAATTATGGCAGCTTTCAATAACTCAGTCTGCACACTCATGCATATTATGGATTTCCTGTTGCAACTGAAACAAACAAACAAACAAAAAAGCCCCACAAAACAAATGGAAGGAAGGAGACTTTAGGTGAACACTACTAAGCGTTAGTGATGACAATTACTGAGAGCAGTGGCTGGGTCGGTGCTGCCACCCCCTGGCGCTGGGCTGGGGCTGCCCACGGCCCCCCCGGGCTTGAGGAAAAGTCAAATGATTGAGATGACAGTCCTGTTTTCTGGAATTGTACAGGAAATAGGTATAATGTGTGTGACGAATGCTGGGACTGTTTAACATCGACGGTCTTGTCTGACAACTGCCGCATTAATAGAGCTCTAGTAAGTGTTTTGATTGATATTTTCTGTTTAGTTTTTTGATGGTTTTGTTCCTTTTGTTGCTGTAATGATGGCATTTCTGAGAGTAGTATATATTATGGCTAGTGATATTTCATTTGCAAAAACCCTCTTATTGGAAACTGTCCCTTTTAGTTATGTCTAAATATAAAATATCACTTGTCTGTATAAGACTCTCACTTAATATCTGTTTAGACAGTGAAAAGAAGTGCACCTGAGAGCAAGACAATACTAATGAGACCTGTGAACGTTACATCAGGTGTCACAGAGACCTTCTTCTCCCCTTCATTTTACCCAGATGCCTCAGTCTCTCTAAACTCCAGAGCAAACAGATGCACTTGAAAGGACGTTCTGAAGGTCAACATGTTTTGAACCTTTCCAGTGAAAGTATTGCAAAATCAAAGTACAGTATATCAAGCATTCTGCCAAGGCCTCCCATCATTTGTAGACTGAGTGAGATTTTGCTGGGCACTGTCCTCATTGCAGCACAATGTCACTTAGAAACATTTTAGGCCTTAACTGCTCTTCAGAATATTTTATTAGGATGTCTGTGGTTTAACACAAAGATGCGTATCTGTTTAACCTCAGCATATATGTGAGCGTTGTCTCTCTACTGCTTGTTATCTAACCCATTTTAAGGTACTGCTTTTTTAAGAAAAGTTTTGCTAAGCTAGGGTAAAGACTACACAAATATGAATTATTAGATATCACAATGACTAACAGCCAGACTTTGATTAGAAACCTTAAGCTAGCTTCTACTTAATTGCATTAAATGTTTTAGCTGTCTCAAATTTCTCAGTCGCAGTGTCTGTCTCAATCTCACAGTCATATCCTCTATCCCAGACATGGGCTTATGTTACAAGTGTTCAAGACTCTCTTGTTAGACGAGTTGTTATTAGAGGATGCAGATATGAAGATGAACAGTAGATTTTTCTGGGAAACTAGGCATATTTCCATGAAAGTAAAAACTGGGAAATCTAGTTACTTGTAGAGTGACCCTGTTTTTTGTGAAGCCTTGTTCAAATAAAGAGTAAAATGACAATGGAGTCCAACATAGATATCTCTGTGAGTGAATCCTTTATTCTTGAAGGATCTCACTGTAGGACTGAGGTTATTCTTCTTTATTTTCATTTCTGGAAGCTAACTAAAGCAGAGGTAAAGGATATTGGACAAATAATTGAATTTTTTATTTAATGGAAATAACTGTTTCTATTTCTATCAAAATGATCTTTCTGGCATCATTTCAGTGTGTCAAGACAGGGAGAGTTTAAAATTTTCTTAGCATATGAGTAGGATTGTTCAAGGTAGAACTGGGTCAGAGTTGATTTATTACTCTCCAAAATAAATACATCAGGTTCTGGGTGTGGTAGCCTGTTAAATCTCAGTGTGAAAGATGTGATCTTTTATACCCACACTGAGGGCTACTGACATCCATAAGACTTCTTACACAGTTTTACAGCATGCCTGGATCTGAGTGCTGTAGTGAGGTGATAGAAGGGGTACAGGAGGGCTTGGCAGCCCTTACATTGTCACATGTAGGAGTGCATGTCACACCAGGCTGTGCCAGTGGAGGGGAAAAAGGCAATCAAGGTGCCTCCTGTATGTTTGGGAATGTCTTTGGGGATGGTGGGTCTTGCAGATCATATAACAGATGCTGTGGCTGGAAGGCAGACATTGGTAGGGAGGGTGTTTTGAATCAATACATTTTGGATAAGTTAAAATGGTGGGGGTTTTGTTTGTTGGTTTGGTTTGGTTGGTTTTTTTTGGTTTGTTTTGTTTGTTTTTTGGTGGTTTGTTTTTGTTGTTGTTGTGGTGGTGGTGTTTAAAAAGCAGTAGAAGAAGGCCCTCACCGGGAAATAAGAAGAAAAGACATCCAAACAAGGGAAAAGAAATGGAAGCTAATAGTTACATTCTACGATTTGCCGGTTGAAAGGTGCAGTGTTGCCTTTCTCCCACGGTGTGGTGTGGGAGAAGCTGAGTCTGCAGCAGGGGCCCAGGGCTGGCTGCAGTGCCCTCTCTTGAGTTCCTGAGCCTCCACCAGGCTTTACAAGAGCAGAGGCATCGTCTCCCTCGTCAAAAAGAGCAGTTTGATGCTTATTTCAGTGATATATTGCTAATTTCTTGTTAATAATATGTTTCAGTACCGACAGTAATTCAGTAAATCCAGAGTCACAAGATTAACTTTTAAAAGTTGTGGGATAGTGGCTCAAGTATTTCTGACAGTTTTGTCACTTTCCTGTTTTTCTGTTTTTGTTTTCTCTTCTTCCTTTCAGTGATTGATCTTTGTTGTTTGTTGCTGGTTTTGTGTCTGTCAGTCTGAGACTGTAGCTTTACAAATTATTTTACAAGTGGCTGATCCAGGTACCAATCCTGGCTCCCCTCTCAGCTGTGCGTTTTCACCTCCTTGCTGAAAATTGCCACCCTGACCGTATCTTCTGCTACAATAGCAGCTTACATGATTGCTCTATCTGCTAAAGCTTTGTCATAAAAAAATCCACTTTATGATGGGGATTTTACCCTACATACCTTATGCTACTCTTCTGTTTTTAAATTTAGGATAATTTCATAGGTCTGTTTAGGCGAGTGGTGAAACAAATATTGAGCAGAACTGAGAGAATGGTAACTTCAGTAGCTGGCTGAAGGGTTAATTATGTGATAACTGGAGACAAAAGGACATTTCTATTCCCTATATGTGACCCTATATATTTCCTATATATTCACTACATGTGAATTTTTTTTTGAACAATGTTATGTTCTAGTTCAAAGGCAAATTTTGGCAGAGGAACCTTATGGCTCTTTACAGGAATTTACTCACTCTCAGAAACAACATTTGCTCCTTCAGAAGCTGCCATCCTCATGGGACTCTCTGTGGTGTTGGTCCCATCTTGTAAGCCTCATGAAATAGGTATTTGAATCATTTCTGTGCCTGCAGACAGGAGACAGCCTTTCTAAGTCCATTGCAATGCTCATGCATTAATATTGTGTTTCAAGAACAATGAAATATCATCAGAACTTTCACTCCTTGAAATTCCTGTGTTGGAAGTTACTATAAAGTCAGATTTATGACAAACATATACATGTAGTGTCAACTTTAAGTGCTTATCTTGAGAGGTGAATAGTAAGGTACTCCTGTGCACTTTTGATCCAAATAGTGTTGACTGTGGTTAGGATAAAGTATGGTTGAACCAAGACTTCAAACTATGCCTTTTTCAGATATCAGAATTGTCACTTTTTATTTTGAATGTACACCTGTGGAACTTCCACATGAGACCTCTTGAGTAATTGTTAATTAATTTTTCATAAAACTAAGTATTTTCTTCAGCTCCAAATTAAGAAGATCATGTAATGATTTATAAGAGAAACATATGAATAGAGAGTATGTGTATTTTCTCTTTATTGCTCACTATAGAAATCAGTTATGTATTTTGTGTTGAATCTCATCAAATAATAAAGGAATTTCTGAAATAGGAATTGTGATGAATTTTTCATTATTTCAGTCCAAGTGTACCTGAAATGGATTTGCTGCTTTCCTAAATAATTTTTTAGCATAAGCAAGCTCCATTCCAGATTGACAAAAACATGGAGAGTAATTTCTATCTAATATTTTCCCAATGCTTTCCTTTCTTCTCATAGTGCATAAGCTTTGAAGTTCATTTCAGGAAATCTTATGAGGGTTTTGTTTTCATTATTTGATGGTATACTAGAGTTGTTTTATTGACAAATTTATCCTGGTATTTCAAAAATAAAGACAATAACTTGTATACTAAACTGAATTTGTAAGAATGTGCATGAATTTACATTGGTTAAATTGCCATACAAATATGTTTTAGCTAACATATTTTGTTAGGACACTGAGTTTCTGTTTGTTATATTTTTTAAAAAAAGAATAGCTGAAATTAACTTGAAGCTGAAATTTGGCATACATGTGATTTCTGAAATTTGAATCTTAGGACAAGCTTCATGTTTCCCTGCACATAGCAAATATAATGATAATACCTATACAGCCCAATTTGTTGAAACTGAGGAATAACCAGTTCCCTTATTCTGAAGTGCTGTTTTACATTCTTCCTGTTATTTCAATAACACTATGAGTGACTAATATTTACAGCTTTGTATGGAATAATATCTTTTTCTTCCATGCATGCAACAGATAGAATTTGAGGTTGGACTATGGGTGTTTCATAATCAAGCTTCTCTACTTCAGTGGGTGAAAACAAGCTTACCAGAAGACATCAAAAATAGAATATAGCAAGAGCAGTTACTGGGGTAGTACAATATCCTTCCTTTCTCTATCCTGCCTTTGTCTCTAATATCCTTTATGCAACCTCACACATTTTCTTTTAAGTAGTTGTAGCAGTACTAGTCCACATAAACAAGCTATAAATTGTTATAGTCCTTCTTACCTACTTTCTCTATCTTGATGGATGACTGAAATGTTTGCCTCAGTTTACATTAAATTCTCAGGGCATTACACCAGGCTCTGGTGTAATGCCTTGAGAAAGCTCATTCTGAATAGGCAATAGAAATCTCTCTGTACCTATCCAATATATTTTTTCATTTGAGAGCATGCTTATTGTAGGCTTGGAATATTGCTGTTGGGGATCCAAGAGTATTCCTGAGAAAATTAACATTAATTTAGAGGTCAAACCAATTATGATTACTGCATCCTGTAAAACAGAAGTGTCTTTCTGGTAAAACTTCAGTTGATTTATGAAATATATCTTACTATTACTACTGATTATACTTCAGCAAGTAGAGATTTCTGTTTTACTGGTAGCATTATGATGTGATCTAAGTACATGGTAAATTGCCAACTCAGTTTATCCACAATTATTTGTCTAAAATTATTTAGGAGCTTTGTCTAAGCCAGAAATATTACCAGGTTACCTGTTTCCCAAGGTTTGGGGTTTTTTTCTTTGTTTGTTTGTTTTTGTTTTATTTCTTTTTCTGTTTTGCTTTCTAATTGATTTATGCCATTTTTTAATTTTTTTTTTTATTTTTTTTTAGCTATGAGAACCTGCAGGTCTTTAAGATACCATGGAAATACTGGCTCTTCTCCTTCCAATCAGTGACAAATATATTACTGTCCATAATAAGATGCCTTTGTAGCTATTTCTGGTATTGAACATTAGCTTCAGAAGAACTCAGCTATCAGAATACTGCATAACAATAGCTGCCAATTTTTGTTGCTGTCTACTGTTTTTCTTAAATCTCCTTTAAGTGTTTGATTTTTTTGTCTCTGTTATTCCAGAGATCATTAAAGTTGTTGTAACAGGAATGCATTAACTCTTGATCCGGTAGCCACTACGATATTTGGAAGCAGACTGAGCACTAAAGCAATTTCAGAATTTTCAGGTTTCTTTGGGCACAGAGAACATGCTTCATCCTTTGCCATTTTCAGCTTTTTCATACTAGATCTAGAAAGGGTCTAACCTCATGGGCTTTTGTAATTTATTTTCTTTTTTTTTTTTTTTTAAATAAAATAATTGTTTAGTAAATTAGATTTTCAGCCAGTTAGGTCACATGCTACAGCAGGTCTATACTTTTAGCTTCTTCATTAACCAAGTTGCTGTTGAACAAAAAGTAGAAATTCTGTAAATGCTTTATGTGTTTAACAATAATCTGATAGTAATTCCATTTGGTCTTTTGGCACTTGAGTTGCTTTGACATCCAGCCAGTATTTCAGAGCCTCAATGATTGAAACAATTCAGTACTGCAGGCCGTTTTTGGTTTGTAAAAATTACTCTGTGTGGCTCATCTTCATGTGCATATGCTAGGGATATACAATGTCCTGATCAATTTCCTTCAGAATCATAAAAACAAGAAACATCAATATCAACATTTTAACATTGACTAAAATTCATATGAGTAGTCATGAAGTCTTTCAGAAAAGAAGGTTTTCTCTGACATTCCTAGGACAGTCTGCCTTTCTGCAACCTCATTTCCTCTTAAAGACAAGATTTTATCAGTAATTGCTGTAATTGGTTTACCCACTATTTGAGTTGTCCCCAAACTAATTTGGCTCTAGGTAGCTCTCCATCTTGAAGGCAATTTGGAGGTACACTTTGCATCAGGACACAGTGAGTTTAACCCTGTCAAGAAATCAAATATATTCCATGGAAAATAGTATGTGATAAAGCAAACACATGTATTTATTGTAGATTATATTGGTCTTCCACTGAAATACAAACTCTCTTGTAACAGGAACAGTGATGTTATTGGTACATGATTATTTTCTGTTTCAATTAAAATCAGTTCCTGATAATGACACGAACCATATCTTCTTGATCCACCTTATTATTCATTTCTATGCAGCTCTTTCTAAGTTACTTATACAAAGGCCTATTAATGATAGCACTGTTAGGACAAAATTACTATTATATTTATCCAGTCCTTTCAGGAAGTTGTGCCAACAGGCATCATAAGAGAGAACACCCTTTGGATTTCATTTACCTTCTCCTGATTAGGCAGTTGGCTGCTCCCAGCCAAATGAATATTCATTCACAGTGAATGAATACTCTGTGGCTGTGAATAATAGCTGTGTTGCACTTGGAAGAGTCATATAATTTTTCCAGTTTTGGTAGTGGAAATATAGCTTCAGTTCAAATGTTTGTGCTATGCTTCTATTTTTGGCACTGTTACATAAAACTGAACCAGTTCAGGCACATATATATATATATATGTAATATGGACATACCTAGAAAAAACAGCTACTCATCATACTTTCTTTGAAATTATCCAAAAATAAGATTCTGTGGTGTTTTTTTTTTAAATGTGTAGCTTTACTGATTATACTCTGCGTGAAGTTGTTTTACAAAATATAATGAAAATTGTAATCAGCAAAGCTATTCATTAAAGATGATGCAGAACTGCTTTTACACTAATGAAATGTTGAAGGTCATCTCTTAGAGCACTCTCAAAGAGCATTTAGGTATAGGTTCTAATTCATAAAACACACTATGCTGAGAGGCAAATGAAGTTCCTGTATTATATGCATATGTGCAAAAGCAAGAACATAAAAAGCTTATGCATGAAGCAGTATCAGCTCTTATCCTATTTTGAAGCAAAATTCAGGTCCATGCAGGATGTCTCTGTCAGAAAAGGCA
Source organism: Sclerurus mexicanus (assembly GCA_013396755.1). Taxonomy (NCBI): domain Eukaryota; kingdom Metazoa; phylum Chordata; class Aves; order Passeriformes; family Furnariidae; genus Sclerurus; species Sclerurus mexicanus. The sequence continues at coordinate 305,663 of VWZF01002474.1, forward strand.
CGAAATCATGTGTTTTAAGGGCACTCCCCCATTTATTGACAAATAATTAAAAGTACCCCAAAGAGCCAAAACACAATTCTTTCCTTAATCAGAAGAAGATTAATTTTTTAGGATTTCAAGAATTCAGCACTTAAACTAAAAAACCCCTAATTTCTTATGGTAATCCTATGTGATCACATTTTCACAGGATCACTGTCTGGTGCACTTTCAAAGCTTCTTGCACTTCTGTCCAATTGCCCACTGTCTCAAGTTGTGTTTTTGAAGGCTTGCTGTGTATACAACAAAGCTGCAGATAGGAATGAGCAGCTGGGGGCAGCAGAAGCAAGGCAGGATCTCTCTTAGCATGGAATTAGAGACTGAGTGCTTTTATAACTGTGTTGTGATGTTACCTTTCTAGAGTTTAGTTCTGGTTTTTCTACCTCACTCTCTTTGAAACAATATCCAGAAAAGCCCTCATTATTTTAATGTTTAACATAACTTACCTGTACTCTTCTATACAAGATCTACTCCTGTCTATAAGGTTAGAATTGCCATTGCCTTTTGCAAACCACACCCTCTTTTCCAGTAGGGACTACAGCCTTCTAGTAGCTACTGTTCAAACTCTTAATAGTCCAGAGCAGAGCATCTCTCATTTCAACTGGACCAGCAAAATCAAGCTGTTTGTTTCGTATGAGGAGGAAAACTCAGGTTTTGAATAGGTAACATGATGACAGGGGAGTAAAGGTTAATATCTCTGAAAGAAACCCTCTGTCCTTCAAGTAGCAGAGTATGTTGTTAATGGTGTTTTCGATTAGACAGTACTATGTACATCCATGTACAAGAATATTCAGTCTGGATCTCACTGGCTGTGTCTGGTCCCTCTGGGGACATAAATTTTAAACTGTGTTTTTTCGGTGAAAACGTCTGCAGTCACGTACGAGTTGTGTCAGGGCTACTAGTGACATTTTTAGAAGTTGTTAACAGGGCTAGGTACTGCATACATGGAGCGTGACACATGAGTATGGTGGGTTTGTGTGGCAAGGTTTTCATAGTGGGGGACTTTCAGGGGTAGCTTTCCTGAGAAGCTCCAAGTATGGCTGGCTCCAAGATGGATCTGCTGCTGTCCAAGCCCATCAGAGGCAGTGGTAGCACCTCTGGGATAACTTTTAAGAAGGGTTATAAAAAACCTGTGCATCTGCACCTGGAGAAGAGAGGAGTGAGAATATGTGAGAAGAACAGCCCTGCAGACATCAGGGAACTTGTCCCAGGTGCTGGAGCAGAGATTCTTCTACAGCCTGTGGGAAGGACTCATGTTGGAGAAGTTCATGAAAAACTGTCTCCCATGGGTGGGACCCAGTGCTGGAGCAGGGGAAGAGTGTGAGGAGTCCTCCCCCAGAGGAGGAAGGAGCAGCAGAGACAACGTGTGCTAAACTGAGAGCAGCCTCCATTCCCTGTCCCCTTACACTGGTGGGAGGTGGGGGTAGAGAATTCAGGAGTGAAGTTCAGCCCAGGAAGAAGGGAGGGGTGGAGGAAAGATGTTTGAAGACTCCATTTTATTTCTCATTATCTCATTGCTCTGATTTGATTGGTAATAAATTAAACTAATTTCCACAAATCCGTTCTGTTTTGCTGGTCACAGTAATTGGTGAGTGATCTCTCCCTGCCCTTATCTCGACCCGTGAGCTTTTTGTTTTAGCAGAGGAGGGGAGTGACACAGCAACTTTGATGAGCACCTGACATTCAGACAGGGTCAACCTGCTACAGTGAAGGTGTTAGAAACATGTTTGAGAGGACTGTTCTGTTGAGAATGGGTCTGTTGAAAAGGTATTGGGGGACTATGCAAGGAGGGAAGAGCCAGCCCTAGTGTCATCTTGTCCCTAGTACGTTTAGGTTGAAGTCTTTGGAAAAAATTACTTCTGGACTGCACCTAAGCTTTGTTTTGTTGAGGAACACATTTAGTAGCTTGGTGTGCAGTAGTGAGCTGCAGGTCGAGCTTCAGGTGGTGGAGGTTTCCTTTGTTCAGGGTCCCTCCTCAGAGGCACCTCAAGCTGTTATTCTGTTATTGCACCAAGATTAAATTACTTAAAGGATTCAGAGGTCTGAGACTCTGCTGTAGGAAGCCTGGGATCGAGCAGGTAAGGAAACCTGGTCTGACTGTGAGTCTGGGGTGTGTAGGTCTGAAGGGGCCTTGATCCCAGCTCAGGTGGTGCAAGTGTGACTGCCAGAATGGTTCCTGGATGGACAGGAAAGTTTGCTAAATAGTTTTAGGGGAAGTAGTCAGAAAGACTAAGCAGAACTCAGATGCATGCAGTATGAATCTTGGGAAGAATTGAGAGCTCACATCATTTGATAACATAAATTGAGTCTGTGTACACCTCTATCCATTATGCATATATTTCAGCTGTGAGAAATCTCTCTTTATTTGTGGGTACAAGGACTGATTATTAGAGAACATCTGACAGTAACATATTTTTATGAAGACTACGATATTCAAAGCAAAATGTGTCTAGAGAATATTCAGAAAGATCAAACGCTTGTTTTCTTCATAATGCTGTTAGGTACTGAAAGGAAAACAATACATTTTGCATCAAAGTACCACACTCTCATTGCAGCATGAATAAAAGAGTCTAATTTATAGCAAAGTTACTGAACTGCTGGCCTGTGAACTGTATGAGCTGAAGGATGAGATTGTCTCAGGTCTGTAAAATTTTCATACAGTTATGCTGAGCATCTACTTCTGCAAACTACTGCTGAGTCTGTCCATCTCCAGGAAATGATAAATTTGATTTCTAGGAGTCTCAAAACTCATATCAAGCCACAGTTCTTAAAATGCTAGGCAGCCCTAATTTTGAAAATAAGAGATTTCATTATATAGCAACTTCTTTTGCTTTTAAATGAAAATAAGATCAGAATAATATCAAAACAGGATACTGGACTATTTGGTATGTCATGATGTAATATGAGAACTTGATAATATAAATACTACTATGTGTTGACAGCATCCAGTAACATATATAGTATGTATCTGTAGTAGAAAAAGGAAAAAAAAATATAAGCATGAAAAAAGCACTTTTAACACAGCATTTTTAATTGTATTTCAAAGGAAATATTGAGAGTACTTGGATTTATTCTGAACTGAAATGAGGCCAGATTTTGAAATGCCTCTGTTTCCTGTGGAAATTTGAAGTGCTGATCAGTTCTGTTTTCAGGCAAAACTTGTAACTAATTAGATGTCAGACTAATTGCTAGAAATTGTTTTCAAAAAGCTAGAAAAGGAAGCTATCACTTTTGAGTTCCTGGAATTATTTTTCTGTATGTGTGATGAAGTTTGTGTAGCATTGTAGTCAATCTACTCTTCAGTCAGTCATCTGTTTGCATACATAAATTTGTCTTTGTTGATCACCTTTTTTCCCCAAACATAAATAAGAGATATACCAAACATTGCTTTTCTCACTGCTTTTTCTCCTACCAGTCATACAGGAGAAACCATGGCAAAGCACGTTCTTTGAGAAAATTATGCTGCTAAAACCTTCTGTTCTGACTGATTTACCTGATTAGCGTGCACACACAATTTTCAAGTTTGGCCTTTCAGCTTCAGCTTACATCATTACATTGACCAAGATTGTTAAAGCTGCTACTGTGCAGTTTCCTTATAGACAATGTCAGAATAAGCCAGGAAATTCGTGCTTACATGCATTCAAATTCTGATCAAATGAAATGTAAATCTCAAAATTTGCAACTAGTATTTCAAGATATAATTTATCTTTGCCTATAGTGTGAGAAGATAACACACCTCAGTCCAGTGAAGTCATGTCTTGTGGGCATTTTTACATTATTTCACCGGTGTACTTCCACTGATCTTTTTATTGCTGTTACACTGGAAGAGCAACAAGAGCCCCCAAAGAGACTCTGAGTGAAATAAAGCCAATGGGATTTGACTTTGAAAATACTTGTACGGTATTTAATGAAAAAAATGCCAGTGTGCTGAGGATTCATTAACTGTTGTATGTTGCCAGCAGAGGAATCATAACTTTTCCTTTCCTCCAGGCCACGAAGACCAACCCTATGTCTTCATCTTACAAAATGATGTGTTCAGGCTCTAAAATAACCTATGGTAATGTGTTTCATTCAACAAGACACTCTAATGAAAAATCTGCTGGTTTTTCAACCTGAAATTCCATACTATATCTTTGTCCTTTGAACTTTTTTAAAGAATTGTAAAGAACTAGTCACTTAACAATTTGGAAGTGCATCAAATACATCCATTTTTCATACAGAGTAAACTCTTGCCAGGAAAATTTAATAACAAAATTTGCTGAAGCAGAAGAATGTTGATAATGCTGGATGCACTCAGCATATCTAGCCAGCATACAATACTGGCAGCTAGTTCTTTTTCTAGATAAACAGGATTTTAGACATAAATGTCTAAGTGATTCTTATGTGACTATATTTAAAAAAAATCCAATATCTAGAATATCATCACCTGGCAATTGAAAAGAAACTGATTCCTCTGGTATCTTAGAAGGCATGTTAGAAGATGTTCTGTTCTGTTTGCATTCTCATTATTCCAGATTTTCCTCCACAGTGGCAAAACTGTGTTATAGAAATTTCTTTCCAAATAGAATTCTATAGCAAATGCCTTATCATCAGATAATATTGATTCATAAGAACCAAAGGCTTTTTCTGAAAGAGCCTGATTTTGCTGAGCTGTTTTCTCAACTTGTTTAATTTTCCGTTTCTTTACAATATTGCTTTTTGAAAAGACTTTTTGTTTTAATTAGGATGAAAAATGGTGGAGACTTAGATCTGATGAAATTTTAAAATTTTGACTGAACTAATCCAATTACCTATTTAGGAGTCTTGGAAAAAGAGGGAAGATGGAGGGATTTCTAAATTTTTTCCCTTTACTTTCAGATTTTTCATCCCATTGTAGTTTGAGGTTTCATTTTTGCATCAAAAATACCTTTAGGACTGGCTTGAGGTTTCCAAATGATCTGACAGATCTAGCTATGGAGCTTGCTGGCCACCAGAACTGTCAAGGAAACAGTTGCTGTTTTTCTGTTGTGGTCATTATTCTTGCATCTGTATATAGTGGTGAGCTGATTGAAGAATGGCATATGTGAATGTTTTGCACAAAATCTTGTTGTGCTGGTCCAGGAGAATCATAGCAGCTGCGACATGGAAAGGCAATGAACAATGAAGAGGTGTAAGTTTAGATCTGCGGGATTTTCACAACTAATGTACGGTCCAGATCTTCAGATTATATTAAAGAACTGCTATGATGGCTTACTTGAGAAATGTTTTCTAAGGCAGGAAGATATAAAAGGTGCCCAATCAAGCAAAAGGAAGGGAAATGGCCTTAGAGAAGCTGCTAAGCCTCTGCTTTGTTAAACTTTGTTCTCTTCTATTTTGTTGGACTGTAGGTACAGTGGACTTAAATGTTGGTGCATAATTAAATTATGTCAAATTAAGTATCACAAAAACCTTATCTTAGCATTTTACAGTTGTAATCTTCACCTGTTTTAGACTGGGTGATAACTTGATGAAATGTCTAGTACTTTTAGTGGTTTAAGTGCTAACTTGATTATATCCAGATTATTACAATCTTTCTTTCCCTTGATGGTTCTTGATAGATTTAAATAACCTTTAAAGAGTTTGTCAAATTGGCAACTTTAATTGTTCAGCAAGTATTTGGATTGCTATGGGAGCATACTGTGCAAGCTCTCAGAAAAGGCTGATTTCATTGACATAATTTCTCACTTCTTTAATTGCTAGGATATGGTGAGCACAGTGAGGTGAATACTTGTTTGAGCAGCTGCTGCCAATAGCATGCTTGTCTGAATGCTGTGCTAGCTGCTGGAAGTTCTGTAATCATATTACCACACTATGTGCTTCTCTTTGGAGGTGAAGAAACTGTAAAGCTTTAAACTTTGGATAAGTTAGTATTCTATTTGCTGTTACAAACAGACTGTGGTCAGGCTGAATTTGTTGTTTAAAAAGCAAAATGTGGCATGGTATTTTCACCACATCCTTTCAGATCTGAAGTAGGTTCAGAAATCAGTCTCGGTTATGTAGGCATTGTCTGTACAAGAGAAATTCAGAGTTGCCTGTGACATCACTCCAACTGCAAGTGACTAATCCATTACAAAGTGTTTAAATCTGGTTATTGGCTACTTCACTGTTCTGAAACTATAACGCATTTTCTTATTGAGAACTTTTGCCTAACTCTCTTCTTGGGAGACAAACTGTGAAAAGTCCTCTGGAGCAGCGTTGGAATCCTTTCCAGCCTCAGGAGACCTAGTCTCATTCATTCTCTTTTAGACTTCTTGTTCAGTCCTCTGAAGGACAGTGTAGAACTTCTCAGCTACATCTGCTTTCTTCTCCAAGAACTGGAAAATATCAAAAGAAAAAGAATTTCCAGTCTGACAGTAGTCCTTTTGGATCTGTCTGCAGATTTTTCATTGTCAAGTTCATTTTCTTAATGGCAATTACATAAAGCTTAATTGACTTGTTCAGTTGGAAAAACAAGACATGGAAAAACCACACAGTGGGTTTGTATTCTCTCTCTTATTACTGAGGTAGTGGTAGTTTATGTGACAGCAGTTAGTCCGGGTGCAATGTTATGCTAAAGTACCTTGTGCTGCATTTAAGGTAGGTGCGTGTCTCTGCCCTGCTGTGCTATGCACACATATGCAGGCACAAATACCAGATAGAAAATGCCCGGGATGTTGATTGCAAACTGTGATACATTTAGAGTAAGCAAAAGAATTGCCATTTCAGATTTCTTACGTGCATGGTCCTATTGTTTCATAGGCTTGTGAGAGGAGAGGAAGTGGCTGTACAAATAATTTTGTAGATGTGCCAGTAGAAACAAGAGCTGTACTGTCTTAAGGGCTGTAGTAGCTCACCTTCAATGCTCGGCCTTCAAATGGTCTTAGCATTCAGATAAGAAAATCTAACAGGGTTAGAAGGAAGCAGGTTTAGTGAGGTGAAATTACTATGACTTTCCTTAATTTGTAGATTAATATTCTCTCAGTGAATTAAATTTTTTTTCAAGACAGTAGCTGTGTCTGTTCTCT
>VWZF01002474.1:312727-351892 GCA_013396755.1 Sclerurus mexicanus
ATTCCTTAGGTAATTAAGACCAAGGTAGATCGGGGGTTGAAGTTTTTAATGTATCTTTGGGAAAAGTATCATTACAGATTCCTGATTACGCAAAACAGAAAAGAAGATTTTTCCACTTAGCAAAAGCCACTTAGCTTTTTCAGTGGCTGAGTGTAGGAGTTTTGCATGATTTCTGTATTTTGAAAGTAAGAATTGCTGAGAGATTAGAACAATACAGATTGCAAAAAATCAGGTATCATGTTCTTAAAAGTTATTGTCTTCCCTTCACAGTTTTGTGTTAACAGAGCATATCAGAAAGGTGTTATACGAGTGTTTCATTGAAGAAAATAGAATTGCAAATACAACCTTTCTTTTTTCCTCACTTGGAAAACTTGCTCATTTTTCAGTTTTGTTGTGATTTAAATATTTTTCTTCAGGAACTGTCAGATGGAATTAAACTAATCGCCACTGTTATACATTTCACTTAATTTCGTGTCCACTGCATTTCAAGTTAAATCCACCTAGCATTTATTACCATTCATTTGCAAAAACTGCTACATTCATAATTTATGTTTCTCAAAGTGTAGCCAGTGAAAGAAAGTGTGAAATGCTTCAGTGCTGGTGTGAAAACATGAAATGAACTCAGAATTTCTGGCATAGATTAAATTTAAATATAACTCAGCATGATTGAAGATCTTCTCAGTGTCCTAGATTTGCACTTCAGGTTTCAGTTTATACTAAGCATGAGTAAGTGTTGTTAGCTGTGTGAATAATGCATCATTTTCTTCAGCTCAGCTCATTCCCTTCACATGTTTATTCATTTATGCTGTTTAAATGAACCGCAATGGTTGGTATTCACTCGTGTTCTACCAAGCCGCGGGACAGATCAGTTTCCTCAGGCTTAGAACAACCACAGAACTACTTACCAGGGACCATCTTTTCAAATGATCATTGATATTTAGTTTTTCCTCAATTTCTTGCCACCATTAATATATTTTCCTTGTCACACTACTTGTGGTATTTGTATACATTAGATATTGAGAAGTGCAAATAACATGCACACAGTCACACAATAAAGCCTGTGATACAAATGGAACTTAATTTGTACTTAATTGAATCCAAGTTATTGTCTGTACCACCCAGTACCACACATCTTTTTTATAGCATAGTTGTGTCTTTGAAAATTATCTCTAAATGAAGATTTACTGGCTATTGGAGTTATTCAAATGAAAAAAGAGAAGAATCTGCTTCTTGTTAATCTCATCCTCAATTTCCACTTTCTGTAACCAGTACCTGGATAGAATTTTAATTTTCTGTATTACCGCAAATATAGCAACTTTGCAAAATTTTGCCATTGTGAAGTGAGATAAACCTAGAAAATTTTAAAATTTAATGCAGAATGAAAATGTGAATAATTCTATTAGTGTCTGAAGCAGAATTTTTTTTAAATTACTCAAGTAACTTTTCATAATACGGGACAATTTTTTGAAAGAAAAATTTGTAGTTTGCTTATCTCTTTATGTTCCTGAGACTCATGTAATATTCTTTAATCAGGTCTAGAAACAATAGCTATTCCATATTTATGAAATAGTAAGGTTCAGTGAAATAATAAGAGGTGTGAGCTATTGGAAACTGTTACTCTCTATCAGTTTAATAAGACTTTCTCAGAAATGAGTAGATTTTTTACCAGAATATATCTTTTCTGTCAACCCAGTACAAATAGAAGTACAAGGAATTTTCAAAGAAAATTGTATTTAAAATACAAAATGAAATAACACAATGGTCATTAAGGCTCATATACAATCCAGGGAAATGACCTTAAGAAATGATAGATACACTAGCTAGAATCCCATAAACATTTTCCCATTTTTCATGACTCAGCTCTCTTGTGGCAGTCAGTTTAGACTTCAGAACTCTTTCCTGCTGCTTGTCCTAGTTCTTTTCTGAGATTATTCAAAGGGGCCAGAGAACTGGGTTTATGTGGCCAGGTTTTGGTAGTGAGGCAGGGCTGCAGGGGTGGCTTCTCAGAAGCTGCCAGAAGCTTCCCCCATGTCTGACAGAGCCAATGTCAGCCTTCTCCAAGATACACCTGCTGCTGGCCAAGGCTGAACCCATCAGAAATTATAATAACGCCGCTGTGATAACGTATTTAAGAAGGAAAAAAAGTTATTGCAGAGAAGTAATTATAGCCAGAGAAAAGAGGAGTGAGAATATGTGAAAGAAACAGCTCTGCAGCTCTGAGGTCAGTGAAGGAGGGTGAGGAAGTGCTCCAGGTGCCAGAGCTGAGTTTCTTCTGCAGCCTGTGGTTAGTACTGTGATGAAGCAGGCTGTCCCCTTGCAGCCCATGGAGGTCCATGGGGGTGCAGAGATCCACCTGCAGCCCATGGAGGAGACCCGTGTCTTCTGGAAGGACTGCACCCCACGGAAAGGGAATCACGCTGGAGCAGTTTGTGAACAGCTGCAGCCGTGGGAGACTCATGCTCGAGAAGTTCATGGAGGATTGTCTCCCCTGGGAGGGAACCCCACACTGGAGTAGGGGAAGGACTCCTCTCCCTGATGAAGAAGCAGTGGCAGAAACAACATGTGATGAACTGACTGTAGCCCTCATTCCCTGTCTCTCTGTTGCAGTTGCAGGGCAGGGGGCAGAGAATCTGGAATGAAGTTAAGCCAATAAGGCTGGGGGCAAGGGGAAGGGTCGGGATTTTTTATGATTTTGTTTTAATTCTCATTATCCTTCTCTGATTTTGATTGGTAATAAATGTAATTAATTTCCCCAAGTGTAGGGTTTTTTTGCTCATTACAGTAACTGTGAGTGATCTCTCCCCATCCTTATCTCATCTCACAGGCCCTTTGTCATATTTTCTCTCCCCTGTCCAGCTGAGGAGGGGAGTGATAGAGCAGCTTTGGTGGGCACGTGGCATCCAGCCAGGGTCAAACCACTATAGCCGGACTAGCATGGCAGCATCCTGCATGACTCGGATCCCTGCGCTTTGGAAATAACTCTCCTAAACTCAGTGTCCTTCAGTAACTGGATTACAAAAAGAAGCATTGTGTGACAATTACTTCTAGTTGCTCTTATAAGGTTGGATCCAAAGCAGATGTTTTCAGAAAAGTTTGCTTCACTAAACTGCCTGCATAAACTTTGTGATTTGTTAGTCTCATTAGCATTCTCAGATGTCAGAAGATTCCTTTAGTCCTTCCTCCACACATGTGCAGCCTTTTCATCAGCCTTGGCACACACTGCATAGAGTGAGGGGAAATGCAGATGTCTGAGATAACTGGCAGTATAATAAATGGGAATTAACTGACACTAAAGTAAGAATGCTGGACAAGGAAATCCATGAAAATAAAGGAAAACTGGCCTTCATGAAATAGTAACAATATGAAAATACATCTTATTTTTAGCAAAATGGTTCTCATGACTATTTCCTTTGATGGAAACTTACTGGAATGGAATTTATTTCTGGTAAATGAGATGCACAACTACTGTGTTCTGTATGGATATATCCTTGTCAGTGCTTTTAAGGCCAAGTTCCCCAGCTCTCTAAATGTATCAGTCACATGAACATCTTTAGTTTTCTGTGAGATCACCCCCCTGGTATTTCTTCAACTGTATCTAGTCTTTAATGTGCCTTCCCAGGCCTATATATATATGTGTGGTGCTGATGATCTGCCTCATAAATGACTCTACCTAGAATGCCAGGTCTTCTAGCTCCTGTCACAGTGGTCCACACAGCATAGCTGAAAACACCATTACCCACTGGATCTCACCCACTGGATTCTTCTTTGGTACTGGGAAAGAACAGGAGCATGCAGCAGTGATATGCAGCAAGGAAAGATACTGTGACTGTGTGCTTTATATGTGACTATTTTTAACAGCATATGTAGACTGTAATGTGTAAATACGAGAGCTCAAGCATGGCAGTAGAAAGTGCTGTTATGTCTTAGCAATTTTTAACTATGCAGTACTTAAGAGAGAACAAATGAGAGAACTGTGAGATAACTATGGTGGTGACATTGGATAACCGTGACAGTTTATTGAATAACAATGAAAATGGCAGTGGGTAGCTGTAACAAATACTAGCAGCATTAGCCTTTGAACCATGAGCAGCAGAGTGTTATGGTTATGGCAGCAAATCCCTGAGTTGTCTCAATTCATTAAGGTCCTCAGTGCTCCTCCCTTGGCCCTCAAGGCCCACACTCCTGGCACCTGGTATGAGAGCGTCTAGGTGGCTGTTTATCAGTGTAACCATTGATTTTTACATACTGGGATCTTCAACACTGATCCTCTTCTGCTGATCCTGCCTTGGTAGTCTTTATTTAAGCTGTGTTTTCATACTTTCATGGTTCTGTGACCTGGGGCCTTCAGTATGTACTTCTGTATGTTCTCAGAGAGATTATTCATTGCTTCTGTTGAGTCAGTTCAACCTAAAGACAACTGGTCACTGGTCACCATGTCCTCATCCTGCAGCTGTTTCCCAGCAGTGACAATTCCCTGAAATCATTCCTCTGCCTTCATGCCACAGCTGCCTTAACTGCACTGTTATTGCAATATTTTCCTGTATTTTATTAATAGCTTGCAATCAGAAATTTGTTAAATTGATTTATTTTAGTTCAGCATTTCCTATACTGAGATCTCACATTTGTGACCAGCCGTTTGGTTAGTCCTTATTTTGCCAGAATGACAAATATATTTGTGCAGGATTAATAAAGTTACATGAAAGCCAATCTTGACTTACCAGTTCCCTGTACTTTGCTGTGATGATTAGCAGCATTATACTGAGATCTCTCTTGGCTCAGAGAGGTCTGACTTAGCTTGGCTATTCTCAGCTACCTGACGTGTACCCAAGACCCACTTGTTGTCCTCAACTGTGTGAGATACTCCACTGCAGGTGAGAAAATTCCCATTTGTCTTTCGTGAACACCACGAGGTCCTGCCAGACCCTTTCTCCAACCTGTCATGATACCTCTGAAAAGCAGCCATCACTTTAAGAATGTTGACTGCTCTCCTCATTTTCTCTTTCTAAACTGCTGCTTTGCTTTTTTTTTCCCTTTGTCCATTTTCTACATTTTTGTAAGGTGTGAGACCTAAGTAAAAGAGGGCCATTCAGTGCCAGTAGGCCTTTATGGCAGGGAAGAGTCAAGGGCACCTTTAATTTATGGGTATAGTCCTATCCCCCAGTTCTGAGGAGAAAGCTGACATAGTGCTCAGAGCTGCAGTGCTAGATGGTAATGTGTGCTCTGGAAAAGCACATGCGTGATGTTGGATGTCACCTTCCTCATCAGAGCTGTGACTGCTGAGGTTGTGCTCCTGTTTTGGGTACTGGGCTGTGGGTATGCCCACTTGTGTCCTGGGAAGATGGCTTTGGAAGCACTTGGACAAGGAGCTTGTCTACTGTATGTACTTGCAGTGACTACTGAGGTTATGGGAAATAATGGGAGTATTACTCTCTGTGATTACAGCTGAAGCCCCCTTGCAGGGAACTCTGGATTGGAAATCTGTCTTCTTGATCTTCTTATATTTAGACATATGATCAGGCTTGAAGGCTCTGATGTTTGAGAGCCCAGACAGGGTGGGCTCTCCCCTGATGCATTATTACTTCACACAACTCTACTGTGATGATCCTGGCAGTGAATTTACTGACACAAAGCCGCTTGTGCCATGGATTCAGATGAGAGGTGTAATAAGGTTTCCTGGCATCAAACAGACCCATTTCTGGAACAAGATGAATATGTAAAAATGACTGTTCTGTGGCACAAGAAGTATTGCCTGCTCATCACTCAGGTCCATGCAGTGACCTTGTGCATTCAGATATTAATGGCCAAATAGTGGTTATTCTTCAACTGGTGAAGAATAATTCCCCCTCCACCAGCCCTGCTCTGAGTGCTGGTGATTTGCCATCTGAGCCACTGTGCCATGGCTTTGGGAGTGGGTGGCCTTGGCCTGTGCAAGGCTGGAGCTAGGACTGATCATAATAGATATGACAGTCCAGGTGCCAGAGCATCCTCAGAGCTCTGCAGGGACAGCTGCTCAGTACCACCAGTCAGACCACCACCATTGCATGTAAAGGAGCCTCATTTTATCAACTCACAGGACATCAATATTGTAGTAAGATCACCACATTTCATTATTGTATTAATCAATAGCATGTGATTAATTAGGAATATTATATTATCATATCATTTATTTTATTAGAATAATTAATATTAATTAGGAATCATATTACATCACTACAACTGACATACATACATACACACACAGCATATTAATTATTTTAAGACTATGTAACCTTGAAAATCTTATTATTTTAAAATAAAATAATTGCAGGTTTGGTAATGAAGGAAAAATGGGAATTTCTGGATCATTCTAGTAAATAAAAATAGTTATAAATTACACTACCCTCCTTAGAGAAGTTTCTTATTCATTAAACTTTATTAAAAACTGCATTTCACCTTTTGAGTGCCTAAAAAAGTGAAAGTGAAAGAAAATCTGTTATGGAAGTAAATTCTTAATCTTGCAGCCACCCAGAGTCATTACTGAGGAAGTGTCATCTTATTTTATATAATATAGATTCATAAATCTGTTGAAGAATATACTTCATCGTAATCCTTATTTTACATAAAACAGGTGAGCTGACCAAAGTAAAAAATAACCCTACAAATAAAAAATCCCAAAGTATTCAGACCTGGATTACTTCATTGATCAGATTTGTCACCTCAGCCCACAGACAATTGTCTGGTATCGTGGTTTGGGCAATCTGGCGTCACCATAAGTTTGCACTAATAGAAAGAAAAAAGTATATAGAACTAGCTGGCACTTGTGGATTAATTTGTTAATTCACATTCATAAGATGATTAAGATCCTGATTCACAAAATATTTTTTCAGCAAAACATGTCATACCTTTCACCATTGTTACAAAATAGCACTTTGGGTTCATTGCACTTTCATGTATATAAATGTTTTCCCAGAGGACTCCTTATTTTTGATGAAAATGTCTTAGAGAAACTCATTTTTCTGCTGTCATGCTTTAGACAGAGCAGCATTTTGCCAAAGCAAAAATGAGATTAAACTGTTTAGCAAGCAGAAGAAAACCAAATGAACCAAAATTACATAGGACAAGTTCAGTTTTTGAATGTTTCTCCTTTAATGAATCATGGCAGCTAAAGGAGCAGATATGCATATTTTGCAATCTTTTAACATACCACTAAATGATTTGTCAACATTGGGTTATACCTTTCTTGTTTCAACCCTCATCAAGCATCTCTCATTTTTAAGCTTATACATTCTTCAGAACAGAGTATGTTCGCTCTGTGCCTAGCACTAAAGGGTTCTTGATCTCAAGTGGGGCCTTTGGCTTCTATGGTAATCTAAGCTATTAGGGAACAATAGCCTGCAAGACTGTTAGGAGTATCAGCAAGGACATTTCAAAAGGCCATTAGTGTCAGTTAATGTTTATGTATCATATGAGAGGCCACTATAACTATGAAGTTAAAAATAGCAGTACCAAGATATTATGAAGCTTATAAAATTTACTTTGCTTGTGTGGGCTAGGATTTTAATAACAGCAAGTTACTAATTTATAATCTGAATCTGCGGATAATATATTGGATAGTAACTTGTGTGGGCGTCTGATGTCACTTCTGTTTATCCTTTCCATCACTGGTGACCTGCCAACTCCAAACATAGAATCCTTTAGGGGACTCACATTTCAGAATGAAATAATTCTGGATATATGGAGTCACAAAGATTCTTCTTTAGACATTGCAGCATTCTTTCACTGTCATAGCGTTAACATTTCTGATGGGGTTGAGAATGGTAATAGTCTGCCTGATTCTTACTACAAAGAAAAGAAGGTCAGCAAACTATGGTTTCCTTAATAATAACCAAATGAGAACTATTTTTTTCTTGCTACCTTCTCTTCCATCTTAGAGATTTAATGTGCCTTTGTATAAAAATCTAAGTATGAACAAAAAATATGTAATAAGAATTCTTCTAGGAAGAATCATAAGCTCAGCATGGCCAGAGTTATACATGTAGCAGGAAACTGAACAATAGAATTGCTTAGGTGTTTTTAGCATCTTTTGCATCACATAATTTCCTTTTTTTTATGTCCAGAGTAGAGAGGAAGGAAATATTATACTTGTGCAGTTGTCAGATTGCTTATCAAGATTTACTTACATACATTCTGTAAGGTTTGCATGAGGTCCCTGCTTGCATAATATATCCTTTGTCCATCACTTAGCTGTCAACCAACCTGGGAGGCTTGACAGCAGATGGAGTTGTCATCCATTCTGCTCCTTAAGGCTCTATCTAGTGGTTTAGGAACTGTCACTCAGAAAAGGTAAAATATTGTCCTTCCTCCAAAACAAGCAAGGTTGTTAGGATCTCATTCGGTATGCTGTGATTCTTCTTTAGTTACAGGAAATATCCAAAACCATAGGCACTGTGATAGAAAATGCAATTTGAGATGGGCAGTACAACATTCATAAATATTAGAAAAAGGAAGCAAATATATATTAATTCAAAAGTAGTCATAATAAGTAAGCATTAATTGTAAATTGGTTGTCTATAAGTAACAGTTAATCAAGTAGTGTTGTATATGCATATGTAATTTCGTGTCCTACCTGTTGATTCTATGAATGTATTCCTTTTTTAAGGTCTTGTCTGCATGAAAATCCTCTCTGTATTGTTTAAAAGTCTCTAGCTGGGCTATACAAAGCAGTTTGGTAGCTCAGGCTAAAACTGTTCACATTATCTAAAAATTTGCAAATCTTCCAACAACCTTCTTGTCATTTTTCCAAATAGGTAAGTAAGTTCTTGTGTTACTCACTTAACTCACTTAATGTCTCCATAGAGTGAAAACAGTGAAGTTATGATTATTTGTGCAGGGACTTAAAACAGAAACTCTGTTACCAGGCTAGGCAGATCCTGGGACTCAGATGAAGGCATTCTCTGGGGGTGCAGACATCATCCTATTTTAGTCAGGGTGATCACATAGGACTGAATTTTCTCACAGTTGGTGGGCTTGTTTCATCTCTTTTTTTTAGCGATCATGGGTTTGTACCTTCTGGTATGCTGTCTTTAATCCTTAGAAGAGTTTTCCTCCAACTTCCTTTCCAAGGTTTACTGACATCTCTGCTCTTAAATCTCCCTTGGTGACCTGTCCAGGGATCATGCCTTGTTGTGAGAACAAGTCCTTCCCCCCCCCACTTTGACTTTCTTGTAAGGAGAAAATGTACTTAGTTGGAGAATACAATGTAAATATGTGGCACTACAGACAGGCCTGGATTTACAAAAAAGCTGAGCTCGTAGGTGATATGACACCATGTGATTGTGCAGACCTCATTTCCTCCCCTCTAATCCCTATTTTGCTTTCAATAATATGTGACTGTGCTCTCTGTCATCACACCTGCTTTTCTATGATGATTGTAGCTTGTAAAGTTACAGTACCTATTAGATAGAAAGAAACTTCCAGACTAAGGCCTATTCAAGGACTGCAAATACAATGAAGACCAAACTTATTTTCTAGTTTTAAAGGGTCACTGTCTTGTGCTAAGCTCATCTGGGTACTTGATTTATTTCAAGTAATTTAATGAGGAATGTCCTGTGAAGAATGATACCATACTTCTTGTCTTTGTCTTGTTCGATGCATCACCCAGAGGCATACTCAGAAGTCATGTAAATTTAATGATAAGGAATTGGCTCCTTTTTTCTCCCCAGTGCTCCAGATAAAACAGCTGTGAGCACAGGGATGTTATTTCTAATGAAGAAAATGAAGAAGAATTTTGTCTTCATGATAAACTAGCATAAAAGGACTAAAATATTATTTAGCTTGGGAGTTATGCAGAACTCATAACTGTGGTATCTAAATACCTCTTTAACAATGAAGGCTGTCTTGAAAATGGAAGGTCTTCTTATAATGATTTATGAGGTAGTAAATGAGTTGTTTCTTGCTAAAATCAGAGCCCAGCATTGTAAGCCTGTACATAGCTCAGCACAGCAGAATGTTGTATTCACAGGTTGCATTCTTGTTGGAAGAATACTAACTCTGAGAGTGAATAACTGAAAGTGTTAAGCCCGAGAATAAGTCATTAAAAATGCCATTGCATGAGGTAGTCTCTGTTTAGTGTACTCCAAGATAATCTACATGGAAGAGTTACCACAGAATGGTGAACTAGGATATGAAAGTTAGCTTTCTAAGTAGATTTACCTTTAGAACACCTAAATCATTCCCTGGCCTTTCTCTTGTAATCTGAAATTCATCCAGCTTCCTCAAGATTTGTTCTTTAGCACCAAATTAAAAGAGGAGATCATTAATTTATCTTCTAGAAATAGTTATAAGCATTAGAAGTATTCATGTGATATCCTCAGATTTAATTAATAGGAATCTGACATGATTTTCAAAAGGTTGTCAGTATGTCACTTAGGTCTACTTAATATCATTTTACAAACAAGGCCTTTATATCCTCAGATATAAGCATCATCCTTTCAAGTTCATGTTTCAGATATCACATTAATAAGGTAAATTATGAAAGACATTAATTAATTTTTTGCATGTTAGGGACATTGTAATTGCTGCCTTCTTTTACATGAACTCCTATCATTATGATGGTTGTGAAGCCTGAGCAGCAGGAAAGAGAAATGAGTTCTGTCCAACCTATTAGAGCTCATCAAGCAATTAGATTAAAAATAAATAATACTAATAAAATATTCATGCAGGTTCAGCTTTTATTTTCATTAGTAAAGACAGGAAAAACAAAAGAAACTTTGAGAGCACTGTTTGTATCTAAAGTATGTGAGTGACAGTCCATCTTTTGCTATGATTATTTAATGGGTTTATATGAGATATTTTCAAACATTCAGTGAAAGTTTTTACACTGGAACCCTGACATTAGTCATATAATTTTTTACTCTGAAACAGAGAGCCAGTAACTGCCAGGTGAATACAGTATTTCAGCTTACACAGAATTGTCCAAGTGTTAAATGACAAAAAGACTAAATGCCAGAATCTCCCGAACATATACTTTTCTCAGTTGGGTTTTGAAAGGAGCAATTACTGTGTGAAACTTGCCTAGAAGAAGAAAAAAATACTGCATATGCCATGATTGAAATTTTCTTGTCAAAAATGCTCCTTTAGCACCTCTTGTTCTGGCTTACAGAAGTTAATGTATTTCTCCTGCCTGTATTCTTAGGAAAAAAATAAAAGATGGTATTCCTTTACTTTGGGACTGATGTTGGATGATATTGTATATAGATCAAGTCTAATGAGTTCTTTTGAGGCAGTGTATCAAGAAGCATGGTCATAGGGATGCTGGATTTCATCATTTATTAGCACTGGCAATTTTAAGGCACAAAATGACAGGGCTGTTCAAGATTAACAGAGTATCCTTACAGGAGAGAAATAAAGAGAAGAAAAATAGTAAGCTTTCATATGCCTATAACAAATGCACTGGAGTTTCTAGAGACTGCTTATTTTTTTGTCAGCAGAGTTCACACCAACTGCCAGTATGTCTGATGAATGATTTTCTATTATGCACACCAAAGTCTGTGAACCAGAGGTGTCCTTTTAAAATTTATACAGAAATGAGTTCATTGTTTCCTAGGCAATTGCCTCTAAATCTCTGTTCAGTCTTCAGGACAATGCCCTGTAAGATGCTTGGAAAACCCTAAGAGCAATTCAAATTTCTTAGTGCCAGAAGTTCTTTCTTGGGGAAAATCTGTTCTGCTTTAAGAGAAGATCCAATGCCCTCTTTTAGGGCTATGAAATATAGGAGGGGGGAAGAAAGAGGCAGATGCTTTGGAAATACAGAAGTAGTTAATTAGAATTTCTCAAGATAAAGATAAGCAATGTATTTTCACAGAATTCAATTAGAGAGGTGATATATTTGTCTTGGAAGAGAAACTAACCATTCTAAATGAGGAAATTGAGAGGTGAGTTGGCAATAATTATATGCCTGCTGAAATATAAATAATACATAAACGTGCAATTTAAAACATCCCTCCTGATTTGGGGCTAGTACTATATTGCTCTTGAAAAGCTAATAGAATAACTATCATGGGAAGAGCACCAAGAAAGAAAGGACTGGCAAGTAGCCAGCTGAGTAACACATGTATTGTAATACATGTTTGTAGTGTTTGGGATGAAAGACAATCTTTCGGGCATTAATCCTTAAGCAGTTGTTACCTTGACAACTGCAGGTAATGGATGGTTGTAGTGTTCATCTCTACAGATTCACTTTTAACTACTAATCAAGAGTTAGAACAGCTTGTCTTTTAAATGGCTTAATGTGGCTTTCCAAAGATTTGGTGCTCAAGTGATTAGTCTGTTTCTGAGTGGCAATTTTGCATATAGAAGTGAATTTGGGGAACCTGACAAACAGGAAAGACAAACATATGAGGTCATCTAACTTTGTGGCTGCCTTAGTGGGAAAGTTACTAGAGAAACAGAGCACATTCTGTTTCTATGCAGTATTTTAAATGCAGGTCCTCAGCCTGCGTCTGAGCCCAGAGTCACCTTGTGTTGTGTCCCTGGAACACAGGCAGGCAGCCGGGGAGCTCACTGGCCCGGATGGGCTGCTGAGTTTCCTGCTGTGGTGTGAATACATTCTGTCCATGCCTGCCTGCTCGGGTATTTCCCTGCATTCCCACACTGCATGGTGCTGGCGTTACCTGGCATGCTGGCTGAAGTCCCTGCAGCGAGAAGGCAACCTCAGGTAGCAGTGCAGCAGAAGGTGTCTCTGGCAGCACATTCATGCGAACAACATGTCGTATTTTAAACTGAGCTTAGCAGCGGCTCTCTCAATCATCTTTTTTCACTGACTGTTCTAGGTCAGCATGGTGTGGCTGGTGAGCTGCTCCCTTTCCCTCAGAAGGGATAGGGAAGGGCCATTTTGGCATTTCATGCTGCCCTAACCACTGCTTGCCTCCTCCTGTTCTTGCTCATAGCCCCACAGCTAGAAAACAAGTCTGTGCGTGTTTCTGACCCTGCTGCTTGTGTGGATGTGCAGCCTCAGTCGGCCTGAATAATGCTGTTGTGAACTATGAAGGGAGTGTGTGAACTGGATTTGGAGTGATTCTCGTATGACACACTAATCAAGTAACAATGGCCATACCTTGATTGTGCTTAATGACAGCTCTGTTAAAGTAAACATAATATTAAAGCATCACATTTTCTATGTGCAGTCTGATCCTTGAGGCTGTCCTTAGTGCTTCAAATTGGATTCCCAAGGAATTCACGAAAGTTAGCAAGACTACAATTTCCTACTTACGTTGCAAACTAATATTTTCAGATATGCTGAAGTTTATAGTCAGTATATAGACTCTTAAAAAGAATTGGTCTGTCAAAGGTCCTCAGGATTTGCGTGTGTTTTGTCAGTTCATTTGTTTACTGAAAAAGCAAAGGAAACTCAGCAACAGAGACTGGGTTTTGCTAGTGAACTCGTGAATAATTATACAAATATCCTTCTGGGCCTTTTAGTAGATTTTTATTTATATAAGATACTTCTTAAATCATATACTTAGTTTTATCACACTGGTATGTATTTTGATGTTTATCTTCTCTAGCACTGAGGCGTTATGTTTTCAGCTGATGTTCCTTAGCAATAGAATTTAAAGTCTTTTATATTAATAGCAGTGCTGGAAAGTGCGAACAGTCCTTTGACAGAGCTATTAAGTCAGCCCTGGGAGCTACAGCTATTTTTATACATGAGAGATAAACAGAGAGAAGTTTAATATTGATACTGAAAATTCTATTCTGATCCATAGCACCTTATCTCTGGCTGCTGTGATCTATGGCATAGCCTCAGGGTATGAGCTCTACAGAGCTGTTCTCAGAAAACTGGGTAACTGCTTGCTCAGTTCTGGTAATTCTAGCTTTTGTCCATATATCAACTTCCTAGGGATTTTTGTGCATTTTGTGCATGTGTGTAAGTGTACCTCTGTTTTAAGTTTTTGTTGTAGAAAAATTTTTGCAATTCCACTCTTTTTACCAGCACGAGAAAAATATTCAAAGTGCAGAACTGTGAGATTAGTAAAAAGACAAAAGTCTTATTCTTGGCAATGAACCAAAATTATGTAAGCAAACTCTACTGACATTCATCAGTGTGATTTGTTATCTAAGACTTTATACAGCAGCAGAAAGGTTTCAATAGCATTTTCAACAGCCTGCAGCTGTTTCTGGTTAGAACACAACACAGAGGACCATCAAAAATGACCAACCAAAATTTGATAAATGTTTCAAAAACATCATCAAGAGAATCAACAAGGATTATTTCCTCTGTCTGCCCTCCTCCTTCTCTCCTGGAATCATCTGCCATTACCATCAGCTTTTTACATGGTTCCAGATCTACTAGAGATCTGATGTTCTTTCTCACCAATGGATTGGAGATTCCGATCAGTATGGTGATGAGAACATCTGTGGGCATTGAATAAAGAAAACCTGGATATACACTGAATGCCAGTTTGAAGGCAAGTGGGATAACAACAAGGTTCATCCTGTGTTGTAGCAGGTGGTGGCAAGCTTAATACAGTTAGGAATATATACAATTAGACATATGACATCATATCATTTGATACAGAGCCAGAGGAAGAGACCTTCCTCTGTGTTACAATACAGTAGAAACTATGTAACACTTTCAGCAATTTGGTTTGCAAGGAAAAAAAAAAAAAGGACGTAGTTACAGTATTTCCACTGGCCTTAATTCAAGACGGAAATAAAGAGAACTAGCATCACCTCCTCTCTTGGGTCACTGCAGAAGGCTTTCTGGCATTCTAGCGAGAGCAGTTTGGTTGCCAGGAGACGGTAAGTTAATTTTGGAAGGTAATGCCCTCCAAGTAAGTAATGCCAACATTCTAGATCAGAGTAAAATCTAATGCTCTATAGCCAGAAGCTTGCCTTTTAAAAGGAATTACATCTCTACCTTACTGATAATAAACAAAGTGCGCTGCTGCATTGTCTATTTCTGGCAGAAATCCCGAAAAGTAAAATCTTAGGGTGATGTTAAGTAATCAGCATAAAAATAATGTTCCAGCAGGCTCATCCAGGTTAGGCCATCTGTTAAATATGCTGGTACATATGTCAAATGACAGATTTCCAAAACTATTTTTCATGACCTTAAGATATGTGGGAGACCAATGAAATGTTACAAGGACAAATTCAAGACAAGTCCACAATTAACGTATGGCATTAATTTCACAATATGGGACATGGTAACTAAAGGCATTTGGGACATAGACATTTACTGATTCTGTTAAAGTCTATAAACAAAAGCATTCTGGCACCTCAGAATGGAAATGGCAGCAGAGCAATGTAAAAGTAAGGAACACAAGAGGCTGTATCTTTGACAGTGGTGCCAGCTATAGCAATGCAGAAAGCATTTCTCTTTAGTCTAGCTGCAAAACTGAATCCTCCTATTTTTAAATTCAATATTGTCAGAGTTATGGAGAACACACAGAAGACAAGCGTTTGAGACAGGAATCACTCATGAAATCGCTTGAGCTTTTCTGGTGGAGATGAGATACATAGTCATACAGGTGGGTCTGAAGTGAAAATGTGTTGATTATTTGGGACAATGGGTAAACAGGGACATGGATTGCAATGGTCAGCACATGGGCAGCTCTGATGTTGAACGATTTTGACCTATTCTGCTTAGAAAAAGTTGTAGAATGTGTGTACTTAATCTATTTCTAGAGCAGTTCTATATGTTCTAATCTGTTTCTAAAGATGAGTGGAAAAAGAACAGGATTTTATGGTATCCCTGAATATTAATAAAATTGTTTCCTTGTGTGTGCATGTGCTGCTTTTCTTTAATCTGCTCTTGCTTCATTCTGCACTGGTATGCAAGTTGGTAGAAGATGAAGGGAGACCTAGAGAAGATATGTCACTGCTGCTTTATAAATATGGTGCTTTTTCATCTGAAAGTTCACCTAAGACAGGAAGTACTCTCATAGAGGTTTTACAGATAGGAAAACTGAGGCGCAGACCAGTCATTCTGGTTTGACAAGTTACCTGACACACAAATGGACTAGTAATTCAGCTCCCCATCTAGAGTATCAGTCCGGTGTTCCTGTTGATATTTTCCCCAGATATAGAACTTCTGCAAAAAAAGGTGTCTCCAGCCTGAAGAAAACCTCAAAGTGTAGCACACAGGCAAGGAATGTAGAACAGTTTGCATGAAAGCTCTAAAGAATCGTACAGTTTCCATTCAGCATTTGGGATAACTTTGAAAAACTTCTTGCTGTGCAAAACCCCAACTCTGAGCAAACAAAAACAATTACAAGAGTGCAAGTGCTTCAGAAAATTACTTTTGAAGATGCATAAGGAAGGGTGTCATCAGACACTTGGATGATGGGTATCAGTCATTTTTTATGGTTTAAAAGATGTGTAGATGTGGCACTTAGTGACACTGTTTAGTGGTGGACTTGGCACTGCTGGGTTAATGGTTGTACTCGATGACCTTAGAGGTCTTTTCCAACCTAAATAATTCTATGATTCAGTTATTCTGTTTTTCCAGTTGGCTTGTCATGTGTTGCATGATACTTCATGGAATCAAGCCTTGCCAGCATCATGAGATGTCTGAGAGGAGAAGGCCCTTGCTTGCTCCACTATATATTTAGGTATGCAGTGTAGGAAAAGGAAGTGGAAGAAGGAAATAATGTGAGAATGGGAAAAGAGAGTGGTGAGAGAAAAACAAAAAGCAAGAGTACTAAATATAAACTGGAGAAGGGCTTAAAAGGTAGAGAGTAAGAGAGATGTGGAAAGTAATGGAACAGGGAAAACGTATCTCTTGAAATGGAGGTACAAGACAAAAAAACATTACTTTCCTTACTTAATAAGTTTTGTAGGAGAATAGAGACTAACCTATTCTCCTGCTTATCTGCACTTCTATTTTCCATTTCATATATTAATGCTTTTTGCAAAAAACCACAGCTGATAATTACCCTATTTTTAACTTTACCCCATTTCTAAAAAAGTTTGGTGAAAGCATAAGGCAAGAAAATCTGAACTGTAGTCTACCTGTCATACTATTTTTCTACAATGTGACAAAGTAGTATATTTTACAAAATACCTCTCAGAATATGTCTATTCAAAGGTATTTTGTCCACTGTTATTAGTATATCGTGATACATGATACATTTTTGTCCAAAGGAAAAACAAGAGTTTTGGAATTAATTTGCAGTATATAATACCATACTGTCTTTTCAGCCTGATATATGGGGCAGAAATGGATCCATTGTAAATTGTGAATCAAAACATTATCAGCTGTAACAAGTTCATAAGTCAGTAGAACAGACTGAAATAAAATTGCATTGGTCTGAAAATCATATATTTAAAAAAAGAATTACTTTATTTCCAGCCATTGCTATATCCTTCTGATGGGAAATTTTGCAGAGTTTCTGGCAAAAATCAAAAGAGACTAGGACCGATTTGACAGAAAATTAGTGATATTGGAGGTCATTCGACTAAAAAGGGAGTAAAATGGAAAAGTATCTTTGAAGATCATCTAGTTCCACCTGCCTGCTCTGAGCAGGGACACCTTCACTAGATGAAGATGCTCAGAGCCCCATCCAACCTGGCCTTGAACATTGCCAGGGATGTGGCATCCACAACTTCTCTGAGCAAACTGTTCTAGAGCCTCACCACTTTTACAGTAAAAAAAAAGGTGTATGTTTAAGGGAATTGTAGGAATATGTCAAACTTTCTAGGCATTGTTTAGATGCGTCAAACTTTCTACAACCAAAGGCAGGAAAAGGGAGTGATCAAAGTGGGTTGGAGAAGAACAAATGTTCATGAACTAGTGTAATGGTTATTTCTACGTGAAACAGAATCACAGAGTCACAGAATATTCTGAGTTGGAAGAGACCCACAAGGATCATTGAGTCCAACTCTTAAGTGAATGGCCTGTATGAGGATCAAACCTGTGACCTTGGTGTTATTAGCACCATGCTCTAACCAACTGAGCAAATATTTGATTCATATTACTAAAGTGCATCACTCCAGATGAGACTTTTAGCCTAGAAATTACCAGTTCAAGACAAAGGTTGCTAGAGCAGCTAAATTGATAGCTTTGATAGAATAGGTGGAGTTGGATAGATAGCAATGAAGTGATTGTAATGATGCCATTTGGTCTGCTGGATGAAACAGGGCAGAGGACTGTCCTGAATTATTTCAGATTTGAACTGGGGGAGTGGAGGAGTGTGTGATATCCAGCTATGAAGGCAGACTACAACCTACAGGGAATGTTATGTGATTACTCTCCAGTGTTTCTTTATGGTATGTGCATAACCACTTTTGGGCCCAGAGAGGTATTATTTTACCTCAGCCACCCAATCAGAGTGTTACAATGTTAGATGTTACAGGGTCTGCCCACAAGCATTGCTTGGGTGCTCTGTTTGGATCTCAAATGTACATATTGTATGACCACTACAAGAGTTGGAAGCTCAGGAGGTTTTTAGGAGGCATAAAGAGTCTAATACCCTTTACATTCCCAATCAAACTAAAAACAGTTTCCTTAACTTCACCTGCAGAGTCCGCTCACTGTGAAATCTAAGGAGAAATTATCATTCAATATACAAGCATATGTCGTCCTTCTTCTTTCAGAAGAGAGAGAACTTAGGAGGGCTGATAGAAGTGGCTAAGCTTACATGGAAGTCTTATATTAGAACAACAGCTGATGGTGGACTTAAGGGTGGTTTTCAAAGGATTTTGTTTTGAAATTGACTTGTCCCTATTTAGATAGGGGGCTTTTAAGTTGAGAAAGGTAAATGACATGGTAAATGGTCCTACAAATTGTGCTCTTTTGGAAACAGTCTAATCCCAGGTTGCCAGTACAGTCTCTTGGCTAGCTCAGCTATCATCAACTCTCACACTTGAGTGGAAGCCCAGGACTTGTAATACTATAACAAAATACCCATGATGTTCTGATGTTAAAAGAATATTAGCTAAACCTCCTTGACTCCCTTTTTCATCTCTTTCCACTTTGTGTCTTCATTATTTTTCAAAATGTCATGGTTCTTATGGGCCATATGGTTCATGTTTGTAGGTGTGATGCCAAAGATGAATTTCCCTGTGGTTGTTTTTAGTACATTTTAGAGCATCTTCGTAATGTTAAATAAACCTAATATGGCATAATTACTTCTTCACTGTGAAGTCACTTTAGAGCATCTAAGTGTTGGACTGATTTGGCCTTCCCTTCCCTTTTGGGTGTTACATCCATAGTAATTTTTACCTTCCCTCTCTTTTTCTCACTCACTTCTTACAGACTGCTCTGGAACAGAAAAAAAAATAAAATGTTGAACATTCAGAACTACTATGATTTATTGTGTTTGATTATTTTAAGTGATAAGTTCATATATAAAAGCAGATTAATGAGACCAAATTGACTATGTGTAGGTGTTTTCTAGTTATTATTGGAGATTATAGTTCTGCTCTCTAGTTATATTGGAGAGGAATTCCCATGTCCTCTATGTTAGGCTAAAATCTGTCATCTTTAAAGTCATAAGAAGTTTACATTTTCCTTCAAAGTACTACAGTGCTTTAAACAGTAAACCAAGGCTTCCTCAGCTAGAATGAAATAATATTAATTACCACTACTTATTTTTTTATATCCATCTGACATGAAAGTTGCCTATTAAACAAGGAGATGGTAGATAATATACAGTGACCTGTTAGCGTGGTAGCATGGCTAATGTTTTAAGTAGCAATAATAAAATTAATGATTCTTTAAAATCATATTAATGTATTTAAAGCCATTTCTCCTGCTGATCTTCAATCTTATTCCAATCGTAGTTTATCCAGGTAAAATAATTTATTCTTTTCAAAGTGCAAGTAGAAAATTTGAGAGACAAATCAGCTTGTGTTTGGCTTCCATGGAAAGCTGCTTGTTTTGCCTCATGCATGGTGCTACATATGTGCACTGAAGATGCAGTTTGCTTTTGCCAAGCTTCCAAGCAAAAAAAAAATTTACAATTCTTATTTAAATTTGATACAATTTCCAATGCTGTTATTCAAAACATATTTAGAGATATTGTTGACCCCAGTGTAAGATTTGTGCAACCTGAGAGTATTTTGATCCAAATGTAAGCTGATACATAGAAACTTTGTAAGCCTGACAAGTGTTGGGAAAGTCCCCAGATTCCAGCCTGGTTACAAAACACTAGTTTTATGACACCCAAGGAACTACAGCAGGAATGAGTGATTCCTTGATTTATACCAAATTTTTTTGCCAATGATTGCAGTGTCTGTAAGTATTCTGTTCATTAAATTTCCGTGAAGTCTCCTTGGAAGTCTGTTGAAAATTAACTCATTCTTTAAGCTGTTTGCAAAAATTATACTTGGGGTTTTACATGATAATTTTTGTATTTATGGATATCATTAATATTTTCATGTATAAAAAGTAAAAATGGAGAAGCCTTGAGTGTTTCAAGGATTTATGATTATTGTTGAAGATCCTTAGGTACATCAATGAAAACAAGTCACTAAGTTTACCAGCAGAACTGAAGACAATTAACATGCTGTCAGCTGCAGTATATCAAAACCGGTGTGCAGTGGGTAACTCTTTTGACAATTTCTTTTTATCATGGAACTCTGGGTCTTTTAAAGTGGTGGCAGGTCAGAAACAGCAACATTCATTCATCTACAGCACAAAACATGTATTTGTGTAAATTGTATTAGGTATTATGACAAAGGCAAAATGTCTGTGGGCCTCATATAAATATTTTACGTATGTGTATATGTATATATAAAATATATATATACTTCTTTATCAGAAGGTAAGTTCTTAATTAACCTTATGGATTGAATAGCGGCAGTGGAAGGTAACAGTCTAGCCCCACTGTGCTCACTGCAGTTCTGTCAGGTTTACAGTGGGGTAGGTAGGGATCCTGTATGAGCAGGATTAGCTCATGGGAATATCAAGCATTAGGCCTTATTTCTTCTCATTATTTGGGGGCCTAGGGGAGCCATGTTGGTATAATGAAACCAAGGACACTAGATAATTTTGATGTGCTTAAATACCTCCATTTCAGAAGAATATAATTGGTTTTATTAAAGTAGATACAATATGCAATTTAGTTGATAATAGCAGCATTGAGCCCTGAAATTAAGCAACACAGCTAAGGAAGGGCTGTGAAGCAAAACATGTTTCATGTCTGTAAGCACAGCCTTCAAAAACCCCTTCTTCCCTTGAAATCTCTTAAAGATTGCCATCTAAAAGGAAATCTATATGATTGAGTTGAATACTGGATCTTTTAAAAACTCATAGGAGAATCACAGTAATGTAAGAAATAGCAACTCTAAGATTCTTGTAGTTACAATTACTCTGCAAGAATCACCTTTCCCCCCCAGGAAGGTGGCAGTAATCATGAGGCGCCCTCTAGAAAGATATCCAGATGTTTCTCAGGGCATATCACCTGCAACTCTACATCTAATAACTTGTTTTCACTGTATCGTTTATCTTCTTGTAATAGCATTTCTGTTTTGAAGAATGGTGAAGCTAGCTCTTGGACGAATTGTCTTCCAATCACGCTAACATCCATTCACATAGCTGCTTAAAAGGATATTAAGAAGACATACACTATGGTTTCACTCAATAAATTGTGATTCTGCAAAATGTACACACATGAAAACCTTCATGCACATGAACTGCTTCGCTTGAGCAGTGACTTGCCATTCAACAGTTACAGAGCAAAATTCATGATTCTGAAACTTTTTGAATCCTTTAAAGTTGGTAGTTGTTTCTCCAGTGTTGGTAGATACGACTTCAAGGTAGTTGAAAAGGAGCAGTAAGTCAATCTAGGCTTTCAAAGCTTAATTCTACAGCTCCTTAGTACTTTAAAATACAAAAGTCAGCAAAACATTTCCTGATGTGTTTTGATATTGGAATATCATATTTTCCTCTGTTACTTGTGACCATACTGTAGGACTGCATTAATCAGGAGTGTAGTGGGACATCTTGAAGAAGCAGCAGGAAGGAATCTGCTGCCTCTTGCCCACTTCTTCAATTAAGGTGTTCTGAAGCCTGATACAGTATTTCATTTCTATTTATTTGTTCTCTCACTTTGACTGGGAAGTTTCTTTTGGATCTGTGGGAGGAAAGAGGCATTTTGTGACATACGCATTTCTGAGAGAAGCCATGAGAGTCTACTATTTCTGTATAGTGCATATAGGCACAACCTGAAATGGGATCTGAATCCCATAACGTAGCCTGAGGCCAATTCTTTTTAGGGATGTATATGTCAGAAACGTGGCAATTGGGAGTTGGGATGAAATGCTGTGTTATAGTTGCCTCTGTTATTCACTGCCAGTTGCCTTGTAGTGTGTCTGTGCAAGTGCCTTAGTTGAGATGATTGTCACAGGAGTACAGCTGTTCTGCTTTGAGGGACAGCTCATCTGGAGCAGAACAGATGCTCTGAGCCAGAGCAGAGCCTGAACTGTGAGACTTAGCTGGATGCTAGCTGGCTCCTTGCTGGTCAAACATCTCAAAGTCAGGCATACTGAGACACATAGATGTCTGAATGAGCTCAACCTGACTCCAACTTGGGAGTATTGGCCAGAGTTCAGGGCTGGCCAACAGAGTGTTCAACAGCTCAAGGAGGGACAAACCCAATGTTCAGTCTGCTACAGTGGGCAAAAGGGTTTTGGTGATCTTACAATGTTTAAGCCATTAACTATTTCAGTCTCTGACAATAATATGTATTTTTAATATATATATGTATATATAATATGTAAATGTGGTCCTTTATTGTGCATTTAGAAATGCCTGTATAGTCTCCACCAGTAGCAGAATTCCAGCAGGTCCTCAGCTCCCAGAAAACAGAAACATATAGCTCATACCTGAAGTATGGTATAGAAATTGAGACCTATTTTCCCGTAAAGTTCATTTTTTTCATGAGTTAGCTGCAGCTTCCTCATTACCTCCTGTATTACCTTTTTTGCCTCTTTATATCTATCTTAATTCCAGAGGACATTTTCTGTATATCCTGTTGAGACCCTTTCCTCAGATTCAGAAGCAGCTGCTGCATATATTGTCACAATTCTTATTGAGAAGTTTTTGGGCATCTAAAAATAGGCTGTCCTGCTCATTGCTGACATGCAAACCATAGCATATTGCAATTAAAATCTTACTCACTGCTTCTCTCCCATGGAAAATACTGGAAAATAGCATGTAGGCTATCAAGGAAAATTACTCATATTAGCAATCTTGCCTGCTTTCATTGAGACTGGGCAAAGAAAATATTGAATGCTTGAATGGCAGATGATGTGTAAGATGTGATTTCTTCTTCTGTTTAAGGGAAAATTAATCCCATTAGCCTATCAGTTCCATACTAGTCTCATAAAAAAGGTCTGAGGACTTTCACCTTTTCTTCAGTGAATTACATATTTGTGTTCAAATCTACTGGACATTAAGAAGAAAAAAAGAATCAAAACAACCTGTCAGGAATGTCAGTTTCTGTTCAAGAATGCTTCATCACAGTGATTACAATTCTATTACTCCCCTGCATGCCAAAGCAATCAGAAGAGCTTGAAAAAACAAACACACATTTTAAAAAGATTATTCTTGTTTGAGTGTCTCCAAGGTTCTTTAAATAGTAAAGGCCACATTAGGATTTTTCTAAACTTCTGTTCATGAGGCTCTATTATGTTAGATTTAAATAGGCTACATACAATAGCTTTTTATTTTTGTAAAGTACTATAAGGCCAGTCAGAGCCAGACAATATAATTAGCATTTCTTATTCCCTGGATAGTCCCAGTAAGGCTGTTACTAACTTTGATAACATCATGGAGAATGACTCAGATACACTGCTAGATAATTTTCCATTGTAATTGGATACATAATTTCTAGCCTAAAATAAGGCAGATAATTAATGGCTCATATTTTATTTAAAATATTTAAACCTTATTAACTACTTCAGATAATTTTACAGAAATAATAAAATGAAACTGAAGTGTAAAACTCTAATTGCTGGATACCAATTATATTATGTATTTCTTACTAAGATGCTAATGTGAGCTTTAAGAAGCAGCTTATGTAGTGGGATGAGACAGAAAATTTAGATCAATACTCTGGCAAAGAACAATGTGAAATGAAGACAGAAGGCAATGTCCCTTAGCAAAGGGACTTTGGCTAAGAATACAGAGGGGTTTCTTCCTTCAGACAGATGCAGTGCTCATTACTGAAAGCTCTGCTCTTTCAGACATTTATCTGTCTCATGGCTCTAACAGTTTGGCTTCTGCCATATGGTGAGATTTAACCACATAAGGATGGCATTCATAGAATATAGAACATGGGTCTTGTCCTCGGCTGGCTTCTGGAAAATGTGAATAATGGGTTTTGTGGTTTTAGAAGAAAAAAATAAAAATCTACCTTTTCCTAGGAGTTAGATTTCCAAATCTGAACTATTTGGCTCTTTATCTACAGAAAATTTCCTGGAAAAGCCTAATCCCATTATTTCAAAAATATAGCCTTATATTCAGAGAGTCAATAAAGCTGTCTTTCAATGTTCTTGTCTCACACTATCTCCATGGCAAGTATATTAAGCCCTGTGTGTTGCAGTTCTGCTCAAGATGGTGAACAAAGAGATTAGATACTAATATCAGAGCCATTAGGGACTTACAAATACATCAACAGGCAGACATAGCTAAAACAGATTACTTGGATCCCATTCCTGAAAATGCAACCTTGCACATTTGTGGCAGGAAACGAGTGTTGAAAAAAGCAGTCTGAGGCTGTAGAACAAGAGGCTGTCCCTCAGAAACCACCAAAGGGAGAGGAAGTTATAAGAGAACTGTTCTGTCACATCTTAAAACCAGGGATTTTTATTGGCAGCTACAACTGAAGTTGCTTCTCTTTTCAAAAATGTTACTGAAAACTCACTAAAAGATGAGGAAACTCACATTCCTTTATTTCTTTCTTTCTGTCACTGATGCTTTATGCTTAGTGAATGTAGCTGTCTACAGCAAAATTACTCATGCATCTGGAGATATCTTTGTAGGTGACATCTTTCTGACTAAACTGCTTTGAAAAGTAATGACCAAAGAATGTGATATTTCAACACATTTCTGTCCTCTCTTTCTTTCATAGAACCATAGAATCACTAAGGTTGGAAAAGACCTCCAAGATCAAGTCCAACCATTAGCCCAGCACGACTGTGTTTACCAGTAAACCATATCCCTAAGTGACACATCCACCACCTTTTGGACATATCCAGGGATGGAAATCCACCACTTCCCTAGGCTGCGTGTTCCACTGCCTGATCACACTTTCAAAGCAGAATTTTTTCCTAATATCTAATATAAACCTCTCCTAGAGCAACTTGAGGCCATTTCCTCTCATCCTGTCACTTTTTACCTGGGGGAAGAGACTGACCCCCCACCTGCCTCCAATCTCCTTTCAGGTGGTTCTGGAGAGCTATAAGGCCCCTCCAGGCCTCCCTGATCCTGCTGCCCACATTGTTACTGACACAAACCAGAATACCATTGTCCTTCTCGGCCACCTGGGCACACTGCTGGCTCATATTCAGCCCAATGCTGACCCCCCCTCCCAGCCCCAGGTCCTTTTCTGCTGGGCAGCTTTCCAGCCACTCTTCTTTAAAATATAGTATTGTATGGGGCTATTGTGACCCAACTGCAGGACTCAGAACTTCATCTTATTGAATTGGCCTTGGCAAATCAATCCAGCCTGTCCAGATCCCTCTACAGAGCCTTCCTGCCCTCCAGCAGATCAACATTCCCATCTTGAAGTAATCTGTAAACTGACGGAACATGCACCCAGATTGTCAATAAAGACATTAAACAGGACTGGCCCAAACACTGACCCCTGGGAAACACCACTAGTGACCAGCTGCCAACTGGGTGTAACTCTGGTCACCACCACTCTCTGGGCCTGGCCATCCAGCCTGTTTTTCACCCAGTGAAGCGTGCACCCATCCAAGCCATAAGCAGCCCGTTTCTCTAGGAGAATGCTGTGGGACCCAGTATCAAAGGCTTTGCTGAAGTCTACTCTCATAGAAGGACATCACGTTTATCAGGCAGGACCTGTCTTTCCTAAACCCATGATGTGTGGGTCCAATCCTTTGGTTATCCTGTATGTGCCTCATGATTGCACTTCAGATGATCTGTTTCATAACCTTGCCTGGCACCAAGGTCAAGCTGACAGACCTGTAGTTCCCTTGATCCTCCTTCTGACCCTCCTTGTAGATGAGCATCCCATTTACTAAACTCCAGAAAATGGGGACCTCTCAGCCAGGACTGCTGGTTAATTATGGAAACTGGCTTGATGAACACTTCCACCAGCTACCTCAGTACCCTTGGGTGGATCCTATTATTCCCATGAACTTGTGTGGGTCTAAGTGGTGTAGCAGGTTGTTAACCATTTCCCTTTGAATTATGGGGACTTCATTTTGCTTCCCATTCATGTCTCCAACTCAGGGGGGTGGGTGCCCTGAAAACAACTGGCCTTACTGAGGCCAAGAAGACATTATGTACCTCAGCCTTTTCCTCATCCTTTGTCATTATGTTTCCCTCTGCATCCAGTAAAAGCTGGAGAGTCTTCTTAGCACTCCTTGTGTTGCTGATTTTGTAGAAACATTTTTTTTGTCTTTTACAGCAGTAGCCAGATTAGGTTCTAGTTGGGCTTTGGCCCTTTTAATTTTCTCCTTGTATAACATTGCATCCCTGAAGTCCTTCCAAGTTGTCTGCCCTTTATTCCAACAAAAGAATGGACCAAAATTGCCACATCAGCAGTGATGACAGCAAAGACTTTTCTTTAGGTCAGACAGCACCATCCTTCTTATGGTCAAGGAAAATAACTTCCTCTGTCTAGCCTTTAAGGATGTTATATTTTCTTTTATGAGATGGTCCTTCCTAAGAAGTATGCATGTACCACTTCCCCTTCCTTCTTTGCTGGTAACCCTATGTAAGTGTTTCTTACACAGCAGAACCAGCTTTTATGGCTCTATAAAGAGGCATATTTTACAAAGGCATGTATTACTATTGCAAAGCTCTGAATGGAGTTTTGTTGATCTGAGGGACAAATTGGTCAGAGATGGCAAAGAATGCCTTCATGTGTTATTGTAAATGATTTATGAGCCCTGGATTTTCATGGCATGTTAAAAATTCATATGAACATTAGATTTAAAATTTAATTATCTGAACTAGGAGAAGCACTTCTTCAGGCTTGTAACTGGGCAGATATATAGCACTATACAAAGCAAGGGAAACTTGGGACTTGTGTCCAGATCATCAGATGTATTATGTAGCCTACTCTCATTGAGAAAGTCTAAATTTGGCCCTTGGATAAACAACTTGTTCTCTCCTTTTAATCATCCAAATACAGAATATGTCAATAATTTATGTTTACTCTCAAACAGCTGATTTTGCTAAATTTCTTTAGACAGGTTTGGATTGGTAGCCCATAACAACTTACTTAACTAGGAAGCACTACTGAATGTGAGCGATAATAGTGAAATCTGTCCTTGCACTTGCTCTTAGTTATCTCTCTGTTTTTGGAAGAAGTATAAAACAGNCTTCCCCTTCCCCTTCCCCTTCCCCTATTTCCTTTTCTTTTTTTTTTTTTAAATTGAGAAATCAAATAGGGATCTATAAGGCCCTATTTTTGTATAATAGCAAAATATTTGGCAAATAAACTGCCAAGGAAAGATTCTGCTAGTATTCTTAACAAAATAAAATTATTGACAATGGAAGTAAACAGGGTGATCCAATCATGACTTAAAATTTTAACCAAGATGACAAATGAAATTTTTTTTTTATGTGTGCTTATGGGGTTTAATTTGCTAAAATCACTTATCTGAGATTTGTAGAATAAGAAGGCTAATAAACTGAAAAGCTTCAATGTTACCAAAAGGAATAGCTCTTTAAACATTAGGTTTGAGAATTTATGTGGGCTGGAGAAAAACTCAGAGTTATATTATTTTCATTGTACTTAAATTTGAAATTCTAGGGATACAATCTAAACAGGGATAAAGGTGTTATAGNGCCCTGGATTTTCATGGCATGTTAAAAATTCATATGAACATTAGATTTAAAATTTAATTATCTGAACTAGGAGAAGCACTTCTTCAGGCTTGTAACTGGGCAGATATATAGCACTATACAAAGCAAGGGAAACTTGGGACTTGTGTCCAGATCATCAGATGTATTATGTAGCCTACTCTCATTGAGAAAGTCTAAATTTGGCCCTTGGATAAACAACTTGTTCTCTCCTTTTAATCATCCAAATACAGAATATGTCAATAATTTATGTTTACTCTCAAACAGCTGATTTTGCTAAATTTCTTTAGACAGGTTTGGATTGGTAGCCCATAACAACTTACTTAACTAGGAAGCACTACTGAATGTGAGCGATAATAGTGAAATCTGTCCTTGCACTTGCTCTTAGTTATCTCTCTGTTTTTGGAAGAAGTATAAAACAGTACTCTTGCACTCAACTGTCTTTTTTACTCATATCACATGGCTTTGTTGGGACTATATTCCTCTTACTTGACCAGACTCATCTGAGCACATCACTGGAGCACATTAAACATGAGTGCCAACTTTATTTGTTGAATTAGTCTTTTAGCAGACAGTATGAGCATATCTGGAAGGCAGATCATCCTACCTTTTTAAGAATGGAAAAGCCTTGAAGAGCTGCCTGTCTCTCTCCCTCCTATCCATATGGGAGTATGGACTGTTAGGTAGGTAAGTATACCTTATTAGACAGGTAGTTTTAGCTACCAAGTTAACAGAGATGAATCCATCAGAGATGTCTTCCCTTCCCTTCCCTTCCCTTCNGGTTTAATTTGCTAAAATCACTTATCTGAGATTTGTAGAATAAGAAGGCTAATAAACTGAAAAGCTTCAATGTTACCAAAAGGAATAGCTCTTTAAACATTAGGTTTGAGAATTTATGTGGGCTGGAGAAAAACTCAGAGTTATATTATTTTCATTGTACTTAAATTTGAAATTCTAGGGATACAATCTAAACAGGGATAAAGGTGTTATAGTTTTGAAAGAACTGACATAAAGGAAAATGAAAATATTTACAAATAAAGACTTCTTACATAAAGGCGAGAAACCAATAACTGATATTTATATATAATGTAAATGTTTATTTTTCAAATATTCTCAGACTTTGTACAAAATATAAAATATTCAAAGATACTTAATCTAATTGTTTACCTTACTCCAGATGGTAAAGAACTGCTCCTTGTTGTAGAAGTGAGCGTAATAATCACAAGTATGCGCCTAAGCAGAAGCCCAGTTCTATACTACAGGTTTATAGCTCACGGCTTGATGGTGAATTGAGGCGTCTTCTGCTAAGAAGGAGCTACTTTTGTAAGAAGAAGCTGCAGGTAAATGGAGGTATCAGATATTACACCTTAGTTCTGAGACAAGATGCTCTGTTTGCCACAGGAATGGCAGTTCTCCTCCTCTTGGCTGATGATCTTGTGATTTTTTGATGTTGTCTTACTCTCCATGGAGCCTTGTTATCTCTGAAAGAAAGGAAATGTAGCCAGATAAGAGCCTGTGCACTTACATCTCCTTTGTGGAAGCAAGGGTAATCCATGAAGCGGCACAACAGTGGCACGTTACTGACCAAACTGGGACTGGGTGGATAAAATTTCCTGGCAGCAAGAATCACTTTGCTAGATGTGATTTCCTTTGTGAAGACATTATAAAGGCTGTGGTGCTGATTAGAAGGGCCCCTCTGTGGGTGAAAATCTTGTCCCTGTCTCTCCTTATATTTCAATGTCCTAATGGCAGCCTTGGACTCGGAATGTACAATCTGCTCTCTGGAAATCAAGAATTCCCCATCAGGATAGTGTTCCCTAAGAGTGGATTGTGCTACATAAAGAATCTCCCTGCCACTGACCAACAAGTAGTTTGTGTTTCAGACCAATAATTTTTCTCCAGTTGAGGCAAATTCTTTCAAAACTTGCCATCTCTCCTACTCAGAGTGGACAAACCCATAACCATTGCTGGGACATAATTTTTCTGTAGAGCCCTAAAAATTTGCAGAAGTAAAACAGTAATAACAATAAAATTGTGGGGCTTGGAGGTATAACACAGGAACAAGTTTCCTTTTCCCTGTGTACAGTCACTTCAGAAATACATGTTGCCTGCATTGGGACCAGCCAGTCAATCCTTTTTGGATTGACTGTACATAGCAGAATGTAAAGTTTGCATCGACCTTAGGGTGATCCTTTGATCTTGACAATTGCACATACTAAATGCACACCAGCATGAGTTCTGGAAGGGTTTGTTCATATGATCTTTCTACACAAGACTGCCACTTTCTTGCATGACTCCTGAATAAGGTCACCAATACTCATGGAAAGGTTTCAGAAACTTAAGGATATACTTAAAAGGTGTGACACAACCTACCTTTCTGCCATAGGGCTGAATTCAGCTCCTACATCCTGGGGCAGAGGGCCTTTTGGGCTGAGGTGTCCTCTAAACTGGGCTCCAGTCTCAGGTAAGAGTTTGGGGTGCAAGAGCTGAGCTAAATAGACAAGGCAGAATCATCAGACTATTGACTGATGCTATACCCCTCATAATACTCACATGCTTGACAAGTGATTCAGATGCTTAGATGAGGACTACAGATTGAAAATCTGTTTAGAACAGAAAAATACAGTTAAATGAACAAGTGGGACGCATATACAAAGCAAGAACATTTTATCTGTAACAGTATCAAACAGAAACTAGGGAAAATAGCATGCCTCTTGAAGAAGAGCACTGGAAATTTCTGATTAATGTTTGTTTCTCTTAATAAAATATGGTCTATATATATTTGATACAAAGTAAACTGTGGAGTAATAAAACTAATACAAGAACTACTGATGCTGCAAAGTTGTATTAAAACCCAGCAAATTACATGCTTCCACAAATATGTAAAGTTCATCTCTGTGTAGCATACCAAGGAAAGCAAGTCAAATTTCTAGTTGGACTGATTGTAAGCATTTATCAAGGCAGCACAAGAATCTCAGTGGGCATTTCACATTAGTAGCAAGTGCAAATTTGGGAACAGAGTCTAGTCTTGTGATTCTTACTCTGAATCAACCAAAAAGAACACTTTATTTTTTTTTTAAGTTAAGACTCATCCCTGTATTTGCCATCTGATCTGCTTTCTGAACTCCAGCTGAATAGGTCTGAGTAGATCTCATATTGACTAAAGGGATCTTAGATATTCACTCAAATGAAGATAGTAGGGTTCAGTTCATTGGTCTAAGTACAGACTTCAGTGCCATTTGTGATTACCTAAGGGATCCTGCCAGGCCTCCATAAAGCGCTGCAGAAGGGCACAGGTCTTGTACAGTTCCTACATTGTATTTTCCAGTCTTGTGGGGATGTTTCAGGAGCACAGTCCCCTCTCTGTAGCCATCTAAGCTGAGATATCTTAATTTGTGAGGAAATACTTGTAACTTAGGTTATATAACTAAACATATCTTCAAACAGATGGCTCAGCAGCATCCATTTGTCTGCTTTAGTGGGGATTGTATATGTTGTCCAAGTGCAGAGGTGTAGTTAGCAAGCTCTAAAAATCTGCACTGTGGATGCAGAACTAGTGCACAGCTCTGTGACAAATGTGATTGGTAGTGGTTAAACTGGTAGAACCAAAACAACTCACTGTGTAAGCATTTCCAGAGAAGGTTAAAGGCTGCATTACTGTAAGAAGATAGTAATGAGAGTTGTAAGGATTGTGGATGATACACAATCATAATGCTGTACAAGCAGGAACACATTTTCTAGCTGTAGAAAATAGGAAATGAGAGCAGGAATGCTCTTCTTGCCACAGTGTTTTCAACTAACTCATTGCTTTCCATCAGTGAGCAGCTTTCCGAGCTTCTTGTCTCTTATGGCCATTAGCAATTGCCTCAGTGCAATCTGTTGGATCTGGAAAGAAAAATCTGATTTATGGCACGTCTTATGTGACTTTTATTTGTGAGGGGTGGGCATGCTTGACCTGAAGCCACATCAGAGATAGCAGGGCATAGAGTTCTTTTTAGGAAAACAGGACCTGGGTCTATATCTATATCAGCAAGGATTAAAGAAAAACAGGAGCTTGGGCTCAGTGTGCTTCATTGTCCAAGCTGTTTAGCTGTTAGCATGCTTCCTGCAGTATTCTGGCAGATGCCAGTTATGATTTTGCCAGACAATTCCTGAGCTTGGCTCAGAGGAGAGCACAGGCTGGGCACTTTTCCTGTAAGGCAGTTTCTTGCTCCTTGTCCCTCTGAGTGCAATAGCACTTGGCATCTTGACCCTCCCTGGTATAGACCACACATTTCCCTTCAGATCTTTGTTTCAATTCCTGTCAAAACAAAGAGATGCTAACCTAAAGGCAACTAGTGTTCAAGAAGAACATTTGACACAGTTTTTTAATTTAAAGATTTTGGGAGTACTGCATTTTAACCACATCTTTCTAACTCCTTATGCTAGGTGCTTTTCCTGCCACTGGTCACTCTCTTAAAACCTAAGAGCTCCAAGTGAGATCAACAGAGAAACATGTTCACTTGTCCTTGCTGCCAACAACAGTTTGCTTCCAAAGGAGAAACCTGAAAGTCCTCAGAAAGTGAGCTTTATGGGTAAGTTTAAAATGGTTAGCCATTTCAAAGTTTACTAGAATTCTGTCATGTATTTTGGGTGATCCCAATTCAGAGGCACAAGAAAAGTGAACCTACAGGTTTAGGGAACTAAAGAAGGTACATCTTCAAGATGAGAAGTGAAATTCAAAAAGATGATTTGCTAGAAAAAGAGAAGAAAAATGTTGTCAACAATTAAGTGGAAATTTCTGTTAAAGACCCAGCTGGAACAACCCAGGGGGACAGGCAACACTCTTCCAAATGAACTTTGTTCCATAATTCCATTTCCCAGTACTAAAACTGCCACCCAGGAAAGCTGTAGCCAGCAGGACAGCAACTCAGTGCTTACTGCCCCTGTGAGTGCAGTGAGTCATCCTGTTCAGCACAGATCTTTTTGGGAGGAAAGGCTGAGGGAGCTATTGTCTGGAATGAAGATGAGAAATTTCTGAGTGAGATTGGATTCTTTTCTGCCTAATCCTCAAATAGCTTGAAATTGCAAGGAACTGGAATAGCAGTTCAGCAGCCTTGTCATGATTTCCTCAAGACTTTTCTCCTTCTTGGACAGCATCTTGAAAAGTTTCAGATATGGAAAGAGAATAAGATTCCCAGGACCCAATAATTGACTTAATTCCTATCCAGAGCATAGCCTATGGGTGCTTTCATACACCTGCACACCTGTGATTCTGTGGCCTGGGGAGGGGGCACAGGGATTTAGGAGAGTAGATTTTGGGTAGTGTATGATATACAGTCTGTTCTTCAGCCCCACAAAGCTGAATTATGAAAACTTTCTGATCACTGAATCAGACATCTATCACAGCATTGGCTGGAGACCCTCTTTTGTGAACATCATATTATCTAAAGTTAGAGATGGCCTTGGACAACACTCTTTGAGGTGTGCTCTCCAGAATGCCACATCATTGCTCTTCAGCACTCACTTTTATTTTCACTTGCATTGCTGAATCTGCATTTCCTCTTGCTCATAGGAGGGTGCAGAAAGCCAGATTCCAGAACGAGGTGTTTGAGGGACACCTTTTTGGTATGAATGTGATAACACAGATAGAGATTTGCCCATCTCATCCCCCTGTTGGGGGACCCATAACAATAATAGGGATTTTTCTCAGATTTTAAGAAGCTCCTACTTAATATTAGGTTAATTGCTATGGGCTTGAGAAAACAGCACATTTTTTACTAAGTCTGTTTTTCCAGGCTGAGAGGGCTCTGCAACTCTTCATCACATGCTCTTTGCTTGGATTTATTTTCAGTAATGTTCTCTTCAATTTTTTGTTCTTTCCCCCCCCCCCTCAATGTCTTCATAAAACTAAATTAATCTTGAAAAGAAGGGAGAGAAAACCAGTTTGATGTTTGCAATGAACCATAAGACATTTCATTTTGTTACTTTAACTTAAAAGTGGGCAAAGCTAAAGAACAGACAAAGGTCCTGAAATATAATGGGTCTATGAGTTATCTCTAAGAACTGCTTTCAAAAAATTTTCTTTTCCATCACTTGCTTTTTAAATACAAAAGAGAAGAAGAAACATTTTCAGCATTTTACTGGATTGAGTATGCAGTAGGAATATCATGGGAATAAGTTTTGAAATACTGAGAACTCAAATTCAGACTCTTTGATGTTAACAGCTTTTCTTGCCAAGAGAGAACATTTTTCTCTACTTAGGATAGAAATTCACACTATACATGTATGCAGCTAAAGTGAGACTTTTCCTAGCTCTGATGCAGTTTGGACAAGAAGGTCTATCTGGAGCACATCATATATATTTTCTGCTTCTTGGTGACCAGGAGTTAAATTAGACTCACCTCCCCATGACCTCCTTCCTGCCCCCACCCTCCGTGAAATGGGTTGATGGATAAGAAAACAATGCTCAGTGCTTTGGGTCGAGATGAGAGCTTTGGTCTATTTGGTCCTGACAGTTATTGGATGTGGGTATGTGGGAAGCATAGTAGCCCTAGGGATTAAGGAGAAAAGATAGAGGATTCTACAGCCCCAGGGAAACAGTTTCTGCCAGGAGCTGACATATCTGCCAGAGAACTGACATATTCACAGTAGTTCAGGTAGATAGTTCAGCAGAGAAAGGCAATATTTAAGGTCCTATTCTAAACACACCTGCCAGCTGAAAAAAGGAAAAGATAAGAAAGGTGCACATAGTCTTGCTGTAAGGATCTTGGTCTGCTGTGAGTACGAGACTGTGGACAGGCCATCTTTCAATACTGTCCACTTTGTAGCCTCACATGGCTACAGCCAGCATGGCACATATGTCCTGCCTTTTAGTGGTGTGTGATCCATGGAAATGGAAGGACTGATGGGATTCTCGCTTATTGTATTTCTTGCTGTCCTGTACACCAGAGACTGTTTTAATTAACATTTGAAAACATTTCTTGATGTTTCTGTTTTTGCAGTGTTTAAGTGTTTCTTGTTCAATATACTAAAATCACGTGAAAACTGAGCCACGTACGCCTATTTCCAAACTGTCTGTGTGATGGTCTGCACAGTATGTGAAATTCATAGCAGTCATTGTATCTTTCAAGCTGAGTAACTCAGGCATAAGAAGAGCCAACTGTATGTTTTCAAATTCTAACTAGATTAGATTACACACCTGGTAAATGTCTGCCCTTTCAGAAACACAATTTCACTTCTGCCAAAATGAGCATTAAGAATACTAATGCAGGTCAAATAGTTTACTGTTGGTATGAGCACAGTGTAAGTAACCCATAATTTTAATCTAAAATGAATAATGAGCAGCTGCCATTGTATGATTTAAGACTCTTTAAACAAAACAGAAGGCAGTAAGGAAATCAAAGAAAATGGTTCCTGAAAAGAGAAAAGAATGTTTGTTACAGCTGAGTTGCTTTTCTTGCTTTTGCTGTGACACGGAGGTGGGAGAGCAACTGTGGAGGTGAGTGGAGCCTCAGATAAAAGATTGGAGAACCTATAAAACCTGCTGAGAACAAAGAAGCTCTGAATCTCTGTGCAAACACTTTTGAGCTTAAGGAGCTGAATCTGAATGAAGTGTACTATCTCCAGTTTCCCACATCTCCTGGGACATCTGATCAAAAACCTGGTAAAACCCTATGAAACCTGGTAAGACCCTGTGTGCAGAGTCAAATTTGCCACCATACACAAATCTTTTCTCTGAACAATGTGCACTGCACTGTTCTAGTCTGTTTTAAGCTGTGTCTAAATTAAAGCAGTCTGGGACAGAGGTCAGTGCCTAGAAAGCTAAGTTGAATTCTGTTTTTTTCATGGACTTTATTTGTGTTTTGAGGCAAATAACTTGATCTCCTGTGACACAATAATTGTTGTTAACTTAATAGATGAAGCAAGGTTTATGCTTTCCAAAGAGAATTACGAGCATTAGGGGCCTGCAGCTTCCTTGACCCAAGAAAGGACACGGATCTCTGTTGGGGAAGTACACTATTCACTTTGTGTTTTCCCTCTTTTACTTATCTCTAAAGCTGAATTTCAGGTCATACTGGAGACATTCAGTGAAGTGAATTTGTATTATATGCTTCAACTCAGATCAAAATGTCAGAACACTATAGGAAAAGTAATCTTTATTTTTAGCTACAGAGAGGAAATGCATATACTTGAAAAGTCTGTCCTTGTGAAATGTCTGCAGCACTTTTGCAGAGGCAAGAAATACAAGTCCTGCAAAGACACTGCCATTGAATAATAATTAGTCCTTGTAAGGTAAATAAACCCAACTCTCCTTCCCTGAATGCCAAGTAAGGTCTTTGTGGCTTCAGGATGCTGGGATGCAGCTGAGGGTCCGACAGGATGCCACCCTAACCTTTACAGTGTGTGCCTGTCAGCAGTCCTGAAACACTTTTGGTCCTCTGTCTCCAATATACTTAGGCACAAAATTACATCATATTGTCTCTGTTTTGCATTATTATTTTATTAACAAGTGCTTTGCCATTTTGCTACCACAAAAATCTCGACGACCTTCTGCTGCTGCTGAAAACTGACATTACAAAACAAAAGAGAGGAAGGTTGATACCAAAATGAAACACAACAAAGCAACTGTATCAAAAAAGGTGTTCTCGATCTGATTGATGAAGACAACAGTCAGTGTTCCCAAATTTTCATTTAACTAAGCTAAAATATGCATGAAGTACAACGTAGGAATGTACAGATGTTACCCATTTCTACTGTCACTCAACTGATAAAAATGATGTATTTGGTCCTTCTGTGGATTTGGGATTTGCAGTTGTGCTTCTGAGAGAATAGTCCATGAGTCCACTTGGGTAAAATAGGACATAGTTTAAATATAAATGACAGAACTGACACCTTAAGGAGCCCTGCATTTTAAAGCAGATTTTTACTATTGCATTTCATAATAATTATTTTTCAATTAATTTTTCTGCAACACCATTACAGTTGTATCTCACTTTAGTCTCTGATAGTGAAACAAGAAAGGAATTTCCCTCTTTTGTGGTCCATTCTGCTTGCTTTATCTCTTGCAACAACTGTA
The DNA here is from genome assembly GCA_013396755.1 of Sclerurus mexicanus. Lineage (NCBI taxonomy): Eukaryota > Metazoa > Chordata > Aves > Passeriformes > Furnariidae > Sclerurus > Sclerurus mexicanus. The sequence continues at coordinate 349,774 of VWZF01002474.1, forward strand.
CTGAAATCACAAAGACTCATTCTAGTGAGGTGAACATGAGTTGTCCTGTAAAGCTTGGTTATAATACTTAAGTATGAAATAATAGTGCTTAGCACTTATGCAACTTAAAGCCCTATAATCTTCAAAGCACTTTACAAATCTTAACTAGTTAATCCCCACAGCAGCTCTGCATGGAAGGTTTTGAAGGCCACACATTAAAAATCTCCCACGATATGAGCTTGCCTGCATAATAAACCTATGGGAAAAAAATATCTGCACAGTTATGTTCCTGAAGTCATGAGTGTTTAATTTTACTGGTCTGTAATGTGCCTTACTTTCAGTAAATTAGTTCTGCTTTCTTATCCCAATCAAAGTAAATCCATTATACCCTGCAGCATTGCTCAACTTGCAATATTATCACAACTTTGAGGATTTTTTTTTTTTATTATTAGAACTCCTGGAAGCAAATAAGAAGGAGAGAATCTGATTTTTATTTAAGAAATCAAGTTTCTGCTGCCAATGATTGCAAAGACAGTATATGGAAAAGGGTCGGAAAGACTAAAAACTGAAGCACTAAGGAGAGTAGCTGCCATTTTTAGCAACTTCTTTTGAAAATACGAGTTTTGTGATATTGAGATTGACTGGAAAATGGAAGCCCTGGTGTTTGTGATGCTACTACAGTGGACTAAAAGCAGTATTTCCAATTCATTTAGAAAATATGCTTCTCTAGCTCAAATTTTATTTGAATTTTCATGTTCCACAAAAAACAACAAAAAATAATATTGAATACTTATTGCTTTAGCCTCTTCAGGAAGTACGGCCATAGAAAATAAGCCTCTCAAAAGTGTTTATTCTTCATAATACCCATTGTAGAGAGGAAACAATGTCTTTGACTGGTGAGGCCTCCTTTCAAGAGAAGCAGCTAGAAAGTAGAGTTTTTGGCACAAACTAAAAAAAAGAAATCATCTGTTTTCCAGAATGTCTACTGACACACTGCAGCTTTATTTATAAATATGGCATGATCCTTCTCCTCCCAGGCATCAGGCAACTTAATGCCTCCTTTTGCTTTCAACTACAACTGTCTCTTTGTAAAGCTTGTAATTTGAGAGCTAATCCTTTGCAAGAAAGAAGGTCTATGATATCACGAAGACTGACCTCGATTCCTTATTTCTTTACTGCTTCAACCTGGAAAATTTTCATTCCTTGTTTTTCATTCTCTTTTTGCCCCTGTTTTGTTTTTACTCCTTTTTCTTTTATTTGTTTTTTTTTCCTCACCTTCGGAGAAAAATCACAAATAACTTTTGAAGGATAATTAACAATCTCTGTGACCCTATGGTAAAAACCTTTACCTGATTGACTGCTAAAGGAGTTATTTAAGGGTAATGGTTTCAGAGAGACTGAGGAAAGAGAAATCTCTACATGAGAGATGACAAGGGATGAGCACAAAAGAGACCCTAGAAAGTAAAGGAATAAATGGATGGGAACACAGGAGGTGACATAATTAGCCAGTCTCACATGCTTGGCACTGCAAAATTTCAAATGTTCCAAATGGAGGCTGGTGTTCTGCAGACAAGCTGATAATTAAGTACACGGTTCCAATGTACATGCACAAGAAGTCTGAATTAAGGTTTCATGGGCAGTCTGCTCAGTTTGCCAACCTTTGGTCACTTAATTTAGTGACCTAAATCCTTTTTAATATAGAAAAAATTGTTTTTGATGAGGTCTTTTAGTTGTTTAGGGAGGAGGGGTTGCTATGGACTGCAATTTATTATGTAAATGTAGATGCACAATACTTCAAAGGAAAAAGTACTCTATTTTCATTCTGCCTAAATTTGTATACCATGATGAGACCTTAATAAATGTGGGGGTTTTTTTTACCTCAAGTGCATTAAGTTACATGACTAACATCAGTTTCAAATGCATCAGAAGAAGGAAGTGTGCAGATAATCTATAGGACCAATAGGTAATCATAGTTTTAAGGAGTGTCCAGAAAAGATTAAGTTGTAAGGGGAAAGTCTGTGTGAATTCACCAACAGGCAAGTTTCAAGAGTCTACATCAGAATCTTTTTCTAAGAAGATTGAACTTGAGGCAGTTATTTCAAACTGATGAGCTTTTAAAATAAGTCAATAATTAAGTCAA
>VWZF01002474.1:362224-439677 GCA_013396755.1 Sclerurus mexicanus
ACCAGAGAAAATGGCAGTGTAGGAAAGAATGAATGGACTATAAACTATTCACTTTCAAACAGTTTGTTCATGTAGCACAGTTACATCTGATGGACTGGTGATCCATTTCCCCACGAATTCAGCAGAAATGACACTACAGTTTCCATCCAGTTTCCTCATTTAATAGATCAGCTGCAACAAGAGCCTGTTGTAGTCTCATGAACGAGTCATGATTACCAGATAGCACTGAAAGGGAAGAGAATGCTGCTCTTCAATTTTTTTCCAAAATGCTTGTTTGCGGGTGGCTGGCATTTGTTGAGCTGCATTCATGTTTTGGGGACTTGGCAAGACTTGCTGCAGTGACTGAACAGCTGGGTGCCAATTTACTGCATACTCCCTACTCTGCTCCAAGTCTCTGTGTGGGGTCTTTGACAGAGGCATAAGCACAAGAGAATTGAGCCGTGGGGAAAGTGTGTCCATAACTACCACCTTCAGCTCCTCTTCTCTTTGCTGGTCTCATCAAACAGCTTCTGAGTAGCTTAAATGAGAACTGGAACAGATGCTGAAGCAGTGGGATTTCTGGGCAGCTTGGATTTTCATTACCTACTTTGCAAAACAGACTTTCCAATTATCCTAGAAGTTACAATCCAGAAGTTGGATGAAATGGACATTTTCTACAGTTCACGTGCAACAGAGGCACTGTCTAATACTTTCAAGGCACAGAAGTTGTTGTTTTTGTTTAGCAAGAGGAATAGAGGCATTGAGTTTGGCTTGAAAAGTTACATGGATCTAAGTTTCTGGGTTTTTTTGGTGACAGTAGACTTGTGTGAAAGTGGTACAGCTGCACATCTGGGCAGACTCCACAGGTTTCTTGCCTTTCATAAACATTGAAATGAAGAGAATTAATTGCTAGGGTATTTCCCTGCTGTGCTGTAAAGTAAAACCTGATGGTGTTATGGATCTTGATTGGAAAGTAAAATCGGCAAGTCTAATTCCCATGTGTGCCTTAATTATCTGCAAAATATAATCAATCAGCAAGAATGGAAATTGTTACAAAATGGTGCATGAAATAATTTGTATTATATTACTGTTGTTCTAAGATTGTAACCAAATTATTTGATTGACAATATTTATTAAGTTTATCTAAAAATAATAACCTCCAATGCAGTGTTATGATACGTGGAAGTCTCCAGCATGTTCTGTGTAGCAAAGACTCCGTGCCAGTCCCAGTGAACAGGAAAGTTAAAGGAAAAACTTAATGGTCTTGTGATTCAATAGGAAACTAAGCCAGATTTCAGCCTGCATTGGAATGAAATGACGAAATTTTAGGAAAAGTATAACATAATATTTTATACAGTGGAAAAGTCTTGCCATCTTCTAAGTCAAGTCTAAGTTGGCTTTTGTGTTTATTTAAAATATTCAAATTAACCTTCAGTTCAGATGGCATTTGGAATTCAGCATGAGTGGTTGAAAACATTCTCATTTTTCTGTTTTTTTTAAAGAACTGCAAAGATTTAACAAAGATTTAACTCTTTCAAGTGGAAAGAGAAAAGAAAGCATTTGAGTACACTGAGCCACGTAGTAACTAAACATGAATACAGACTGGACCAAGGAGTTTATCAGACAGCAGAAGAAATCATTGTTAGTCTTTGGAATTACTACTTATAAACAGAGGATCCCTAGGCAGCTGAACAATAAAATAGAGTATGTTTTGAAGCAGAGAGGAGAGATAGTGGAGACATGAAATACTCAATTTGTTTTATTTGGGGGTCAAATAAGAACAAAAGAATGGGCTTTTGACTGTAAGGAATACTTGTGTGAAATTGCTGCAACTAACCCATTCTATTTGGCAACATAACTTGAAATGGCATTCTGAGAAAAGTTCTGATTGGGTAACTTCTGGCACATACAATGTAATTTCAAGTCTGTATTGCAGTACTTCTGGTGTTCAGTCTCATAGAGTTTTCCACTCTTCAGTGACACTGCAAATGTGCCTATTAGGAATGTACTATACCATTTCTGAATTTAATTTTTATGTATATGTGTATATTCACCTAGTAAAAGGTGAGCTAATGCATCATAAAAGACAATTGTGGATTGTGGGGAAAAATAAAGTAAGGATTGTGAAAATATTGAACATAAATGTTTTGAAGAGAGATATTCATAAATGCTACAGTCAGAGTAGACCATGACAACTGTTAACAATTTGGTCCAACCTCTTAAACAGCAGAGTATATAAACCCAGTGAAATGGATTAAGTCTTACATGTGTCTGTAAGCACTCACACACACTTAATTTGAAATATGTTAATTGTTTTTTCAGTCACTGGGATTAACTCCCATTTTTTAAATTAAAAAGGATTATGTTTGTAGGACAGATTTTTTTGGAGAGTTCACATTGTTTATTATATATTTAAAAATAATTAGATTTTTTCCTCACATATTTTTTCTCATATATTCTTGTCTATTTTATCATAATAATTTTTTCAATAGTAGAAGAGACAGAAACATTTTTTATTATGATTCCAAATGTATATTGTTTGAAAATCAAGGAAAACAAATTCAAGTCTTTGCTTCTGACATTTTCAAGTGAAGTCAGAGGAGTCACTTTTGTAATTTCATCTTGCTAGTATATTGTTTAGTTTCTTGTAAGAAATTTGCAAACAGGCTTTAATCTCTGTTGAGTACTTGAACAGTCAAATAAGTTCTGTTTTAATAATGGAGAAGGAATATTTCCCAAATAAACAGGCAGTTTGAATTAGTTTGAAGAATGCCTTAACACTTTGAAATGTAATCCCATCAGCCTCGGTCAGATATTAAAGCGTGACCTGCTTGGTGCTTGAATGAGGTGATATATTAAGGAGCTTGTAAGATTCTGTATGAAGAGATTCAGTATCTGCATCCACTTGGCATTTTACATGAGCTTAGGAGTAATATAAGTTTAAGAAGATACAGCTTTTCAAATGAATCACTAAAGTAAAGTGCTTTCCTAGGAAGTGAAGATGGTGTAGTGGGAGTAGGGAAATGGTTTTGTTGCTGAAAAATTTTAGCCAACTCATCACTTCTAGAGGGCTGGTAAACCACAACTTGTGCATGATTCGGGGCTTTTGGTTTCAGAGACCAGGCTGTATTTCAGGTAACATAGTTTGCCAACCTACTCACATTAGCAACAAATGGAATGTTGGTTCTTAGCATTCTGTTCCTTAATTGGTTGGACTCGTGATCGTAAAGGTCTTTCCAACCAAAATAATTCTGTGATTCTAGTATCATTTTGCACTTCTGCTGAATACAGGCTCTCTTTTGCACCAAATAAGCTTTTACTACATAGGTGAATTTGGGAATGTGCATATTATTGAATAGGCATGTGCAGTTACATCATGCTTCTCAGGTAGGATGATACATCCACATTTTTTCTTGACTTCCATGAAATAAAATCAGATCTTTTGAGTACAATCTGTTTTACAAATATGGCTGTTAGATGGATGTAACGATTTTATGAATGTAAACTTACAAGGTCCTGAATTATGCATGCCTATAAAATGTAAAATCTATGCTGCAACAGTTTGTGTTCTGTTGTATGTAATGCTCATTATGTTTTCAGGATGGAACATGAGGCTACCCAGCTAGAAAAGCAGCACGTGCACAGTGTGTATGAAAATACAGCTGCCTTCTTTAGTGATCTGCAGAGCAAAGCATGGCCTCGTGTTCGGAACTTCCTGCTGGAACAAAAGCCTGGCAGTCTCGTTGTTGATATAGGTAAGCCGTTCTTTGAGGTGGTGTGGAAGATTGTTTATGAGCTTTGTTGGTTTATATGTTAATCACATGTAGGCTGCTTTTGCAACTTGTTTAAATTTGGTTTTAAACCCATGCTAGGTACCATATAGCACTTATTTTAATTCTTTGGCAGTGTATCAGGTAGACAGTTAATACTTTTTTCCCTCGTTTTTGTTGAGCCATGCTTTAATCTATCAGTTTCCCTATAGGCTTAATGGTCTGTCATTCCCCCTCAGCCCTTAAAAAAAAAAGTGTTAATTGCTTAATTATTTCATATTTCAGTTTTTTTAGATCTCTTTTTTTATGTACTGCTGGTTTGCAATTTATTGCTTTTCATTTGTTCTGAAGCTTCTTCTATCAAGGCTTTATATTAAGAGAAATTTTCTGATGTGAGTACTATTAAAAATATTTTTAAAAAGTTACAATCTGAGAATCTCTCTGTGATCCTAAATACAGACACCAAAACCTCATTTTCCTTCTGTGGTATTGTCTTCCCTACATGTTTGATTTATACCTTGATTTTCTGTTGCACCTACAGTCTTTTCAGCAGTTTCCAGGTGCTTGTGTCCTTCCTTTGCTTGCATTATGACTTTGGTCCTATACAGCACATCATTGCAAAACAGATGCTCCTTTACATAATTGTATTTTCCTTACTGTTTAGGCTGATAAAATGCTTTTACACAGCAAGGTTTAACAAATGGACACAGTAAATTATGTATCTGCCTAAGGCAATGAGAGAAGAACATTATTTGAATCAGTTGTAGGCTGTAATTCAGAGATACTATGTAGTTCTCCTGCTGCTGTTATTTGGAATATGTAGCTATTTTTATATGTCTGCACCATTTGCACTGATAATCTCAGGAAATATCCTGTGGCATACACTCATTCAACAGTCAGCTTAAGTTGATAATTCTCCAGCCTCAATTGTTGTCACCTCAGTCGAAGTCATTTGAAGCTTAGTTGAAGTTCTTTGAGGCTTTATCAGCAGGTATCATAGTGATTGCTGAAGGCTTAAGGTCACCCTGTTACAGTCTCATCTGGAGAGAAGATAGATACTTAGAGTTGCCAATAAAAATATTCCCATTAAGGCACACAAGGAATCTCCTATTATGAGATTTATTAAGATCTACAGGAATCTGACTATTGTGTTTATTTTTGGTATGTATTCAGGGAGGAGTGGCAGTAAAGAGGCACTAGTGCCTAGTGGCACTAAAATTTTCAAAATGAGATCTTTAATAGATAATGTTTTTTTCAGTTTATTACCACCTTTTATTAAAATACCATTTTGTCTAATTGCCTTATAATTTTTTTTCATCAAAATAAATGGCAATAGCTTGGCCATTGTTAGCTTAATGAAGGAATTCACCCTCCTAGTGATTCATTTAAAAGTGAATCTTCAGCAAATGCAGATTTTTAGAATACTGGGATTATTGAGACTATTTAGCTTCATTTCAGAGAGGACCCTGTATTTCTGAAACTCACTGTGATTAAAAAGCACTTTACCAAAAGCCATGTATTAAGCAACTGAATGTTCTAAACTAATGTATGGTTGATAAATGTGTTTCTGTCCAAACACAATAGTGAATAATACTTTAGACAAATTTGTAAAACTCATGTTTTCTAACTAATGTGCAGAGCTTCTATGTTTTATTGCATGTATTGCTTGAACTGCATTAGCAAATATTAATGTTTTCCATTTATCTCAAATGTTACTTCAAAGAACAGCACTTGCTTTTAGCTTAGAAATACACTCTTTTTCACCACTGAAGTGTTGTTCTGTTCCACAACAGTTCCTGTGCTGTCTCTCTGGATAATGGTGCACATTAACATCCCTGAGAGCAGCAGTGCTGCAAGAAGCAGTGATGTTTCTAAAGATAACTCCAGGCCTTTAAATTGAATTACTAATACTGAGATGATTCTCCTTGTCAGGCTGCTACCCCGTTGCTTGGCTGTCAACTCTCAGAAATTATTCTTCACTACTGACCCAGAACTGCAGTGAATGATTCCTAATATAATTTTGAAAAGTGCCTGTTATGCATATGGCATTGAGGAACACTCTGAAAGATTTCAATTCAGTACAGCACAGTCCTTGAGTAGACAGACTTTTAGGTGGAAGACGTTCTAGAACAGTTCATTACATTTACATGGATTGTAATGCATTGGCACAAAGACAGAAAGAGGATGTGCCTGCAACATGACAAGAATTTTTATGATTTATGGTTATTTTCAAGTCCATATCTGAACTTAAAATTTTACTCTCTGACTTGTGTCAGCGGCATTTGTGGTTTAGGACTTATTGAAGAGAAATGGGATGCACTGTAGAGGTACTGTCTGGGGTTTAGCAGAGACTGGGGAAGGACTCGGAAAAGAGATCTATTGCAGATCACTAAAAATACAAAACACATGGGCTTCAGGAAATCCTCTTAACAGAAAGCAGCTGGAACCTGGAAGGGTATTGAGGAAAAGGGCCATAATGCTTACCTTTTTCTTGCTCTCTCCTGGGCACCCATTTATGCTCATTGTTGGAAACAGGATACCAGGCTATATAAAGGCTCAGTGTGAAGCAGCATGGTTGTTTTTTATCTCTAAGATGAGCAATAGTGGCCACAGAGGACCACTGCTTCCTCCTCCTACCTGCACTTATCGTTAATTCCCCACAGAAATACATAGAGCCTTCTATCATACAGAGCTGTGTAATGGGTATTTTTGTTGGTGATGTTGGTACTGTTGCAATCCTAATGGTGTGAACATAAAATTTCAAGTAGTCCAAATGAACTCTGCAACAGTTAGACTAGTAGGCACAAGCCCTTATTTTGTTTTCCAGGAAACCCTGGGATTAGGAAAGCCTTCACGTTGTTTTCACTGCTGTGGGAGGGATAGCAACTGTTTGGAATGTAGGACTTCTGATCTAGTATTCTTTACTTTAGGTTGTGGAACTGGAAAGTATCTCAGTGTCAACAGTCAAGTGTATAATCTCGGCTGTGATTACTGTGAAGCATTGGTAGAAATTGCACGGAAGAAAGATGATGAAGTTCTGGTGTGTGACAACCTTAACCTTCCCTTTAGGGACCAGTGCTTCAATGCAGTCATTTCCATTGGAGGTAAGACAACATACATGCATTCTGGCCCAGAGCAAATGAGAAATTCCATGGGTTCTCTTCTTTCCACATGCCTTCATTTCAGTTAATTGTTTTGAAACAGTTCCCTTAGAATCACAGCAGATATAACTGAAATGAATGCAGTAAGCATGAAGAAAAGTTTCCATTGCACAGAGTCACTGTTGGCCAAGGAAATATGTGGATCATTTGTTTGTTTATATGCAGTCTTGTTCACCCTGTGGAGAAAAGATTTCCTTCCAGCTTGCATTTTAAACAAGTGAAAACTAATATAAACATGGCTGCTTGCAGTTTAAACAGATTAGGTGGTCAAGATAAACTCTTGGTTCCTCCATAGGATCTGTTTTGCTCAGCAAATGCATTGAAGTGAAAACTTTATAGCAGAACTTGAAACTTACTTTACCTATTGTGTGTTACAAATTCAGATTTCTCTAAGTCATGAAGTAAGAACTTAGACAGGGCTAAAAACTTGTTGTAAATGAGTGAAGCATCTCAGCATCTTAACGACTCTGATCTCTCCTTTTGAAAATATTGCTCATAATTTGAGAAGTAAAAATTGCAAACTGTAGATGAAAAATAGAGTACCCAGTTACAGTCAATATTTTTAGCTCTACTCTTACTTGATCTTCTTCCAGGGTTTTTCAGTGTATCAGCAAAAATATAAAGCATAATAATTATTATTGATAGCAATCAACAAACTGCTTCAAATGTGATAGAAATATATTTTAAAATGTATTTTTTCACATACGCAAGTGGAAAGGAATGGTGAGTAATATGCAAGCAGTAATGATACTACTTTATTTTCATGTTGGCTAGTTAACCAGTGAGCCCTACCCACATTTTAGATCTTATAGCATAATTTCAGGGCTATCAGATCATCTGACCTTGAAGGATGTCATACCTATCTAGTGCTTATATCAATTATAAGCCTGACAAGTTTAAAAGTTCATGTGCTATTTCAGTACATTTAACAATAATGGATTTTAGCCCCTCTTGAATATAGACATGGTATGCCTGTGTCCATCTAATTCTAAATAAAGTGGTTTTCATCCCATTACAGAGAAAAACAAGTATTTATGTCCGTAGTCAAGTGCTCTTATTGGTTTTGCTGGTATAATCATGTTTATAAGATTTATTTTTCTGCAGAACCACCAAAGTGATTCTGTAATTTTAACCAGGAAGAATATTTAAACCATTAAGTTAATTGCTTAGATAGAGCTTGCACATATTCTGTTGGCTGATTGGCACTTCTTTCTGGTAAACTAAGTTTGTGTGCTTATGCTGTCTCTGTCAGTTTTGATAACATTTTGCAGGAGGTTCTGTGGTAATATACGGCATAACTCCAGTATGAGAGAACATATGAGTTGCTTTCTCCCCGTCCTGTGCAAGAAATTGAATGTTTATATTTTTTTTTTCTTCAAAGTTCAAGAAAAAATTGACATGAGTCAGGAGTACCTGGAAACAAACACTGACCACATAGATGGGGAACTTTTCTCAGACTTGGCTATTTTGTGTTCTCAGCAGCTTGTGAGAGCCTAGTTAGTATCAACTGCCAAGAATGCTTTTCTTGGCTTGTGGTAATAAAGCTACATTTTTCCCCCCTGGTCATTTAATCATTGTTTTGAATAAAGACAGGGCTAGTTGGACACACTTTTCATAACTGCAGTGTTGAAATTACACTATTTCTACAAGCAGAATTGGCTACTGTCAGGCAGCACGTAGAAGGATAATCTAGTTTTTCTGAATGTATGGAGATGTCTTCAGCTAAGAACATATACTATTATTACATGCTGTTACATGGGTAGGTTGAATGTTTTGTGTGTAAAAGTGGCTGGCTCCAACTCTACTTGAAACAAATTATGAAATCAGTCTTCTTTACATCATTCATTGAATCAAATCTAGTACTGATGACATATAGAACACCATGACCAATATGTCCAAGCTCAGTACAAGTTAATGCTTCTGGGAGTTTAGAGAGAAAATACTTGTCTTTAGAGAGAAAATAGTTGTTTTAGCTATTCTCTGACTGTTAAAATTGGCTCCTTCCTATTCCAGGTGAATAGGAAGATAAAAATAATGTAAAAATCTTTAAAAGTAGCTTCATTTCACATTGGAATGAAATTTGAAAATGTGGAAATTATCTTGGAAAGAAAATACAAATAGAGCGATCAATAGTTTTATTTTGAGTTTGATTTCTTAATAGCATAGCATAATGTAAAAAACCCATCATGTTCAGACATGCAATGTAAGGATTCTTTTTTACAAAAATGAAATTTAATTTGACAAAATTAAAACAGTGAAAAATATTTGTCTAAATTTTCTCACTAGCTCTTTGAAAGTGTGCTGATATAAAAGTACAAAGTATCTTTTTACTGATATTACATTTTGCTGTGTTTGTTACATGGTGAAAAGATTTTCTGTTTTCAGTAAGGTAAGTCTGAAACCTGTGCCAAAAACTAAAGTCCATCTTGGTACTACTTAACTCACCTAAAAGTCAGGCATTTAAGTGAAAGCTAATCATACTATGACCTTTTATGTAGAGAAAGAGAAACGTCCAATTTATATGCCTGACTTTTCTTGAATCCCTGTTTTGGGATGAGATTAATTTCCTTCTTTGGGATTTTCCTATTTTTATCCATTGAACATAATTGTAAAAGAGCATTCTGGGGTAAACTTGCATTGTGGTACCAATAAATCCAGTGCTGTTGCTGACTTGCAGCAAGTGCTATTTGGAATGAGGCACTAAAAAGATTAAACATGTGGAACAAGTTGAAGATGAAAATGCCTCAGCCTTACTAATATTCAATACATAATACATTTTTTTTTTCACAGTGATACATCATTTCTCAACTAAACAAAGAAGAATCAAAGCAATAAAGGAGATGGCAAGGGTATTGATACCTGGAGGCCAGCTAATGATTTATGTTTGGGCCATGGAACAAAAGAATCGTCACTTTGAGAAACAAGATGTATTTGTTCCATGGAACAAGGCCTTGTGCTCACGCCATTTTTCAGAATCAAATCAATCTGGAGATAAGGGTGAGTTTGTGCATGCTGCAAAAGGCCAAGGCATACACCCTGAACAGCTCGTCATCTCTGAGTGCAGCTACCAAACCCATTTGCAACCAGAATCTGATTCAAAGCATTTCCACAGTGTGGGCCATTGCTTACCCAGAGCCTGCTGTGTGAAAATTTCTGAAGAAGAAAACAGATTTTACAGTGCTCTAGGAAGATCTATCCGCTCGTGGTTTTTCTCCAGATCCCTTGATGAATCAACCCTGAGAAAGCAAAGTGACCAAATGAAGCACCTGAAACATGAAGGAGTATGGGCAAACAGTACTGTACCCATTCAGCATTCTCGACACTGCAGTTTGGACTTAGGTCACCATGGGGCACTGCTAAAAGAACAAAGTTTAGATGATGATGATGTGTTTGTGGAAAGCCTGTCTCTCAAAAAACCACAGTGGTCACCTGCCACAGATGCACTGAAGGATTTAAGTTTAAATGGAGGACACCAAAGTGTAGCTCAGAGCAAGGATGACAAAGCTTCGTTTATAAATGGCCCAGTGGAAGACAGAGACTGCAGCTGTGGTTGTAATAAAGATGGTGCTGCGAAGTCTGATGCCAGCAAGTTTTTCAAAAGAACTTCAACAACTGACTCCACTGACTCTGCTTTGGATTCAGCAGTGTCTGTTGGGGACCAAACCGATGCCGTGTTGGATACAAGGGCCTTCATGCGTTATTACCATGTCTTTCGGGAAGGGGAGCTGTGTTCTCTGGTAGAGGAGAATGTGCCTGAGCTTCAGATACTTTCTTCCTGCTATGACCATGGAAACTGGTGCATTATTGCAGAGAGAAAAGGAGCACAGCTGTAAAGAGAACAAAGAGGAATCCAGTGACTGAGGATTTTAAGCTGCTCCTTGTTTTACTGTGATTGTGCAGTGTGACATGGAATTTGAATCTTGTAGTTGTGTGCCATTTATTTCTGATTTGTTATCTCTCTATTTAACTAACTAATGCAAGGTCTGTATATAGGAACATAAGTGATAAACAATATTTATGTTTTGTTAAACTTTTATGAAATTAAAACTGGAGAGTTTTATATTGCTTTTAGCAAATAATATACTTTTTTATTGAGAAATAAAATCTTTTTATAAGACAAGGATTGGGGCATCTTTTATGAGAAATATCCTCTCAGTAGAAAGTTTAGTCTTAGTTCTTAAGATTTCAGAGTGTGTCACATTGCTCCCTGTTCTTGAAGTCCTATAAATAAGACCCTATGTCTAAACTTGTACTTGACTATATAATGGTAGAGTGCATGCTGCAGAACTGGGAGCAGGCATGGTCCCAGTGTTACTTAGTTGGGAGTAGAGTTCTTAATGGGCAAAAACTATGTACAAAACAAGCTCTGCACATTCTGTCATTTGAGGTTTGTATTTCAGAGCAAGTGACAGAACAGATTTTGAACAGTATTTTGGACTTTTATTTTAAAAATAATGTAATTTGTTTCTCAGGTGCAGGTTAAGTTTTATGTGCTAGCTCTCACACATACTTAATTTCCTTTGCTGTAGTTTTTCATTGGTTATGTGTGTATAGAAGTCAGAGGGATTTGTGAGAGTATCAGTATTATGTAAAAGTTATAAAATATCAAATACTTGAGATACAGATATCTTTTTGATAAGCCTGGGAAGCTAAGATAAAATTAATAAAAATCCAGTGCATATCTGGTCAGCTGTCATATTTACTCTTCTTATTTACTGACATGAGAATATATATTAAACAGTGTGCTGAATAATGTAGATAGGAAAAGAATAAGCCCAGTCTGTACATAAAATGCAAACTCCTGTCTTCTGAAGTTTAAATGAATCTTTTGAGACGTAAATGATAACAGATTGCCACAACTGTCCCATTCCCTGTAAGGCATAAATTTTACCGAACATGGTGCCCCATCATTATCCATCTGTACTAGGTTGTAGCAGTTGCCCTCATATTGTTCTTTGCACTCAGATAATCTCATCCCTCTCAGTGAGATGTGAAGTTACATGTGCTGTGGATAAAAAGTGTCTGGCTTCAGAAGATCAGTAGTGACATTGCCAAAAGCAGGGCTAAAATGGGCTAATTGCCTTGTTAGCACAGTTACTCCATTCCTAGGCTTTATTCATAGTCAGTGGTTGCAGTGCAGGGCGTATCATCACCTGGTGTGATTTTCTGACCTTTAATGGAGATTCCCCACCCCCAACCAAAAAAAAAACACCCCAACACCAAACCGACCAACAAACCAGCAAAACCCTTTCATTACAGCAAAACAGACCTACATAATTAAGATGACTGCCCTATTATTTAACAAATAGCTTTCAATACAAGGCAACAGGAGCAAAATGCCAACTTTTCCAGACTATGCTGCATAAGTAGATGGATTTGAGGTTATTCAGTAGAAAGCCCTGATGGTGCTGAGTATTTTTTGATGTAGCTGCCTAGCAGTTAATTGCCACATGGTAATATATTACAGATCTATTTACTGGAGCAATGTCCATAGAGCAATTCTGGTCTCCCTCATACCTTGGGATCCTTGTACTTTATATTTCCCGCCCAGGTATCACTTGCAGTCCCCATGGACCTTTGGAAATAAACATGTGGCCAAAATACCATACATGTGAGACTTCTGAAATATTATTCCACTCTAACTATTACTTTCAATACAGCTTGGGGCTGTGGCTCTCAGGCACTGTGTATGAGCCATTCTTCAGAAAACTGGCAATATTCCCTGCATCGCTGGGTCCAGCTGCGCCTGGCTGAGGGGTCTGCACCTGCTGCATCCTCAGGCTGCAGTTTTAGGAGCTTTGTGCCAAAGTACCCATGCTGGCATATTGTAGAGCCAGAGTGGATTGTGCTTAGCTCCATACTTCATTTACAACGTGCTTGTGCCAGACAGGTGAGGCCTGCCTCTTTCATTGGGAATTTCTGAAGGAGCTTGAGGATTTTAGAAGAGAAGTGAAATGCTTCTAGATAAAATGTGCCGGTGGTTATTCAGTGCTCCTGGAATTTGGGCTATATTTTAGAAAGAGGCAGATTTTTCTCATCCTACATCCAATTCTGAAACTTCATCCCTAAACTCCATCATGCAGAAACTCTCTTACACATATATAAAAATATTTATTAAATATTATTAATCTAAAATGACTGCTGGGTTTAGTTAATTGGAAGAAAGAACATCATGATTTTGTTATGTGCACTTCTGCAGTCTAACTGTAGCATACTTGGTGTGTAGCCAAGTAGGCTGATGACATTTGGGGTAAACTGAGAAAGGAAAGGTGTCTGTTCTCTCTACAATATGGACTTACTATCCTTGCAAGAGACTGAATCTGTGTCAGGCTCCAGTGAAAACTTTTTGAGTAACGGCTGTCACTTCAAAGCTACTGAGGTACTTCAAACTGCTTTTGTGTTTGTAGACTTTCCATGCATTATTTGGTTTGAGGTTCTTGTTTGGAGACATTTCTGTATTGGATTTTCTCTTGTTTTGAGCTGATGCCATTAAGTTGTATCTCATACAAGTTTGGATTATATTCTTATAAATTTCTGGGAGAAGAAGAGGGGAGGCTTGGTAAACTCCTTTTTTCTTTTTTTTTTTAAATCTCCCAAATACTCAGTTTTCCTCTGAGGATGTATGATCACCAGGCAACATAGTTTTTACTGGCTGGAGATCAGTCAGCTGAGGTCATGGCTGTGAGGTCTGCACAGCAAACCTTTATTCCTGTGTGCAGTCACCTGTCTATTTGTGGCAGCTGCCTAGATCTGTATTGTGTCATAAGAAGCCAGATTACCTCACTCAAAGGTGAAAGTCTCTCTTGACTAGTTTCTCTTTTGATGAGACCCACCTTAGGCAAAAATGTAGTTTCCAGAAGAATCCACATGATCCCAGTCTTTAATAGCTTACAGACCTAGCTAATGGGCTCAGAGAAGTGTGTAAACCATTGAAAGGTCTATATTAAATGAATTAATAAGTAAATAAAACCCACTTGTCCTTGAATGCTAAAACTTTCAGCAGTGTCCAGACTGAAAGATCTGAATTTTTATGGTAAAGGGCAAATGTGTTCTTACATTGCTTTTCTGACAAGTGGACAATAATTTCAGTTCTGCTCAACACAAGCCTGCTTCTGACTTTAGTGGGCTAGGATTGCTCCTAAGATGCTTATCTAATTCTAAGTGGCACATGGAGAAATTTTGATTACATGAGGACGGATGCCCTTTTTAAAATTTTTTTACAAATTAATTCAGATGGAACTTCCTGTGTATCAGTTTCTTCCTGTTGCCTCTTGTCCTATTGCTTGGCACCACAATTGCAATAAAAAAAATACACAATTGAGCAGACTTATTTTTGCAAGACTAATACAGTTGCAAACTTTGATAAATGACATTTTGTCTTTTTTTTTTTTAAATATATGAAAATATTTCTATTAGAAGTGAACAAGTGTCAATTTTTTTGGTACTAACAGCAACTAAGTTATGTTCTTCCAAGCTTTTCATGTAGGAATTTTAAAATCATAACTGAGAAATGTAGGCTATAAACATTCTAGCAGATTTTTTTCTGGTACTTATTTGTATACAAGTTAGTTATGAGCACAGTTTAAAATGCTGAGTGAAGAGTTGTGTATGCTCTACCAGCAGAATATTGTCAGTGAACTGCCTGAGCAGGTTCTGAATAGAAATAAAGGCTCTGATCTGGTGTCCTCTCTGCTGCATCATGTCTCTATCAGACTGCATTCTTATCACTGTTGGGCTGTATTAGTATTGACATTGCATTGAATCAATTGGTCTACCCGCTTTCTTGCTCATCACTCCTACAGGATTTGGGACTACTTTAGTACTCCAGGAAAATGAAGTGTGTCAGTATTAAATAGATACAACTACATCTTTTTTGTGAGTTCAGCTTTCTTACTCTTACAGTATACAAATTCTGGCAGCTACCCATTATTTTGTCTTCCAATCTCCTGGTCAAAACCATGCTTAGGTACTGCTTTGTAATCAATTCTGTGTCCATAAATGGAACCTATTCTTTAGTATTGAACAGAAAATAAATCCTGCTTGGTTAAAATGCCAATTCCTTCAAACGTTTCTGTGTCTTCAGATTAGCTAATAAATATATTAGCCACCAGAAAATCTGTGTCTTGGAAAGTTCTTAGTGAATGTTAAATCCGAGAAGATTCTGTTAGTGCTGTTTGCTCAGCAAGTTGGACCACACGGACATGATGCAGAACAGGTAAGCATAGTGATTTGCTGTGAATTCAGAGAGTCTGGCTTTTCTTTAGAGAACCATAGTTAACCTCACTATAAATGTGATCATTTGAATTAGGTAAATAAAAGTGATGAAATGTGGGGTTTTACTGTGTCAATACTGTATGTTCTGTTGATGATAGAAAAGCAGGATGGTCAGCAGAATTAATTGCTACAGAGCTTCATTTCCTGTTCCTTCTGTTCTGTTTACAGTCATCCAGGACTAAGCTTTGTGGTGTAAAATAACACTGAAGTATTTCTGTGGGATTGCCAATGTTCTTTTTGCACCAATTTAAATCAGAAAAGAAAAAAAAATCATTAGGATTATTCAACTGCCTGGTGAGGTTCCAGATGTACTGTGTTGAATGTGCTTTTACAGTTGCAGTGATTGTCTGTTGTGTTTGTACAATTACAATGTCACTTATTGTACTGACATGTTTATTATAGTAATGACTAAGGAACTGGTAGGAATTAAGCACTACCCAGATGAATATTAATACATATCCAGTAGTACAGAGTATGCAATCTAATTGTATTTAGGTTATGGGAAAGTAGTATAAGCACAGGATGGACAATAGGTTGGTTACAAATATAATTTTAGGGGGATATGGAATGATCTTTTTGAGGAGGGAATGAATGAAATGCGATCGTGCTGAGGAAGGCTAGGGAGAAAGCAAAGATATGTAGGATACAGAGAAATGAAGGGGAATGGCAAAGATGGGAGCAATCACAGCAGAGAAAGCACAATCAGCATTGCAGAATATTTTTAGGATATGCAGAGGTTCCTGTTTTGATTTCTCTAACTTTCTGGAGGTTCTATTTGATATCTTCATTCTTCATGAGCATGTGCAGAGGGAGGAATACACCTTTTTCCCACCACTTGGAGCTTAGTACTCTTTCCTGTACACTTCCAAGCTAGGCATATGCAGAGGAAGTCTGGTAGGAGATAACTTCCTTCTTTTGTATCACCAACACTTAATGCAGCATGCTCTGTTTTGATTCCTTTTATTCTTTCTGAGTCTCTCAGTTGACTCTGTTTGTTTGATCTTGCTCAGTTGTGCCCAAAATCTTTTACCTAGTTGCCTCCTCTACCAATATAGTTGCATTGTTGCAAACTTGTATGTAGAAAGGGCTGTACGGACAGATTAAGTAAGTATAAAGGCACAAAAAGGTGGATATTTTCACCAGTTAATGGATCCCAATGGCTTGCTGTTATTATTTAATTTTTTTATAATTATCCAGAGTAACAAAAGGTTTGCTCTGAGACTCCCTCTCAGTGCATTAAATATGTTCATACCTTTGTACCAGGCATCTTTGATACTTAGATGAATTTCAAAATCTGCCTTGAATGAACTGTGGTTTGCTATTATAGTGGTAATATATTTAACATCTTTCATTCAGATGAATGTGATTACTCAGCTCCCCTTTGCTTGATTAAAAATCAAGAGCTCCACTACTTCTATTAATTTAATTTTTAACTCTTTCTAATTTAATTTTTTTCTTATTTCTGAGCATTTCATTCCAAAGGCTCTCCTCTCTAGCCCTCCTCCTTTTTATTCAGACAGTTACAGCCAAGCAACAAATATAGCAGTGGCACCAAAGATTATCACAAATATGTATGTATTTCTCAACTAAATCTCTGTTTCTGATGATACTTCCAGACTGTTGCTGTACTTTTACTTCTGACAGCTGAAGACAAGGCTGGAAAAAAACTAACCTCAAACCATCATAAGCAAATCTCACTACAATATTCAGTTTAGGTGATTAAGGGCACTTTACAATCTCTAATAGTGTGAAATATAATATTATGTCTGCACATAATTCTCCTTCCTTTTTTATCAGCTGTTGTTTAGTCATCATTGTCTTCACTTAAGTGCCTTTTGAACCCTTTAAGCTGTGCCTACAGCTTCCTAGAGCTTGGAGTGCTTGAGGACAGCACATGCCTACGTTGTTTTGACAATTCAGCACCTGTGCCTGCTGCTTCTCACAGTGCTCAGTAGAGAAAAGTTCTCTTAAATAGAATCCAAATTGCCATGTTTTCTAAAAAAACAACATCTCAACCCCCTGCCGTAACCACCACCAAAAACACCCTAATAGGAAATGCTTCAGCAGTTAGGATCATAGACAAGCAGAAATGGCAATGCAGGAGAAGAAAAAAAAACAAAGAAGGACCTTATGTGTGGCACTCCTGGCTTTGAAAAGATGTGTCAGTATAAATTCTTCATCCCCTTTAGCTTTGCTGACAAAGTGCTATGATCTGCTTTGATGAGGGATATGTGGATGGGACAGTGGATGCAGGAACAGTGAGATGGTATTAGGTCGCCCTCTTCAGTTGTGACAAAGTAGGTTGACTTCTGCGGAATATTAGCAGTTTCTTGTTGCTCTTTGCACAACATCTCAAATTGTCTTTTCTGAATGAAGTATTTCTTGTATGGCCCTCAGTCATTTTGAAACTGTCACAAGTAAAAGAGACAAAGAAAATATAAAGCTGAAGATACCACCTCTTACCTATGTGTTAAACCAAAGTCTGTGTGTGCACAATCAGATTGAAAGTTGGTGTTCCTCTTGCACAGGATAAAAATAAGAGATATTCGTGGGAAGCGTTTTGATGAGGCAGCATCATGTCCTTTTCTGTGTCTCTCTTCTGCATCTCTGTAGAAGAGACTGGGCTACATGTCAGAATTGCTGAGAAAAAATTGACCCTTCACATATCTGCTTCCTTACTATAGGACTGATAGGATGGTCAGATTTAGTCCTGAAGAAAATGGTTTTTGTGCAAGGAGGAATTGGCCACTTGGACAAAACAAAACTCCAGTGCAGAGAAAGCACAGACAATCAGGATGAGGTTAAAGCTCTCTACTTAAAAAGAGGCAAGCAGACTGTTTTGTGCTTCACTGGCCAAAGCTGCATTCCAGTGTGTCCAAGAGAACACCAGAGATAAGACAGTGATAAAGTTAATAGAGAGCAAGTTGCACACCGCATCTCCAGGCAGGCTTAAATTGGTGTTTTATTCAATGCCGTAGCCTGATGAAGGTCTTTGCCCATACTAAGCACTAGCAGCTTCTATCAACATCAATAACCATCAAGAGCGCCTGCTGCCTCTTGGGACCTGGCCCTCTCCCCTTTACAAAGACCAGCTGTTCCAACATTGACCACTGGACCTTTTAAAAATGTTACTCTAACTCCTGAGTAACAGCTTCAGTAAAGAACAGGTACAAATATACATGTGTTTTGATGCAATCTTTTAAAATGTTTTCCCCTTCATGTAATAAACATTTTAGTTATGTTACAATGCAATGTTAAGTAGTGCTTGGTACAAATTCAGAAAGACAAACAGTTTGACAGTGAGGAAGATAGGACTAAGCCCTCAGTACAACTGAGCTGCCAGTCAGGGCATGTTTGGATGGAGGTAACAGGGAAGAAGGGGAAGGTGCTAGGAGAACCACATTAAGAGAGTAACAGACAGATGCTCAACCTGAAGTCTGACCTGATTCTGGGAGGAATTACTTCAAAATCTGATTCAAAATATTTCATTGACCTCCCTGGTCTTTGTATTGGTTGTTCTCAGAAATGCCTGTTTACCCTGAGATTTTACTTTCTGTGGTTCAGAGAAGAAGCAAAGATCCCTGGGAGGTTTAGTTTATGTTTAAATGTATAGTAGAGCAGTCAGTTCAATAGTAGAATAAATGTTTGGTCACAGTTGCCCAGGAGTGTTTCCATAGTCCCTTGAATAGTGATCCACAGGTGCATTCAACTCTTTTCTCTCTTCTGCCTCTCCCTGAAATTCACAAGGAAATAAAAATAAGGAATAAAAATCTGGGCATGAAGGGCAGACTGGAGCTCTGACATGGTCTCACCTGCTCCTTAAGCTGGATATTCAAAGCACCAAAACTTTGCATATGTATTTTTACTTGCCATGATAAATACCTAAGGCTTGTCTGGAGAGAACAAATTCTGAAGCAAAAGGAAACTTTTAAGACTTACTGTGCAAAACCAGTGATTCTGTACCTGAATGATTTTGCTCATGTTTGGGTCAACCTTGTAAATGGGAATTTTGCCACAGAGAGTGCATACCTACTGTTGGAATGCAAGTTGTTTGGAGCCAGCATAGGGAAATGTCTGTGAGCACTCCCACGTGTCCTCAGATTCACCTTTGGCTTTCAGTTCTCTTGAAGACCTTACAGGAAACACGAAGTGATGTAACGCTGTGCAAAGAACAAGAGAAAGTGCTGGATTCTACACCTGGGATGGGGCAACACTGGATGTACAAACAAACTGGGGAATGAGATGCTGGAAAGCAGTGCCACAGAAAGGGACCTGGGGGTCCTGGTCAATGACAAGTTCAATATGAGTCAGCAGTCTGACTGGCAGCCAGGAGGGCCAACCATGTCCTGGGGGGGGGCATCAGGCAAAGCATCGCTGGCTGGTCGAGGGAGGGGATTGTCCAACCCTGTTTTGCACTGGGGTGGCCTCACCTTGAATATTGTGTACAGTTTTGGACACTGCGATATATAAAAGATATTAAAATATTAAAGAGTGTCCAAAGGAGGGCAATGAAGATGGTGAAGGGCCTTGAGGGGCACTTGGTCTATTTAGCCTGGAGAAGAGGAGACTGAGGGGAGACCTCATTGCAGCTACAACTTCCTCATGAGGGGAAGGGGAGGGGCAGGCACTGATCTCTTCTCTGTGTGACCAGGGACAGAACCTGAGGGAATGGCCTGAAGTTGTGTCAGGGAAGGTTTAGGTTGGATATTAGAAAAAAGTTCTTCCCCCAGAGGGTGGCTGGGCACTGGAACTGGCTCCCCAGGGAAGTGGTCACAGCACCAAGGCTGGCAGAGTACAAGAAGCATTTGGACAATGCTCTCAGGCACATGGTGTGACTCTTGGAGTATCCTGTGTGGGGCCAGGAGTTGGACTCAGTTATCGTTGTGGGTCCCTTCCAACTAAGCATATTCTGTGATTCTGTGAAATGTGAACTGAATTTGTAGTTTACATACCAATGATATATTAAACAAACCATTAGTGTCTCTGAGCAGGTTATCCACATGAACCCTTCAATCTGTGCTGAAGCATGTCGCTGTGGTAACATATTAGACTCTGGTTTATTGACAGTAAATAAGGGTAAATGAGAACTGGCTGGAAACAGAGTATCAAAAAAAATATGTTCAACTGGATAAATGCAAAAAGGAGTTTTAATACAGAAGCTATATAAACAGTTTCAACATTCTTACATTGAAGTTTGAAATAAACAAAAAGTCATGTGCAGTTGTAGCTGCTTGGTGATAATAAATATGGAGATTTCAGGGATGATGACATGGAAGTGGATGCTGGCACATGAAACTGAAGTAAGGAAAATTTGTATTTCTCTGTGCTTGGGTCAAAAGGATTGTTCCCTGTGTGGAACAGGCTAGAAGATGCCTATGTGAAACCATGGAATGGAAGTAGGATCAAAAATGGGGAGGGGGGGAAATGAGTGCACATTCCCAAAACTGTAAACTTGACCAACTTGCTGTTACTGAGGAGATGTCACTCTTGAGTGAATAGTGCAGCTCTGAGACTCATAGTCCCCTCCTCACATCCTGAGGAGCACTGTGAATGACAGAAATGTTCAACCACCATCATGGTCCATATCTGAGTTGCACCTTTGTCGGGGGTGTTTGGTAGGGTGGGCTGCTCTGAGATGTCAGTCCACTGAAGACCATGTTGGCTACATTGAGTTGACAGTATGAAAACCATTGCTGCAGCCTTTAACATCTACTGACTAGTGCTCTGTCTTAAATACAGGGGGATTCAAGAGAAAGGTAACACAATCAAGGAAATACCAGCACATGTTCTGGGGCTACATTTCACTTGGTCTGATCCCTACAGTTTGCAGGTACCGAAGTTGTATTGTTCCTGGATTGGTTGGTTGCATGCAGCCAAGGTCAAGGTCATTGCTATCGATATCGTACTGGTCTCCTGCATTGTGTTTCTGCTTCCCTTCAGAATGCAAAGCTTTGAACAAAATAAATCAGAAGGATTCAGAAATGGAAGACAGAGATGATGGAAAAGCAATAGGTAGGAATATTTGGAGAATACACTGGAGAATGCCACAGTTAAGAAAGAAATGCTAAAGAAAGAGGTTAAAAAAACTATTAAGGAAAATGAAGAAAAAAATATGTACATGAAATATAAGGCAGTGTTTGTCTCATATAAATCAGCCAAGAGTCTATTCAAGAGACTACAGGAAGTTTCTCAACATATTTTTTAATTGAGAACTAAAAGCTCAACAAATAAATGTAGTTTCACTGAAGTCTAGACTAAAGACACTACACTGCTTGAGGGGATTAAGTGGGTAATCAAAGACATTTTGTGGTTTCTGCTGTTCCCAGAGACCAAAAGTAGGGACAGAGGAAAATGCAAGATGGTAAATGAGCCAAACAAAAAAAAAAAAAAAGCCCCAGAACTCTGCAGATAAAAGTGACTTTCCCATATCCAGCTAGAGGCTAATTGAAAGAGTCTAAGTGTTATGAAAGATAGAATACAAACACAGGATCTACAGCTATGAGCTAAAGCCCTTGTTTTTCTTTGTAGGAATATAAATAGAAGAGTTTAGAGCTCATTTAAGTAACTATTAGATTTTGAGTATTTGACTGAGTACAATTGAATTTTTTGAAATTGCATTTGACAAATTGGAATGAGAACATGACGACTAACTGATTCTATATGCAATGTGATTATTTAATTGACAGGCAAAATTAAAAGTCAGACTTGATCGCTATGTGGTTGGAGTGCAGAAACTTTTATGAGGACATTAGTCTGGGATTTCATGTGGGAAAACTAGCTTTTGGGCTTTTGGGTAGCAGTGCCTTAAACAGACTCAGCTTATAAATAACTTCTCAGGACTTAGATGTATATTCAGGTCACTTCAGATCAAGTTGTGCAATCATTATCAAACATAACATTGAGATCTGTGAGATTCGGGTGTGAATGACACTGCTGCTAGTATCAAATTTTATTCTCAGGTCCTTACAAAATGACCTAGTTCTCACAAAAAAAACCCCCACAACTGTGTCAGATTACCTCTAAAGACCCACATGCCACTCATTTGAGACAGGGGAGCAAGGCAGAAAAATATGGAATAGGGATCTGACAGTTTAGATAACTTTGGAAAGTACAGAGAGAGACACTGGGAGAACAGAAGTGCTGTCCTAAGGAAGTTAATACAAAAGCCTCTCACTACCAGGGAATTGTATTTAGATGTTTTTATCTGCAAGAGAACACCCTCTGTTTAATTATTCTCCAGCTGGACCTTGTGAAGTGATTTCTCAGTAAGGCTGCAAAGCACAGCATTGAGCCGATCATATTTATTAGTCACAGCACATATGGGTGATGGTACCTACATCAGTCTGTGGGAACTCTGCATTCAGCTAAGCTATGTTTGGCATTTGTCTTGCATTGCAAAATCCCGTCACAGATGCTGAACATTAGGCAACCACTGAGACAAGAGTCTAAAGCATCTACAAATCTTAATGAGAAAGCAAAATCATCTTCACATTCTTATTGTTAGTCAGATTAATGATACCATATGATGAACTTCTCTAAGGCCATTAGAAATAAAAATCTAGGAAAAAAAATGTATGTTTCCCTTTTTTAAATATTTACCCAGAAGTCATTAATAAAGGACTCAATAATTCTGGTTTAGTAGAAACAACTCCAGAAGACTTAGTTTTGAGAATAAATTTATATTTATTTGCTAGGACTTCCGTGGCTCCCAGAGTTGTGTGTTACTGATCTGCTCAGTGTTGGAAGGTATGTTCTTGGCCTAGTCTAATACCAGGCTCCTTCATTAACCAAAGAAACTGTACGTATTTAAAATAAATTCCTGTTGATTGTCCTGTTTGTGGTTATGCTGAATATTTGAATACACTAATAAAATAGAGATAAAATATAGGTGATCTGGTAATAATATTATTTACTACAGCAATGGTAGTATGTACAAAGTCGATTTAAATACTGCCTAAAGTGTTTCTCAACTGAATAAGAGAAAGAAAAGCTTCAACTTTCCACTAGGTGTCAGTCAATATATTTCTTTGATTAAATAGACTGTTTGCAGAAGATAATAGGGAGCAAATTGCAGAAGCTGAGCTCCTCTAAAAATACTTTTTTTTTTGTACCAACCAGAAGTATTTTGAAAGAATGAGACCAAATGGATGACTTTAGTATTTAAATTGTGCCTCCATGTTTTTTTGCTTCCTTTATATTTTCCATTTAACAGCAGTCAAGAAGGCTTCCACAAACTCCAAGCCTGAAACAGCTGATCCATGAGCAAACAATTCCAGAGAAATGGGAGAGCAGGAAGGAAGAGAAGAAGCAGGCTGGACTTGCTTGTGGAGACTCTGCTTGGTTATTTCATGTCAGTCCTGAGCTAGCAACAGCAGGACTTCACCCTTTCAAGGGGAGGGTGCCTTGGGCAGCAGAATCCAACAGCTTTCAAGAAAGCTCCAAAGCATCAAGCCTTTAAAGTGCCATTGCATTAAAAGAAGATGGCACCTTTCCCAGTGCAAGGCATGGTAAGGTCTTTGGGAAAGGTCTTGAGAGTGCAGGAAGAGTTCCAAAACACCTCCACAGGAAAAGAGAAGAAAGGTAGAGACAGAGAGGAGTGTGCCAAAACGGATTTGAAAAGGGAATCCAGACATAACTCTTACTAATGGTAGCCTTGGTCCCCTGTTGCTGGCCACAATGGCAATTGAAGATTACTGACCACTTTTTTTTGCCATGCTTGACCAGACCGGAGCTGCCGTGGGAGGGCAGCATCTGAAGAACACACAGTAAAGGAAAGTGAAGGTGCTGAGCAAGACATACACCAACCAGTCAAGGTGAGCCAGATGTTGCTGCAGAAAGCACATGAAGAAAGAAGGCAAATAGTGGATTTTCAATGTGGCTTCATAAAACCTAAGAGCCCATCTCTTGTGTGAGCTTGTGTCCCAGATATACCTTTTATTGTAACGTTTCACATCGGCTGCACTCACATGGGCTCTGTCTTCTTAGCTTGCCTACTGTGCCCTGGATAGTTGTGCAAATCAGGACTGTTAATCCCTGAGTCGCTGTAAAACCATTCTCTGAGAGTTGCAGGGTCCTTGTCCACCCCAGACAGTTAAAGACTGGCAGGGTACCCATGGGAACCTATGGGAACAGTGATCTGAGAAAATCAGATCAAGGGACCATGATGCAGATGTCAGAGGTACCTGTTAAAAGAGAGTAGCAGTTTCGTGATACTAATTCAGTTTATATCCCATGTTCTCCAGGGAAGGGGGTTTAAGACTAATTGTGGTCATGTAAGATGAAGCCCTCACAGGAGGAATTGGTAATCAATGTCCATAAGGATAGTAGGGGAGAGGGACTGGCTCCCTAGGCTGCCTAGAGAGCTGATTGGTTTGTTTTCAGTTTTGCTTTGGGTCTGTGGCTGCTGGGTCTGTGTGATATGGGAAAGCAGAAACACAAAAAAACCTGCCAGTGTGGAATTTTATTGTCCAGTCTGTATTTTCTACACTGCCACCGGGATCAGTCTTGTCATCTGTGTGGTATTTCGAAAGTTACTACTCTTGTGTTCTGGACTGCCTCATTTCACTGCAGTGCAGCTACCCCATTCACCTGGCCATTAGGCCATTACAGTGATGGGAATGTTATTGAAATACCCAATGAAAGAGGAACTAAGGTATCTTTTAACATAGTTACTACCAAAAATCTAAAGCTTGTGTTTGTTACTATGTTGGTTTTGGTGCAACAGAGAGAGAAGTGAATCTTTTTGTGGGCCTGTTTGTGCAATTTTACAAACGCATGCAGAATGGGCAGACTGGAAGAAGTAGCAAGACTTTGCAGCAGCAACTGGGAGCCAGCAGTCCAACATCTCTCTACTGTCCTTCAGCAACTCTCTTCACCCATCCTCATTCAGCTCAGCTGCCCTGCTTGGAAGATGAGATTAAATCAGCTCATATCTTCACAATGTGCTTTCAAGCTCCAGCAGCAGGAGCCCTCATAGTGTAAGTTCAGGGACTTGATTAAGAATGTTAAAATTGTGTCATATTGCCTATGGTATAGTAGTAAACATTAAGTTTCCTATTGGATCAGATATGGAAATACTTTTTCCAGAAACATGCTGATTTGAAAGATGAATATCACTGATTGCAATAAACATATTCGTGTACTCTTATTAACAGCAGACCTATGCTAGGAATTGTTAAAGTCATGTATCTAATATAGACTATGCTTTGGAGGTCACCAGAACTGTCTCCTGCCATCCTAACACTGAGCTGTGAGTCTGTGAGTAGCTTGGCTGCAAGCTGATAGGAGGCTGTTTTTCCTGGCATGGTAAATTTGGGAGGTTTGGGACCTGAATGTCACCTGTGTCTTAGGGAAGGCTCTTCCAGATGAGCTGGAAGCTCTAATTCTGTGCTACCTTCCCCTCTATCCCCGAGATATTTAACTAAGTTGTTTAGCTCTTGCATGTTTCCTCTGTAAGTCTTATACTTTTCTTCCTTTATTATAATGTATTTCTAATCAAGCTCATGCAAATCTTTCAGACAAAAGGTTTTTAGAGTTTATTTATGTAGAGATATTGGTTTGTGACAATGCAGGTCTGGAGGAAGGTCTCAGGATGAGCTAGAAGTGCCCGTGGGGGACTTCACAATTGCCTTGCGGTCTGTGTTTTGGCTTATAACAAATCCAAAGGAACCAAAGCCCCCAAAAATTAGCTGGTTCTGTTAAAATTGCATTTCTACTCAAGACTGATGTCTTTGGTGCTGGAATTGGTGCTGCTATTACACTGTGTTCTCTTCCCACTCTTCGCAAACATCCGTGATTTCTAGCTCAGCTGTGTGTTCTTCCCAGCTGACAGAAGCCTTGGCTGTGAAGTGTGGGAATAAAACTTGGGATCTGCTGCAGTCAAGTTTTATTTTGCTGTCAAAATTCTCACCTCTGTGAAATCACTCCAGAAAAATGTTTTTATGTATGATGTTTTATTTATTTGCTATTTCTATGACAAGTACTTCAGAAATTTAAGAACCCTCCTTTGTTTTATTGTATCTAGCTTGTTCCCAAGAAACAGTGTGGTTTGAGATAGAGGAGTGAGGGAAGTGTTGGCTCCCAGTGCCTGCCCTTGGTTTAACACATGGGAGCTATGGCTTTCCATGTGTGACTGTGCAGCTATCTAAGTAAAACTGTTTCCTACAGAGGTCTTCAGGACAGGGCTTTCTCCTGCCAAAATGCTGGAATGGAAATGCTTGCTGGCTGTTTTCCTTTGAGGCTGGTGCTCTGTCCCTGTAGAGCACAGTTTTCTAATAGCTGACTTCCAGTGAAGCTCTGAAATGCTGAGCAGCTGAAAACCCATCATGTGCCTCTCACTGTAGGGACTATTGGCCACTAGACAAAATTACTGATCTTTAATTACTGTGTCTGTACAGACAATGATCTGCCTGGAGCTATAATCAGATATAAAAAGGGTCTGAAACAAATCCATAGGCCAAGTTCTATATTTATGTAAAGCCCTGACAATTGGGAAGGCATGCCAGCACAAGCTATTAATGCCACCATATTTTTATCGTGTGAATGTGATAGTGTAGTTAGTGATGGTCAGGGTTTCTGCACATTGCATTGCAGCCTCACACACAGGAAGTTATTTCAGCCAGCTGGTTGCATTTGAGAGTGAACTTCATCCTTACAATTCTGTAGTGAAAGGAACTTACTATACTTGAAGAGACAAAGAAAGCAGTAGATTTGGTCACAACTGCACTGATTTGGAGACTGTAATTCCCTGAGGAAGCTTTGTCTCAGCTATAAATACCCTCTGAGCTAGCTCAGCAGGTTTATCTGGACTGGAGTTAATTTATAGGTGTTGCATTGCCCTCTCACAGGGGGCATATTTCTTACTCTATAGAGCAGTGATGGGTAAAAACGACCAAGGGAGAGTCTGAGATACCTTTTAATGAAAAGCTTCCTCCATCGCTATTGTGTGTGCCTCAGTGAACCTCCCAAGTGTCCCAGAGTGAAGAGCCAGGGGACACCCGGCCTCGAGGCAGAGTTTGTCTGCAGGGAAAGCAGAAGATGAAATAAGTTGTGCCCCTTTGTTATTGTATGTGGTTGGTGTTAAATAAAAAATCTTTTTAGAAGTTAAATCTAAGTAAAGCTACCCATGATTGCCACCCCCACTGCATGTGCCATTGCATTGTGGTAGATCTGCCAGGCATCTGTCCCACTTACAGGTAAGTTTCCTACATCAGAAGAGAGTGGAGCAGTGGGGCAAAATGTGGAATTGCAGTGTGTAAATATCATTCCAATTAAATAAAGTTATAAACATTGCAGTGAGTGAGGTTCTGGCAGGAAACAAGTTAAACATTGATTAAAGTTGGCTCTTGCAGATTATTTCCCCAGAGGAGAGCTGCTGGCATGGAATGTTCTTTACCATGTTTCCCTCCTCATTTTAAAGCCAAAAGAGTGTTACATTTACTTGTTGAAAAAGCCTGATGAGAAGATCAATATTGTCACTGTTCTTCTGACGTCACTGCATGATCTTGAGGAAACTGATAGGTGATTGTCCAAAGCATAGGATGAGCCAGTTTGGAAAGAGATGCCACAAGAGAGAGTGCCATCCACGGAGCAGTAGGTCTAGGCTTATTAATGTTTGCCGTTAGGTAGTTTTTCCCCCCATGATAGATGTGTCATAGGAAACATGACAGCCAAAGAGATGAATGAAAGTCAAATTCATTTTTACTGGCCCTAGGAATACCATGTTGAAGAGTGGATGATTTCTCAGTGGGGAAGTGTCAATGTGTGATTCTCAAACACTTGGACAAATGCAATCAGGAGGCAGCAGCTCCAGGGAGAGGTTGTGCTCTCATAGTTTGGTCTCCCTCGTGATAAAAAGTGGCCGGAGTGTAATATTTGCCACCACATCAATACAGAGTGAGGTAGCTGACTTCTCTAAGACAGCAGATTTAGACATAAGTTGTAATGGCTGCATTTCCAGTCTGACAGAAAAGCGCTCAGCCAGTTCATTGCCAGAGTGGGTTCACCAGGAGAAGGTTGGTCATGGTATAGGATACATCAGAAGCCAAAGATTTCTTGCTCTTGGACAAAAGTAGTCAAATATCTTGGAACAGACAAAGACCTCTGATGACCCTGAACTTGTGGGTGTCTTGTTTAGTAACTTAATCTCCATACCTGAAAATAACTAGGAAGACTTATTTATCGTTTCTGATCAAGGTCTGACCAAATTGTCCTCTTGCTCCTGCTAGGGAAACTTCTGGATAGCCCCTCCTTTTGCATAAACACATGCACTTTAGGGGAAAGGCTGGTTGTTCAGAACTCGAGCTCTCCAAGAGGGTGGTGACAGGTCCCTTACCTTGGAGCATTGTTAAACACAATGCAATCTATAAGCACCTAGCCTGAGCTATGTGTATGCTAGTGAAAGGTTTTGCATCAGATCAAAGTGCTAAGGGAGAAGGAAATGAGATATCAAGGTTTGAGCCTGACCTGACTGCAGTGCTGGATCTGATGGGATGGAGAAAATGTTACAATGGCGAAAAACACACAAGCAGTGGAAAACTGATTGAAAAAGAGAGCTTGCAGGGTTAGAGAGGAGGTTTGCAGAATGAAGTGCCCATCCAGAAAACAGGAGGACTGCATCAACAGTGAATGATGTCAGAAGCTGTTGTTGCTGTCTCAGCTGCCTGCTCCTGTGGTGTTCAACACAGAGCAACCAGAACATCTTATCTGTGATTGGGAAGCATTTGGCGGATTGTTGGTGCTTTTGTGAAGTGTGCATCTTTAAATCACATGCAGAATGCTTCATTAATGATCAAGGTAAAGAAAGAAATCAGTATTTTCAGAGTGCTGAGACTTAGGGAGTAGCACCCTAGGAAATGGTATCTTGTAGGCTATTCTCTGCTTTATGGCTTGAAACAACTGCAAACTATATGTATATTTCTTTTCCCGGTTTATGAGCCCCTGGAGCACAATAGTGGGTATTAAACATTAATCTGATTTGTTTAAAAATATTAATCCAATTTTTTGTTTAACGGTACAAATCTTGGTACAACTGATAGCAAAAACTTACAGCATCTTATCTCTTTAAGGAGATAGCTAAATGCTATGCCATTCATCACGGTGATAAGTAGTTCCTCAGGCACAAATACGCACGTATTGCAGTCTGTGCATGATGGTGACCAGATACAGCTCTGTTTTCTGTCTGCTGTGTGTGGTGCCATCGACAAAGAACTACGAGCAAGGGCAAAGCAATACTCTTGACAAATTTTTCACAAATGTTGGGGTTTCCTCTTCTGTGAACTTCTCTGGCAAATTTTGAACAAAATCTAGAAATGTGTTTTAGCATGAGCATAGACTGCAAATAAGACTTTGCTCTTGCAATCAGCCCAGCATTTTCTTTGAAATGGGATTTCTTGTCTCTCAGTCAGGATAAAGCTGATGTCTGCACAAAAGCCTTGCTGTGTTGAGAAGAGCCTGCAGAGCAGAGATCACCTACAGCAGCCCAAGGTGTGTCGGGTGATGCAGTTCTTGTGCTGTGTCATGACCCTACAGCAACAAGTTGTCTTTGTTAGCCAGTGCTGACTTCAGGTTCAGTAATTACTTTAAGGTTATGAATGGATGTTACTAGACAAATCTGGAAATATTTAAAAAAGTCATACTTATAATCTTTTTTAAATTACAGTATTTTCTTTCCCTCCCTCCCACCCCCCAAGTTTATCTAAGCATTCTTCAGACTAGGTTTATCAGCTCTGATATGTCAAAACTTGTTCCTGTGATTAACATGCAACATTGAGGTTCAAATATTCTACTTGCATCCCTGGTTCCAAAATCCTTTATATTCTAGCTCCCCATCATAAAACGGTGTTGGTAGCACATCTGTTTCATCTCTCGTCTCTCAAAAGTAATTTGATTTAGAAATCTTTTGGAGTTGTGTATAGACAAGAAGCAGCTCAAAGGAAAACTTGTTCAAGGCTTGGCCTCTAGATATTTTTGTTTCAGCTTCTTGCAAAACTTGCACTTTCAATTTAAGATTACTGACGCACAAAAATAATTTTTCCCCCCTTGGTGTTCTGGGGAAGCCTAACTAGGGAAAGCAAGGCAAAAAGGGCATAAGGTTCATGTAGGAAAGCAGATTGAGGCACAGGCTTAAGCCTTTTAAAGAGCCTGGGTTGATTTCCCATTTATGCCAAAGATTTTCGGGTTATTCATTTGTCTCTGGGGCTGGCGCTGAGCCTGGAAGGGCAGTGGTGGGTGGTAACTGAGTCCTGTACAACATGGGAAATACTCTTGCCCCAACTACTACTTTTGGGACTGGTTCCTGTAAGATTTAGAAATAAGACAAGGGCAGAGCAGAGTGAGCTTGTTTGTTTAGACATACAATGTTTGCCTTTATTTCCCTCTATCTTTTCTAAGGGCTGTGACAGCACTTCCTTCCTGGTTCATTTGTGGCTGCTTGAAAGGGATACATCTAAATAGGGGTCAGAGCAACTGCAGGGCAGTTTGCTTGTTTGTTAAACAATGTGGGAAGAAAACAGAGGCCATGAAGAATACTTCCCTCCCCTCTGTGCCCCAGGGAATATTCTTTATAAAATTTGGCAGCAACTCTTTCATCACAAACCAGCAAACCACTACATGGAGTGGCTGGCCCTGGAAACTGTTTTAGCAATTTAAGTAAAGGGAGAGGAGGCACAGGAAAGAGGCTCTAAAAAAAAAAAAAAGAATTGTATAAAGACTTATAGAAAATCTCTAAATCAGTAAGATAGGGTGTTTAAACAGCAAAAAAATTGTTGCAGTTTTCAAGGAATTAAAAAGAAAAGTATGATGAGTTTGTCTTGCTACATGGTACATTATAAAAAAGAGCACAGTAAGTATCATGTCATGTCCCAGATCATGCTGCTGATCAATTTAAACAAATGCTCTCTCTGACAGTGACTGTTGCAAGGCTGTTCTGACAAAAGCACAAGAAGCTTCCTGCAGGCTTTTGTGAAAAATATGTCCAGAGGTAAGTCCAAGTGGCTAGTGCAGAAATGGAAGAAAAATAACAGGAACTTTGGTAAATGTATTTGTCTCCAAGCTCTACAAAAACCTAGTAGTGAATTCCAAATTTAGAATTTCAAATTATGAAGAGAATTGCTTCTATAACAGAGCTGATGGTGCCAGAAAACAGCTTCTTTTGCCTTATTTCCTCAGACAGCTTGGTGAGAATTTGAATCAGTGCCTCTGGCCTCTGTTTCTAGCAGTAAGGTGGGAGTATGGTTCTCTCCAAGCCTAAAACTTTAGACACTTAAAGCTTCCCAGGGTCTGCTAGTTTCTTAGGTGTTTATCAAACACATGCCTAGCAGTCTGTTAGCTGTGGCTGGCCTGCTTAAGCCTCTGTGCTCCTCGGCAGCAGGGCCTCCAAACTCCATCACCACTCTTGACTCATTCATTCCCTCATCGATCTTGCCAGTGGGATGCTTGGGGCATAGCTTTCCCTCCTTCCCCAGTCCAATAAGTCTGTTGAATGGAACCTAGTTCAGTAACTGTTCTGCCTGATCTTATTTATAACTAATGCCACACGGCGAGTGCTTTACCTAGAAGGTTATATGTTAATTTCATACATAAGCATTTATTCTTCTCTTAGGTTGGAAAAGTGGAGAAAGCAAATGTGACTATGGTTCACATGTTAGCTAGAAAATCTTGACTTTTCTACTTGCTCAAGGCCATTCTTAAAAGGCCTCTAAACACAAACTAATCCTCTAAAGCCAAATAAGGCAGAGCAAGCGCTGTGTAGTGTTAGTGCTGCCACGCTTACCATTACAATTCTGGAATTCACAAATGGTTGTGAACCTTTGTAGATGTGGTTTGTTTCTACTTTAGTTGAATACTTGTGCTGCATTATGAGGAGCACGTGTTTCTATGCTGTGTCCCCCTGTACTCGGCACTGGTGAGGATGCACCTCAAATCCTGCATTCAGTTTTGGGCCTCTCTCTGCAAGAAAGAGATGCTGGAGTGTGTCCAGAGAAGGGCAACTGAGCTGATGAAGGAGCTGGAACACAAGTCTTATGACGAGCAGCTGAAGGAGATGGGGATGGTTAGCCTGGAGAAAAGAAGGCTCAGGAGGGACATTATTGCTCTCTGCAACTACCTGAAAGGAGCCTGTAGCCAGATGAGGTCAGTCTCTTCTCCCAGGTAAAAAGTGACGGGACAAGAGGAAATGGCCTCAAGTTGCTCCAGAGGAGGTTTACATTGGACTTTAGGAAAAATTTCTTCATGAAAAGGGTTTTAAGCATTGGGACAGGCTGGCCAGGGAAGTGGTGGAGTCACCATCCCCAGAGATTTAAAAGATGTGTAGATGGGTCACTTGGGGACAGGGTTTAGTGAAGGGCTGCGCAGTGCTGGGTTAATGGTTGGACAATCATCTTAGAGGTCTTTTCCAGTCTGAATGGATTCTGTGATTCTATGTACCCTTTGAATCTATGAGGAGCATGGCACAGAGATGGGATGCCCTTAGGGGAAGAGAGTTACTCTCAGTTCTCACCATGTAAGACCAAGCACCCTCATCTACTTTTCTCCTCACTGGCAATTGAAGGCTTCACCATTGCTGAGGATTTTCAGGAGACAGCACCAGAGTTTTGCAGTTTCAGTAATTTGTATGTGCTTCTCCCAGTCTTAGATAACAGAGTAAAGCATTTAAGTAGGAGGGGAGGTGCCATTTTCCAGACTATTACCTTAATGAATCTCCCTTTCTTTTTAAGAAGGTCTAGCAAGGCTTTCAAAGTTATTTTCTGTGTATCACAAAGCAGTTTTCATTGTTATCTGCTGAATGAAATTGGTCATAGGCAGTAAAATGTTATTATTTTTTTTCTTCCTTTTATTTGAATACCAATTTTAATGTAGTTCTAGCTTTGTAGACATATCACTGGGATGTGGTAATCAAAATCCGTTTGGATTATTGCTTATATTATTGTTACTAAATGTTTTATTACTTGTTATATGCTTTGGAAACCCTAGTTAGTAAATTATATAGGTGACAAAGGCTTCAGTAAGAAGTGAAAAAACCCATGTGTGTTCTTCAGACATTCTCTTGGGAAAGAGAAGTGAAAAGAGTACAGACTGCTGGAGACTAAAAGATTGAGTTAAAAGAAATATTTTAGTATCTTTGCATTCCTTTTCATATGTTTAAATACACTACTTAAAATATGCTGTAGTGTATAGGTTGTAGCCTATTAGCCTATTAGCAACTGTCAGTGTTTCAATAAACTTGAATTATAGCCTAGCTGAAGATTACATGTTTAACCAGCTCGTAAGAATGCCTTGACTGAAATTTATTTTAACTGGTTTTGGAAAAAAAGGAGAATACTTACCAGATTACTTGCTTATTTTGAATGTACATTTCAGTCTGTCACTAAACACGTTAGAAGTGTTTGACCACTTCTTCCTTTTAGAAGAATCCTTCCTCTATTGCACACACCTTGCACACCATCTTAGTCTGGGCTGTGTTATGGATATAATCTTCTACTCCTAGCTGGCTTATTTTAAAAAATGACAGTTCTCTAAAGTGACACTCAAGTGCTTTAATTGACACCACCCTTTTTTGAAATTCCTGATTTCCTACAACTTCTCTAATAAATGAGGCACAAGCCCCGTCAAATCAGAGACATCTTGGCTATCTCATCCTGTCTATGTGCTTATAACATGCTTATCTCATCATATCGTGGAGAATGCTGTTTAATTTCCCTCCCTGGAATACATACATAATTGCTCTGGCACTTTAAATGCTCTACCTTCTGAATATGTTCTTTTCTGAATTGTAGTATTCTTTCATTCACTGGGAATTCTGTTCCTAAGGGGTTTATCCATTTTTAGTGTTATAAAGCCTTAAGAAACGCTGTGTGGGTTAGAAGCAACTGTGGTATTCAGACCCACCACATCACCCTTTCATTACTGGAGCTAGTGAAGTGACTAGTAGAACTGTGGTACCTGGAGAAGCATACACAACACACTCGCTATAGGACTTTTTCTT
The DNA here is from genome assembly GCA_013396755.1 of Sclerurus mexicanus. NCBI lineage: Eukaryota > Metazoa > Chordata > Aves > Passeriformes > Furnariidae > Sclerurus > Sclerurus mexicanus. The sequence continues at coordinate 396,391 of VWZF01002474.1, forward strand.
CTTATAGTAGGAAAAAACCTGCTGAGTCTATGGAGTAGTGGATTTGATTTCCTCTGTGATAAGGAAATCATGCTAATCTGTTATAAGTCTTTCTGGGTTTTCATTAAATGTTAGAAAAGCAAATGGCTCTCCCAGTTTTGCGGTAACCTCCCCATTCTGATCTTCATGCTCTTGGCCCATGGTGGGAAGGCACTGCATCTTCTCATTTAAGTGAATGTCCACTTCAATAAAACAAAAGCAAACTGCACTCCACAGCCTTTCTTAGAGAAAGACTTGTTTATTAGCATCTTCCAAAATAATTGAGTTACTTTATTTTTGATAGAGACTGTTTCTTGCTCAGCAAGAAATTGTTACCTGACACTTCTTACAGGTCAAAACTGGTAGCCAGTAAGTCCTGTAACCATGGCAAACAGTGAAGAGAGGACCTTTTTTAGGTCTTTGTGATGCTTTATGGAAGCTAGGAAGGAATGATTCTAGGGCTTAAGCATGCACAGTTTTAGATGACTTATGCTCTTGCTGCTTCTTAGGGAAAGATTGTCCCACAGTCTCAAAGACCTCTTGCTGTGTGGAAAATGCCTTTTCCTTTTCTTCTGCCTCAAATTTTCCATTAAGGAATTTTTATCCCAACTTGTACATCCACTCAGCTAGTTTGAACTCTTCTTCTGTGTTTTCATGACCTTCCAGTGCTAGTAGACATTTAGCATATCCTTCTTGTCTAGTAGCTAGACTGTCTTGAATCTCTCCGTAAAAATGTACCCCTTTGGTGCCTTAATCGCTTGATGGAATTTTTTCTTCTTTGAATTCTTTCCCATACTTCACTGCATTTTACTGTCCCTGGGTTCAGCTTGCAAGTTCATTTCTTGCAAGCATTCTGGATGCCTCAGAATATACAGGAAAATATAGTAGGATGGTGCAGAAGAGAGGGGAAAGTGAGCAAGTCTCAAGTGGTTGGGAGAGTGCTCAATGCAAAAGGCACATGGATGCAAGCATTGCATCAGTGCTTCACCTTAACCTCAGGTGCTACGCTATTCATCATTTTAGACATTGGTACCTTTCCTTGCTAGAGAAATAAAATAGTTCTGGGTTGACAGATGAGAAATAGTTGGAAGTACCTTTTCAGAGAGACAGTCGATGGCTGTATCAACAAGTTACGGTATAACAGAATTAGCGTTTTGTCTTTTAAATTTAATGCATTGCCCTGTTAAGACAATATCATGATTTCATTCCTTATGATTGTAGGACACTGCTTCCAGCAATTAGCAGAAAACCTGTGTATGACATTTAATTTTTGTATACCTTAAGTGGAAATATCCACCTTTTATAATGTAGCCCAAGTCATTGATACTGTTTTCGTATCAACTTTCTCCTGGCACAGCCTACTGCAGATATATACTAGGTGCTGCTCTTTTCAAGGTCTCGTACCAGACTGCAGAGGTACAGCTTTGTATCATTTCAGCCTCACTATCAGACTGTCCATGTGTGCTAGTGACATCTCTGGCCTTTAAGGTGAAGGCCACTGATTAGTTGCAGCTTTATTAATAACTAATTGTGGAGTGCATTACTTGAGGAATGACAGTAAAAAGTGACCATACCAGCACCGGGCCAGAATGGAACAGGGTGCTGGCCTGCACTCCCTCTGTGGAAACCACTGCTTAAAGCAAGAGAGCACCTGAGCAAGAGCCAGTGCTGTTGTGAGTGGCAACTGACAAGAAACAAAGACACCGAAACTTCAGTTTTGTTGTTCAACTAGAGCATGGACATCTGCAAATGAAGAAACAAGCATTTAGGAGGCTAAGGCTACTTAAAAGAGTCAAGATCAACTCATGTTTTAAAAAGGTTTAGGAAATGCTAATTTGAAAGTAACTGAAATGCATTTTAAACAAAATGCAGTGTAACTGCTTAAGTGCCAGAGGAGTGTCATGCATTAGTGTGCTTAAAAATATAAACAAAACAATCATTACAGAGAAAACCAAATTAGCTCTAACTGCTTTCCCAAGGGCCCAAAACTGTGAACAAATGTGTTTTTTTCCTTTTGCTGGTGGTGGGGGCGAGTGGGTGGGGAGAGGGGCAGGGGGCATTTTCTGTTCCATTTTTTTAAATGTTCAGTTGTTTTAGTTTTGACTTGGGAAAAAAAAAGACCCTGTAATGAAAAACAAATGACTGTCCCTTATCAGAAAGGTTCCCTAGAAGCGTCTTTGGTGTGTGAGAACTAATACCATGACAGCAAGAGGTTTGCTTTCGCCAGACTGTGAAGTAGCATCCCTCAGTGGTCCCTGGGGAATGTAGTGAGAAGTGATAGTGATCAGGAGTTTGGGACGCTCAGGCACAAAAAGAATAGGATGATGCTGGTAACTGAAAGGCAGCAGGCCTCCTTACAGCTGCTCTGTCAGACAAGCCTCACAAATCAAAATCCTCCTTCAGATGCCCAAATTATATTTCTGTTGGCTAAGACTTTAAAAACTTTAAAAAGCTGTTTGAATTAACAGCTGTCTTTGGCTTCATTTTTCACCTCAGTCAGTTGTTTGTATATCCTCCTGGCTTTCTCTTTGGCTTCATTTTACTGCTGCGTGTGCTTTAACTTTCTCCAATTACTTTTACACTTGCATTTTTTAAAGCAAACCTATGACTCCACAACTCATCATGCCTTCATTCTCTCTGTAGAAAATAGGAAAGCAGTGAATTATTTTTCAGCATTGCATGCAGCTGCCTATGAAGTAGCAGCCTGCTTTTCACCCTGTTAAATTCAAGAGTATCTTTTCACAAGACAGCAGCAAACCAAAGGTTTCTTCTTACCTTTAAATGTATGAAGCTATTGACTGGGGAATATTCCTGTCTGTGTGTCATCATGAAGCCTTGCCTTCCAAAAATTTTCAAGTTGTTTTGGTACCTGCCTCTAACAATACTAAAAATATCAGTTTGGGAGATGGCAGAGGTGGCTGCACAGTTGGCTGTGGTATGTAAAGAACTGGTAGTAAGAAAAATGCCTCATCCTCTGGGTATGAGAGCAGAAGGAAGAATGCAGAATAAAATAAAACTCATTATGCGTCTCCAATTTTAAACATTTAATAGTGCACTTATTGAGTATATTCTGTACAGACATCTATAGCAAGTTAAACATTTTCCTTTCTCTCGTGTAGATCACAATCATGTAAAGCACATTTACAATAGAAAACATACTTGAGGTACAAAATCCCAAAAAGAATATCTGAGGTATAAATACAGGTATATTTTAAATAATCTTTATCATGCTTAATCTATGTTTGACAATACACTGTGGGCAAGTATACATGTTTACAATAGAATGGTATGTACAACATACAATTTTACAAATTCAAAAGCGTTTGATGTAGAGGAATATACAAGACTTTCCTACTCATGAGGAATGTTGTTACTGGAAGGACTACATTATTTGCCATTATACAAAAATCTTCATCAAAAAGCTTAAAATAATACTGACAATGGTAACAAAGTCTCAGTCAAGATTCCATCTTGCAACACATTCATACTCTAGCCACAAAATACATTTATCACTTAATACTGCACCTTGAAAGCAAATCTTTACCTTTACAGTAAAACCTACAGAAAGACACCTTTCCAGAGGACCTCAGGACTTCCTACAGTTCATACAAGTTGATTCTTGAAAATATCCCAAAGGGTTTAAAACACAACAAAATCCAAGACAAAACTGCACTCTCCTTCCTGCCCCCAAATATAACCCTCCAAATTGTTCACATCCAGGCTTTGTTCATGTTAATGCGCAGCTTTTAGAAAACCGGGCAAACAAGGGAGAGTAAGGAGAGAGCTTGTGTGACCCTCCCTAGCCAAGTCACCCCAGCTGCTGCTGCAGGAGTCCTACCACTTCCCAGCACCACAACTCCAGTGTTGACTTCTTCTTGAGCCATTAGAATACAGTGAAGTATAAAAAAGTTCATTAAAACACTTATAGTTAACATAGGTAGGAGTAAAAGCAATGAATGTTTTTTGGCAAATTAACTGATGTAATCGGCTCTCATCATTGCATACATTGCTCAAAAGTGTATTTACCTAAATTTACTATAGCATTGCTCATCACTCCTAAGAGATCATCTTGACAAGGAGTGGACAGTAGACATGTGGTGGTTTAAAACCACCACAGTGGTGGTCAGTGGACAAAACAAGCCTCTTGTAACATCTGCTTAGGTTTTTTTAACAAGGTTAGAGCTGAATGCAGAACTGGCACATGGGAAGGATGGCTACTCCTGGTCCACAGGGGAGTCCCAATATAGGTTGAACTGAATCCAGCATACTAAAATCCATTCTGGTTGCCTATCAGTGTACCAGACACATTTCAAGTTCAACTTCTTCTATCCTATCAACCATTAACACACTCATTCACACTTTAATCTCTGTGCAAACCTTTCTCTGCTTATCTCAGTGAGAACACATTGAAGAGTACCAACTATTCCAGTGGATACACCAGTCCCTCAATGCACTACAAATAAAATGACATGAGTATGTACATAAAGCTAAGTATTTCACATAGGAATGATGAGCCTTCGCCATATTTCATAATATATTTTGCATTTAAAGAAATTTGCTTCTCAGAAGCAATTCAAACCATCTAATAGTACTATTTTTTTATTTATTTTTTGCACAGTCCTCCTACGTATTCCAGTCGAGGCCTACACTATAGACCTTACACAGACAGGAAGCAGCTTTAAAGTGTACGGTATGGCCACAATCCTATAGGAATGCTCACAGTCAAGTTCTCACGTTGTCATCCCTTCATGACATGCCTTGCAGATGGTACACAGGTCCAGTCTGCAGCAGACGAGTCTCAGTTTTGGGTAATGTCTACATTGCTGAGGTGTGGAGCTCACGGCTGTTCCTCTTCAGTAGTCACCTGGATTTTATTTCCTTGCTCTCAGGACTCTGCTGACTAAAAGAGTCTCTTATCTTAACAACTTCAGATGCACACAAGTGTCCAAAACACTTGGTGTACCAGTCTGGCATGTGGCCCCTGTTGTGTGGAGAAAATGTCATGATGAGGTAGGTACCAGTAATTCTGCATGCATTTTCTTAGTCAGAATCAAATACATATCTAGCTGCTTAAATGCCTAACTAGGACATCTCCATAGTACTGCTTACTACTCAGCTCATCCTTATCAATACATAGACTTGCTCAAAATGAAGTTTGTCACAGTGAGGAAAGGTTACGAGAAATTTTGTGAGAACCTGGTCCTTTTTACTAGTTTAATATTAAAATTAACATGTCCATGCATCCAAATATGACTGTCAGAGGAAGGGGTAGGGTTATATACCAATAGGGGTAGTGGAGCACATACTGGAGGCTTCTAATGCAACAAAGCACACTTGCTGCTAGATGTGCACTGAAGCCAATTTTCTGTGACATCTCAGAGACCTGTGTGCATGCCTTTGAGAAGTAAGTACTCCTGGCCAAGCTAAAGTCTGTTGAACCATCCAAATTTTCCACTGACCACACTGAAACAAGAAAAGTTCCCACCACCAAAGGATGAAGTGGAAATTCCTACCTTAAATCAATTCTGCACATGTAGGTAAGTTTCGATCTTCCTGACCCGCAGGGTTCTATCAGATACCTAGACAGGAGCACATTGACTCTAATGCCTGCCACTGGAGCACGGTCGTGGTCCACTGAGGTTGCTAGAAGCACACACGCTCCTTTGGGGAAGTTTGTCCTCCATGTTCTAAGGCAAAAGAAAAAACCCAGAAGTCTTATATTTGACGAACAGTAACTCAAACATCTAATAGGACTTCAAATTAGGCAAAAATTAGCAACATAACTTGCATTATAAAGAAACAGACAAGGCTGCCATATGTGTAGGATATAAACATCATCACATATAAAAGTCTTACCTTAAGACTACAAAGTCCCTGGCTGGGTGAGGTGCCATGCTGTTCTGGACATACTGATATATATCTGTCTGGCTATCCAAAGGTTCAATTACTTTTGACTCTATAAGATCTTCATCCCAAAGGTGTTGCTCTTTCAGTAAACGATTTAAAACGTCTTCTGGTGTAGCTGGGATTTCAATGGTAGTTTTCCATAATCGAAGTGGGGGACCTTCGCATACCTGGGGAAAATTAGTGGAGTTCTCAGTTTTGCTCTTCCTTACATTTTCTCTTCCTTTCTATTTTAGTTTTGGCTAAATACATAAAATATATACATATATACATATATGTATATATTGTACTAAGCTTGTCAGCTTGTCATAAGCCCAGACTAAGGGTTGTTTTCCAAACAGCCAATGGCCTCTGCATACTGACTTCCAAATTATTTTTAAGTTATATACTCCAGTATGGGCACCCATGAAATTGTGATGCTACAGAAAAATACCCCAATTTTCCAAGTTTATTTTTTTAAAAAGCTCATTGAAACACTTCTCCCTGTGCTATCTCTGAGCTATGCAAGATCAGAGCTGAGAAACTTCTTTCCTACTGCTTGCATAGTGACAGTGCTTGGAGGCCTCACTCAGCTTGTTAAGGCTTTGCATGTGAGTAAAGACATGTAAATTCAATACTGTGAACATTCCTGGGCTGGATAAACAGAAGAACAGAAATCAGTGCATGTTAGCTGATGACTGCTGCAAGACAGGTTGTTTTCAGATGGTGTGCAACTCTGGTAAAAGTTTAAGAGTTTTTTTGTTAAATCTATCTGCAAAGTAAAGATACGCATTGAACCTTCTGTAATATCCTATGTCAGAAGTGAGCTAAACACCAGAGCTGTGGCATGAATGACAGGATGCATACCTTCTTGTAGGCCAGCTCTGCTTGCTCTGAGGTGGAGCAGCTGACCCAACCTTTAAACTTCTCCTTCATCTCCTTGAGCAAGTCATCCACACAGTCCTGGAGGTAGCAGTGGTAGTCGGAGGGCTCAGTGTTGGTGCTGCCACTCCGGAGCTCCTCCAGACTGAGGGGACGCAGGTCCTGCTCCGTGTACGAGTTCCGCCCTCTGCTCATTTCTTCAGGTATCTGAGGGGTAACAAGGGTGAAATAATCCTCTTGCAGCTCTCTCCCCAGACCACTGAGTTAGTCTAGCAGATTGACAGCCACAGACAGATGGGTATGCTAGTTTTGTAAGTGATGGGATGTGTATGTTTCAGGTTAAGCACTCAATGTGAAGAAATGACAAAATTAAGTTCGCGACTTTAACTCAAATTAGTCTCTCTTTTATGTGGTGTCTTATTTTATTCTGTGGAGTATCCCCCTCTGGTACAAAACTAGATTCATTCCCCCAGCAGTTTAGCCTGCAAACTGAAGGAAGGAGGGATCAGTTGTCAGCTGCAAGAAAAGAGACAGGCACATCTTCGGTTGAGGGCTCTGAAAAGATTTGATGACAGTGAGGAAAACCAGGACTTGAGCCTGTCTGGTTCTCCATCACAGGCCCTAAAGGGAGCACACTTTTGTTCCTACAGACCCTTCAGTGTCACGTTCCAGGATGCTTTTGTGGCCTGACTTGCTAACTTTTGGGAATTTAAGTACAAAATGAACACTGAAATTCCTGAAAATAGCTTCTGGCTTTGCAGTTAGAGCTAAGGTTCACATACCCTCATGGCTGCATAGTAAAAGCTTGAAAACATATTTCAAATGCAGCTTGGATGCAACTAAATTGTGACAAACCCCACAACTGCCTCATGACTTTAGAGCACCAGTGACAACAGAACAACTCTCTTTTCTTCTGGCACCACTTCTAATTCACGCATGCACACAGATCGGGTTGCAAAGTCTTTTTAAAAGCATTTATCATTTATTAAACTTCATCAAAATAAAGAGACATTCCTGGCTTTCCATTATACAGCAGATCTAAGACACGCTGGCCAATATTTCACCTCTCAGTTTTGCAAACAGGTGTGTTTTACCTGAAAGAGTTTCTTGCATTCAGCAATCATATGAGCTAGCCCTTGAGTTGCAGCCAGATTTTCATTTAGGTCCTTTTGATCGGGTTTCCCCAGGCTTGGTTTTCTTTGCATCACCCTTCACAGGGGAAAAAAGCACAAACACACAAATCTAGTTATTTATTGCAGAGCAAGAGGCATGCTTGGTAAGAAAACAGTAGGATTCCCAAATCTGCTGGCAATTTAGAGCAGTGCTACCTGGGACCAAATACTGGCACGGTGTTGCCAACTTCTCTCACTACTCTCCCTAAACCTTTTCTTTGGAATGCTCTCCCCCCACCCTTTTTTTGTCTTCTTTTTAGCTTGCGTATATTTTAAGAAATCTGCGACAAAAGGTAGGATCCCATAACCACTCTACAGCTGGTACCCTCTGAGGTGTCCGAGGTGATCGCAGCTGGTAGGGTCACTGCTAGACCGTGCCTGTTGCACATCACTTCTAGCTGCAGTACAGGACCAGCAGCAATAAGCCCTGCTTCCCAGAGACATACCTTGGGGAAGAATTCTCTCTTTTGAGAGTGTTCAAGTGGAAGAGGGAAGGTGCTAAGCAGACAGCCAGGTTTGTTGGTGTCATCTGGTTTTCCTTCACTGCAGCTGTGACATCACTCAGGAAATAGAGAAGAATCTGGAGGACCTCCCTGTTCTCATCAGGTAAAAGCATAATGGCAGCCTTGATAGCCTGGAGACGCTGATCCTTTGGCACATCTGCATAATATTAGTAATTCTCTCATCAGTCCATTGATTTTCCACACACACAGCATGAATACATCCCAAAGCAAACTCCAGCTTCACATATTTGACTCGAGTCTGCAGTGATTTCCTTCAGGATGCATACCATTTGGAGGAAGCACGAAGGAATTTTCTTTAACCCACTAGTTTAACTACCCTCAGCTATTTCCTGCCTCACAAGAAATGCAAGCAAGAGGAAGCTGTGCCTAGGCCAGAGTTAATTTTAGATTTAGCTTCAACAGCTACATGCTCCCACAGATGCACTAAAATGACAGAAGCCTGGAGTCAGGCATGGAACAAGCAAACACAGACCAGCCAATTTAGAAATTCTTTGGCTTGCAAAGAAATTTAAAACATGAATGTATTTTAGAATAGGTAAATTAATTAAATAAATTGGCTAGCAAACCTTTTCAACAGTGATGTCATAAAATATCCAGAAAGTGCTTTACCAAACACAGAGGGTTACTTTATTGAGCAGATCATTCAAAGTCACGCAATGGAAAAAGAAAGTCAACGCTGTGAAGTCCCATACCATTAAACAGCTCCTTGGTTACGAACAACAAACAACCATTGGAAAAATTTGATGTGTGTCAGATTTATAAAGCTTTCTCCTCCAAACTTGAAGGGAACAAAAAATGAAATAACCCAGACCAGATCTGCTTCTTATAAAGGGATTTCCAATAAGCCACCTCTGAAGGCAGCATCAGAGTCTGAGTTGTTGGAGCATTTATACCATTATTAGCACCCCGCCACCCTCACTGCATGTCTCATAACACATGTGGTGCTACTCAGATATTTAATTGGTATTTGCTTTGGGCTTTGGCAACTTCATACGGCTAGCAGGTGAGTTTAGAAAGCAGTTTTAAGCAAAAACCCACTGTTCTCCATGCTCTCTCCTCAATCAGCTCAAAGCATTTAAGCCACATGCAGACAGTTCTAGCGTGCAGCCTGGTGCACAGCACCAAAGCAAAGGGAAATTTTGTCCTTTGAAGGAAAGCAAAATTTTCAGCTGTTTTAAGGCTCTTTGCTTTACACAGAGATAATACTTCCCGAGCACCTCTGGGGATTCCTCAGACCTACCGCCTGCAAAAGGAAAGGAACAGATACTGCTGCAATGCTATGTCAGACTTTTTTGGCTCTAAACCCTCAGAGCTGCTGTTTAATATGCATGAAAGTGAAGAGTCTGGTTAATTTTCTCCATAGACCTTCTTGGGAATCCAAACACACACAAAAAATCTGTGCACTGAAATAATGGTATGTTTTCATTTTAAACTGCCACCTCTATCTAGAGAGCTCTGAAGGAAGTTCCTGTAACACTTTTATAACCGCCATCATAAGGAAGGCACAAAATACACCAAGGACTCAAAGAAGGTGTTTTTGCAGGAAGTTCTGTTGTAGCTGTACTACCATGGGAAGAATACATGGGGAGAGAGCTGGGTGGTGTCAGGAAGAGAAACCACAGAACTGGTAAGATGCCCATAGTGCATCGGTCACTTTGGATGCCCATGAATACTTTAGAGAGCTTTGGAGTTCTGGTCACCAAACATTAATTCACTTTTGGCCATCTGATAACATGAGAATATTCCTGATGAATGTTGAAGAAAACTTCTGAAAGACGATATATTGTTTGGAAAGATCCAGCACAAAATTACCATCTATACAGAGCTCAATTTATCTAGCTCACAAGAGAACGCCTCCCTTGCTAAGCTGAACCTTCCATCTCAGAAGGATTTATTATTTCTTTTCACAAGCATTGATAAACTCCATTTTTAATGTGGTTTACTCTAAGAACTTTCTGTTTGTGGTACCTATTGGTAAAGTAGCTACAATTCAGTAACAGAAAAGCTTACAACTTAGATGCAGTTTTAAGCAGTTGTGGTGAAGGATAGCAAAATATGAACTGTGAGAAAACAGAAATGTTTGGCAGCCTTGCCAATCCCCTCAAAATCCCCAAACTCTGTTCATGCAGTGTTTGCTTCTGCTTGTTTACTTAGCCACATCAGATGTGGCTTATTTTCAAACCATAATATCAAGTATGACCAAAGTAGAGAGGAAAATTTAGAGCAAGTGATAGAGGACTTGTATTTGTTCCCAAGCTAGAGAGAAAGGTGAAATGAAAAAAACTTGTAATATAAATTTTTATACAACTAAAATGCATAAAATCCATTCCTTATGAGGCACCCTGAACTGTAAGAGTTGTTGGAAAAAGGCAACCGTGTAGTGCCCAGAGGAGTCATGTTACAAAGTTCCACCCTTGCTATACAAATTACCATTTGCTATCTGCTGCAGAAATAAGACGACTTACACTGGTATATCTGTAAGAAGGTCTCGGAGAGTTTGTTGGTCATGAGAGGCTCAGGGAGATCACGGAAGAATTGCTTTAACATGTCTGCTACATCATAGGCAGACTGGCCTTCATAGTTGACACTGTCTGCAGAACTCTCATTCATTTGACGCAAAGCCTGAATTCTTGACTTGACTCCAGATTTCCTAAACAGTCCAACCTAAATATAAATATAAAAGTAAATAAATTTACAATGAGGTCCGCAAATCTGAAAGGTAAGCATGCTCTTTAGGTTCTTATGTATGGTTTCTAATTTTGTGGAAAGCTTTCCTTGCATTAATTATCTATTTTGTCCTGTTTTGAGTCTACTTTTCTCAGTCTGATCCAGGAACAATAAAATTTAATGGAAAGCTGGGCTTTGGGTGCTGCCTGCATGTGGGATAAGAGTACAGCAAAACCCACCTGATCCAGACAGTGGTTGCGGAGGTACCGCATGGCTTGCTGAATGCTCTGTGGAAGAGGTTGCCCTGTGCGCTGGACATTGACTTGCAGAGGTACTCCAAAGACATTTCGGTCTTTATAATCTGGCACCTTTATTCTTTTCATAAATTTTGGTACTGCCCTAGTTAAGAAAAAGGAATGACAAAAGTAAATTAAAATTCTGTTTGCCATTTATCTTCTGTATTTCCAGTAACTCAGAAAGCAAGTGAAAATAAGTGAAACACTTTCAGTAACATGAAAAATAGTGACAGTACAAATCAGTTAATCCACTCAGGGCTGGGAACAGGGAGAAGAGAGAAAATAGCTTTTCTAAGAGAAAGGCTTGACATTTGGGGCAGTATGCTGGTTGTATTAATGTGGTGCTACTCCATCAATATTAGTAGGACAAAAGCTACAGGGTAAAACTGCAGGGGCCAGATTGAATTGCAAGAGAGTCAAAATAAATCCTGCGGTCAGTGACCCCTTTTAACACTGCTTCTTTAGGTTTCGGGAAAGATGGGCATTTGAACAATGAGCTTTTGTATGTCAACTACTTGTTCGGTGAAGTCCTCAAACTGGGTCCACCACCCACTAGTGTGCAGAACAGCAGGAAACTGATGTAATACATTTGAGTTTGTCAGCTAAAAACTTCTGCTCTATAAACAACTCCTTTGAGGGACCCCCCTCCTTGTCAGCTGATGACTTTTGTTACCCCCACCTCCCACTCCAGTTTCATTGAGAGGCCTTTCCATCTGCTTATGACTCCAAGGAAAAAGCTACTAAACACAAAAGAATGATTTACCCCCGGGTCCCCAAGAGTATTGGTTTCATAAAGGGAAAAAAAAGGCATTAAAATGTGAAAATACTGAGATCATTTTCCTAAACAGGAAGGAAAGTTAATGTCCAGTGCAACAACTAATAAGATACAGTGGCACTGGAAAACAGGGAGACCTATTTAACATTTCAACATACAGTACAGCTATACAAACACTGCATTGGATTTACAGCTGACTAATCTGTTACATAGTAAAACAGGACCAATTTGTATTGCTGTATAGTTTAGTTTAGGGCATTATTGATACATGTATGAATAATACTTGCTTTGTCAAAAAACATGCCAATGGAATGTGAAAAAACACATTGCGATCTCCACTGAGAATCTGAAGCATGCAGGGATAACTGGTCAATACTTATTTCTGTCCTTCAGAACAAATAACTTCTGTATTTAGAAAGACTGACATAATAACAGCCTTTGAACAGGAGGTACTTTGATGCCGAAGTTAAATACTCTCTATGACTCCTGGGGAAGGGAGGTGGCTGGCCTGTGGTAGGGACAAGAAAAATTTTATTTGCTCCTTTTCATCCTGAAGGTTACACAGACTGTACTGCAGATACAATAATAAAAGAGCTTTCTATTTCATTGTTCCAACAAAAAATATTCAACTGGGTTACAAAAGCCTGGCCACAGCAGAAATTGCTGCCTACAAAGAACTTTGTGGTCCTCCCAACCTTTCTTCTCTCCATCACTTTGGCAAGCTAAGTGCCTTAAAAAGGGAAGATGAGATTTTGGCTCATGAGATAACAGAATTAAAGAAAATTTACATTATTTAAATACATAATTATGTTAGGAAAGTAATGCAAATATTTTAGAATTGCTGAAGAAAAGCAAGCCTATTAAGATAGACTGCAACTTGTGCCACTGTTCGCTAACTGCCCCAATAAACAAGTAGTCCTTCTTTTGCTATGGATAGTGGACATTTTTCTGCTCAGAAAGCTGGTCTGTACTTCATTGCTTTTGTTCCCTCACATGCCCCCTATGAACAAACTTCTCAAACGTAATAAGATTACACTTACGTAAAGGGTTAGTGATTTTAGCCCTGTCTTAGGAAACCACAAATCACTGTCAGCACAGGCTGAAGGAAGAAGTGCAAATATGGAAAAAGAGGGACGAAGGGATTCATTGCATCCTTCCAAAAGTTGTTTGGGAGGAGCACAACTGCCATGCTCGTATAATTGGCCTCTCTATACACAGCACTATGTGCTTACCAGCTGAAACCATGCTTGTTGGAAGGTGTGTACTTCTCCAGGAGAGCAGTGAGCTTCAGGAGGGAGTACTTCTGCAGCAGGTTCATCTGTGCCACGGACTGGCAGTTGATCTGCAGTGATGCTGAGCTGAGGCTGGGCCGGTGGGAACTCTGGAAGCTGTGCCACCTCAGCTTGTGCCTGTGGAGAACACGGGAGACAGAGCAAGGACAGGTTACTGAAATGTCTCTGCAAGACACATGCAGGAATGACTGCAAATGCACTGCTGAGCTCCCTGCCCTTGGCGTTTGCATTCTTCTGAGACTTCACAGGGATCAGCCGGCAGCATCTCTGCCTCACCCAGTGATGCAGCACGTGCAGGTGCTTCAGATGGGAATGTGCACACTGAGCTGATCCACACCTCAGTGTTAGCTATGCTGTCTTTCCCTATCAGATATCCTCCAAGGAGTCCAATGCCCTTTTCTTGAAGCCATTTCAGTATTATGGTAGTGGGAATCTAAAGACTCCTTTAAGAAAAAATGGCATGAATTTTTAAGACACATCAAATAGGAACTAAGCATTTCTAAAAATCCCATTAAGTTTATACAAGCAGCCATAGATGACTAAATGTCAGCAGAAGCCAGGCCCTGAATGATCTGCACCATTTTTAAAGGAAAACTGGAAACAAAGCTAGAAAGAATTCAACTCCTTGGTCTACTCACAATGCAAAATACAGTCATCTATCCCATGGTAAAACTCCCAGCAGAAACTGGACATCATTGGAACTCCCCCAGTCTCCCACTGTGCTATGGCAATCAAGAGAAAGTAAACAAGCCTTATTTTCTCCCCAGATTTAATGCCCTAGCATGCTGCTAGAAACAGCCTGCTACTGAAAAATGCAATTTTTTGAAATAGTCGAAAAGGCAAGGCTTTTACTACACACTGATACAAACCAGATCATACTTACTCTTGGTTCTCCTAGCCAACTTAAAAAGTGGTTAATCCTGCTTGATGGCCCTCTCCTCCCACACACCATTTCAGTTTGAAGAATTATTGTCCCCCAAAACCACGCTAACATTGCCTTTTCAATGATGACTCAGGTTGAACATACAAACATACAGATATGAAGTGTGAGAATCATAAAGTCTTGCATAAATACCTCCCTTGCCTATAAATGTTTTGGGAAGTAAGGGGAAGAGCACATGCATGCTTGAATGGCCACAGCTTCTATCGGACCTTTAACTGAGTGTGGTGCAGCTACTATAGAGCTGCTCAGGCTGGAGTGGACCTCCCCAGGCTCCCCCAAGTCCCAGTGTTCGTGATCTCACCTGCTGGACCGTGTCAGTGATGCACCCACCCCAGAGTCCCTCCTGTCCTGGATCCCCGTGGGCTCTTCCGTTTCATTCAGTGAATTCCCTGTACTGTCAAGGTCACTTGGTGTTGTTCGATCATTATCTACATCAAGGTGAATCTGCTTTGGAGAGGAAGGACATGGGGAGACAGAGTCGAGAGCTGAGTCAGAGTCCCCTTCATCTGAGAACTTCTCTGACCACTGGTTTACTATTCTTTGCATCCCTTTGACATGGTACAGGATGTCATCTAGTTCAGGGAATATGTCTTCATTTTCAAGGTCGGCCAGGTCGCTTGTACTGGAATACAGGATTGAGCCTGGCACGTTGTCGTAAATACTGAGGCGGCTGCTCACTGAACTGGAGGAGTTGCGCCTTTTCCCCATGCCTAGTTCTTTGGAGCTGTCGCCACTGTTTTCCCTCCGGAGGGTGAGGTGGCCGTGTCCATGGAAACTCCCTGTCCTCCAGTTCACAGAGGTGTTGCTTTCTGTTGGGGAGAAGTTGCCATTGGAGAGTGCTTTGGGAAAAGTGCCAGGCTTATGGTCCTCCGGGATAAAAAACACGGTGTCTTCTGCAAAACTCCCACGGTTCTTGAAGTTCTGCTCCATCACATCACTGAACGTTGACTGGTTGAAGGGGTCAAAGCCTTCCAGGTACATGCCCACCCTTTTATTGTACGCACTGAGGCTGCGTGTTCGTGTGACGGGACTGGGTGTGCTGACGGCACTGCTTGTCTCAGACTGACTGCTGCTGCTGCTGGTCTGGGTGGAATTGGAGACACTCCTCTTTCGTACCATAGGGAAGCTGATGTGATTGCCATTGAGGGCAGAAATCTCCACGCAGTTGAGTTGTTTCAGTTTATCTTCATCCATGCCCTCCTGCAGGATGGGCCCACTAATTATGAGGCCAAGCTTTGAAGGAGCTTTGCTCTTGCCATGGTGAGAACTCTTGATTTTAAGGCTCTCCATTCTCTTGAGTAGGCTCTTTGTTTTGGACTTGGCGTTCTTCTCATTGGCTTTTGTGTTGAAGCTGAAGCTATTCAGTTCCCTGGGCGAGGGCAGGCTGCTGAATGAGTCATCATTGGCTACAAAATTGCTTGAAGAACAAACGCTCACCACCGAGTTTGTCCTGGTAGTAGATGCCTCACTCTGCAGGGTAGGTTGGTGGCTGCTGGTGCTGCTGATGCTCAAAATAGAAGCCACCTCCTGGCGTTCACTGAGGTCTGTGAGCACGCTCTCCTGGCTTGCTGAATTAGTAAGGTGAGGAGCTTCTGGGGAGGGGATATTCAAGTCTGGTTTTGGAGGGAACACATCAAACTCTTCAAGCCTTGACCACCTCTTGCTGTCCCTCTGAAAAGTCCATTTGCCACTTATTGCACAAGGTTCATCTTCATCTGAATCTTCACTCTGCAAAGAAGAAGAACCCTGAAAGTACTACTTGCAAACTGCTCAAACAGTGAGGGCGGCTGCATTTAAATACAATGTTCACTAAACTGCTTTAAACATGATCTTGTTCTCTCTGAATTTAAAGTGAAAACAGTCTTTTACTTCATGGAAAGGAAGATTAGGCCATAAAGCCTATCACGAGAAAAGATAACATAGTACAGGCAATATATTTTAACAGTTTTTAAATACAAAAGATATACCCTTCATAAAAAGAAACAAACAATACAATCTGCTTTAAATTGCTCTTTTCTAAAAACCCTAGTATCCATAGACTTTTAATTAATTGGTCACAGTGGATAGCCCACACATCAATGGAAATTCCTGGCATGCATAAAATTTTAAACTGGAGTCATTCAGGGGTTGGGGTCCCTCTGGACTCTCTCCAAAGTTACACTCTGTTGATAGTGGCTGTGTGTTTATACTCCTCTTTGCAATTATGAGATGTTTCTCATACGTTCCGAATTGTAGTGGCTTAATTCCTTACCCATTTGGGAAGTCTGAACAGCCTCCTTGCTGTGACTAATGAGACAGTAAAGGAAGCTCTTGCACTGCAAGAGTATGATGGCTCCAGGCTCTTACCTGGTCCACTCTTCCTCCCACAGACTAGCAGCTAACATTTTAAGAATGTTCTGTGAAGTCTCTGCTTCAGTCTTGCTTCAGGCAAACTTTAACACTCCAGATAGTGAGCAGCAAGAGCTCACTGTCAGTATAGCACGTAAGTAAATTGTAAATAACATGTTTGATGTATGAGTAATGCTTGGGGTACAATTACACATACATCACTTACGCCTACAATTTTTTCATCTAAATGCTGAAAGGGAATGATCCTAACATATTTGGTCTTCCACATATCTGGAAAATTCATGTTGGAGGAATAAAACCAATGAAGAAATTTTAATATGACAACATGAAACTACAAAATAACCTTTGGTGTTCAAAGTAGGGAACACTACTTGTCACCTAGCCCCATGAATTTTGCTTCATTTGTTTAATTTGCTGTAATTTAAAAACAAACACACATGCAATCCCCAAACTGTAACTCTTTGTGTCCTAGGAACACATTTATTCTCTGAAAAACAAGTAAATTATTCATATTTCAGGTGTTTTATGTATGCATATTTTAGATCCTGATCGTATCATAGTTTCTGGGGGTTTATACTAATTTTTCTTTTTTAATAGGACACTTCATTACCTCATGAAAATAAGTGAAATACTGTATTTATTTTTTATGACCAGATATACACAAGACACAGAGTAAATGCCATTTTCTTTGTTTCCCTACTACTGCAAACTACTTATGACTCAGATGAAAACCCAAGAATACCAGCTTGCTTATTTAAAGTTTTCAGGAGGAAAAAAGTCACCTGAAATTGCCAGTGACGGTAATAATGATGGTTTAGTGGTGAAAATGGATAATAATGATGGTTTGGTGGTGAATGTGATTTAATTGGAAAATAAGAAAGGTGACCTTAATTTGCAAATAAGTCAGTGCAAACATAGAAGAACATATGCTTCTGTCAGCACAATTTTTTTCCTAGTGTTAAAAAGCTTTAAAGGCTAAGTATTGATTTTATTGACACCAACAACAAAAGGGAATAGGATCCAAGTCCATCTGCCAGAGCATGAGGGGTGAATGAAAACCAGGAAGGACTGAAACAAAAGGTAACATCCAGACTCTGGAAGATCTGGGGTTTGGACCTGAAGATAGGTCTCGTCTGACCTCTAACATCAATACTGATCATTCCAGTGTTAACAAGTTCAGGAACAAGGATGAGAAATCTGGCAGTCATAAACAGCAATCCAGCTATCTACCCCTACTTTTAAGGAGTTCCTACATATGCTGCCTCAGAGTGTTATCTTCTGGAGCTTGGATGCTGTTTCCAGCATACCACAAACAGATAGGGAAAGAGGGGATTAATTCCTGGTAAACAACCTCAGAGCATTTGTATGCATTCTTGTTAAGGGCAGGGCAGCATTGTATTGCCTTAGTCATCTTTATCTGCAGTTGTCATATCCCAGGGGATGGTGTCAATTACCAATCCCTCCTAGGACACACACATAGTTTTAAGACAGCCATTGAGTGGTACCTTACTAGCAAATCCCAATAACTCAGCTTTCTGTCAGTACTACCCTACTGAAATTACAGTAGATGCTCTCTTATTTCTCACCATGCTCCACAGGGATCCTGAAGATTCAGGAAACACTTTTAATTCCTGCTGAGCTCCCTGGAAACACGCAAACTTTCTAAAAAGGTAGCTACTGTATTCTGTAAATATATTGGAAAGGAAACAATGTGCCCAATCCTTTCATTTGCAGGCTAAGCACAGTCTAACTGATCCTGTCTGTATCGTAATAAAATAAAATAATACAATTCTAACACGATGGCAGGAACCAAAACTAAAGATGACGTCAAAGATGATGTTCTAACATTAAGGTCAACTCATCATGGCCATTAAACCTACTCTTTACAGTCCTGCCTGAGTGCAATAGGCTACAACACAGACAACCTCACTGGCAGGCAGAGAAGTCCAGTGCCTTTCAGACTGGAAGCAGCATCCCGAGGAGAAGTTTGCTAGACAAATAACCTTTACCCACAGCCAAGTCCTGCAGTTTGCACTCAATGAGAACACAAAAATAAATGTAAGCAGAGTTCTGACTGTGTGTCCTTGCCAGGTTCTACTCAGGCGTTATCCTAAACTGCAGCTAAACAATCTGCTAGATGGAGGTTTTTTCAGTTTTATTAATGCACAATGCTGTAACAGAAGATGTTAAATGAACTTACCCTTTTCCTGTGGGGACTAATTTCTAGCTTCATCACCGCACATTTGTTTAAAGTATTTAAGCGCCTGCAAAGAGCAAAGGAAACCATATTAAAAGAACACTCCAGTGTTTTGACACAGGCTATTCCAGTTCAAAGCTTTTGTGAAGGCTGTCCCCAAACTGCTCTGCATACAAATGGCCACAAGCAGAGTTTCAATTAGAGCCCTAATTATACTTAACTATTAACCCATTACATTTGGCTGTACTCTAACTTCAGAGGGAGGGATGGATGACTATTTGTCACAATTACCTGAATCAAAGTAAAGAGAAGTTAATGGAAACTTAAACCAAGTTGAGAAGTACATCGCATCCTATGAACTGTAATCATTACCTTTGTTTTAAATAGCAGACATCTGAACCCTGAAACAATCAATCTTGACAGACTGAAAATACCAGAAAAGGCTCCTTATTTGACATTTTATACACACGACTGTGTTAAAAAAATCATGCTGCTTTAAAATTCTACTTTATAAGCTAAAACTTCCCAAAGGAAAAGTTATTTTCCACTTACTAGATGCCTACTTTTTTGAACAATGATTATTTTCAATACAGTCCTGGGACAACTCACTGGTTTAAAAAAAAAACAAACCAGAACAAAGACCTAATTTTTCCTTCCTAAACTGTAAGGTTCTTTTATACATGAAAATGTTTTTCTGAAGGACTAAAATTTAAACCAAAATAAATTCTTGCAGCAACAATAGTTAACCAGACTCCTTGTGAAATGTGATAGCAGTCTGGATGCGTATCTTGAAGTACTCTATGAATACATGTAAGGATTCCTCTATTCCTCAATGAGCTAGTGATCTGGTAGGTATCCCTCAAAAAAAATATCTTTCTTCTCATCTCTTCCCCAGATGCTCAGTGTGCAGGGCTGAGCACAAACAGCTTAAAGCAGAGCAAACCTTGGCACTGTTCGTCACACAGCTCCACAGCCGGTTAGACCCAGCTAAGCGCAGGCTGCTGTGGCCTCTGCCTTTCTCCACACCCTCACCTCTCCAGAAACTGCTCCACTGGGACACAGTTCAGCTAAAATCAGTACTGTAAAGTGTGGTTAGAGTAATGCTGATGCTACGGCAAGGCAAAGGGCAAGAAGTAGGCTGGGCACAATGCAGAAGGCAGAAAGGCTGAAGCAGCAGCTTCATGAAAGTGACGGTTTAGTCCTCTGTATCAATACTTCCACTCATGAGGCTGTACTGTGGGTGGGATGAGGAGACTATCTGAGCTGAGAACTAATCTTTCAATATTTTGGGGGGTTAAATTTTTCCCAGGTCAGTTTCCTGAGCTATGTGAAGAGTTGTGTGTGCAGGCAGAAGGCATAGGAGTAGGACCACCCTTTTCCTTCAACCAGTCCACAGCCCAAATTCAACAGGAGCAAAGCTGAGCTTTAAAAAGCCCTTTTTAAAGCGAGGCATCATTCCAAAGGAAGTTATGTAATTTTCACATAATAATTCGTTTGGGCAAAGTGTAAAGAAGAGCCTGTATCTGCAGTTTTGAAAAACCGAAAAAAAGAAAAGAAATGCTGACTTGCCCTGTTGCTTCAGAGGAGTTTTTTTTCAGATTCATGAAACTTGTAACTTGAATCTAGAAAATGTGTGCACAGGGAATGAATTACTAGTTTCTTCTCTTTTCCCTTGCCTTTTATGCACGGGATTGCTTGCAGATGGTATTTACACAGGGCTTGATCCTGAAGTCATCAAAGAAAATGGGAAAGCTTCTACTGATGCTTTTGTTGCAGTCATGAAGTAAAAAAGGCAGTTTGATCTATAATTAGACCCAGCCACAACACAGCAGAAAAAGAAGAGAAATGGGAAGAATTGCCATGGGTCAAATAGTAGGGCAGTGGCAGGTTAGAAAAGTTATCCAGATCTCTCTAATTTCATCTTTGCTCTGACTTTAGAAGGCAAAAGGCTTAGTCCTGCCGGCTGCAGCTGGTGAGTACATGCACCCTCATGAGTCCAGTGAATTTCAGAGGAATTGTACTCACTGTGTGGGTGAAGGGTGAATGTCCCATCTAAACTGATTTGTTTGGGATTTTTTTTCAAGAGGCCATAAAGTATCAGAAAGCTGCCTCCTCTTTGCTATAAGCACATTCTCCTCTCAAAGCCTTGGATCTCAAGACCAGGAAATATTAAATTGGTTTCAGTTCTATATTGTGTAATAATTTACAAATTGCACAGTGTTGCAACCTTTGACTTATGCAGAGAGGAATTAGCACTGAATCCCTGGATCATGCTTTATCTAGCTCCAGCCTGTCTGACCACTAATGAAGACAATCTCTGATTTCACAAAGATTACATCCCCAGACTTTTCTCCTACTCAAATAAAAACCCTGAAATAGGTGGAAAAACAAAGAGCAAAGACATCTGTTTTCACAGAGGGTATTTAAGAAAAGAGATCTCCCAGCGCACACTTCACAAAAATTAGTATGAAAGTAAGATAAGGTAACTCCCAATGAGTGAGGTTAAATACAATAGCAGCAAGGCAAATAAAGTCTCTGTTACACATTTGATGTGATTTCATCACAAAATCAGTTTCCTTTTTAAAATCTAAATGCTCTGCAGCAATTGCCTCAAGTCTGCAACTTCCATTATATACATCACACATTCTTCTTCAACTTCTGCTCAAATTCAGCAGTGTCCAGGTTCTTGAACTATAAATCACTGAAAACACAATATGCAAAACTGCCTTTCAAGCACATTAGTGGTTCTGCAAAGCTAAGACTACAGAGTTTAGGCATTGCCACGGTGAGATCTACCTATACAACTGTCATTAACCATCACATATGCTTTGCAATACTTTTAAAGCATATATTCACACATTCATTTTCTACAGATCTTCTCATCAAATAGATGCTTGTTAATGAACCAAAATTTTCTCTTCTGGCTCTGGACCTTCTCCTTTGGTAATTCCATTCCCAGGTATAAGTTCAACTTATCATTTCCCTACTGACAGTCAGCAGGCCTGCCTCATTCTTTAGCTCTGTCTTATTCTGTCCAAACCTGTCTCAGTGACACCTTCCTGAAGACAAGATGGGAGATGGAGGGATGAGGAAGGATTGCTGCAGACAGCAGTTACAGCTGCTTCACTGTCTGGCTGTCTCAGTCTCAATTTCAACAATGCCTCCTACCCTGGCCACTTACTGGATGACAGTCTGGATGACATGATAATATTCTTTCCCATAATTTAGACAAATGCCTTTAAGTCAGCCCTCTCTCTATACATCTTCACATCCAGATGGTATCTTACTGCCATGGAACATTCTATCTGCAAGACACCACTTTTCCTTACTCTCCATGTACTCCTACCCAGGCTTTCACTCTTCCTCACCTGAACTCTGCAAAACCCTTTCTCCTGAGGGTGACCAATGCAGCACAGCCCGCCTCTCAGTCCCAGACCCTGAGTTGAGAATGGCCCATATCAGCCCTGAGTGGCAATTACGCTGGAACCCTGAGCCTGCCACATTCAAAATATGTGGCACTGGACCTTCTCTCAGAAATAAGCAAATGATGCACTTTTTCCAGTCTTCTCCTCAGAAATGGCCAAACTAGTGCAGACCGAACTTCTTTTAAGGAATGCAGCCTGAACAAGACATTCACTGTGAAAAACAGCAGTGTGAACAGCTAGCTTCTAAATTAAAATATGGGCTTATGATGTGAAGTCTTTTTTAACCTAGGTACTAGTGAGTATTATGTCGGCTATTACCCCGGGGCATTAATTTTGTTCTCATTAACAGGAGAAATGCTCACTCCATGCAGCCAAGCAAAGTGGCAGCAATGCAGAATACAAAATTTATGCATTTTAAATTACAGTTTTCAATTTCAGGAACTGTATTGATCTAGGTTTAAAGATTAAAATATTCTTAATGGACTTAAATTCGTAATTCTGTCTTATAGGGCAAATTCCAGCTCAATCACACCTGTAACTAACTGAAGATACAAGCGCCTTCCTGTCTCGCTGGACAGCCCTTGTGTTGGCCCCTCGGGTTCATTTGTGTGTTCTAACCTGCAATGGAGGCTGGCTCTCCACAAACTAAACTATATGAGCAGGGAATGCTGCTCATGCAAATACATTACAATTGGTTTCTTAGATGAGAAGTCCTGATGACAAAAGACTTAAGAAACCCCTTGTGTATGTAGTGTGGCAGTTTTCTAGCTATGCATAAGGAGATTAAAGAGGATTTCCATCATGGCTTGCTACGTATTTTGCACTTAGCAACAACCTCTAGGATAATCATGTTTCACTACTTAGTTTCATCAGCACATGATGTAGCCAGTTATCCTCTGGAGAAAAACTCCTAGTCATTAATCTACATAAACTCTGAAATCAAGGCCATCAGTGGTTTACACAGTCGCTAGAGGAAGCATCCTAGAAACTTAAAATAGGGTCATCACTCATATGTTTTTAACCCTACATTTCAGGTAAGATCACCTAATGATATTTCTTAACCATCTGTCTTCTACTGTTACTGAGTGCCATATGCTATCTCTGTAATTCAAGTCTCAACCTGCTTTTCACTTGAAATTTTTCCATAAAAAACTTAATGGGGTGCACATTGATACTGTTTCCATTTAGAAAGGAATCTGGCAAAATAATACAAATAAGCTGTTTTTAAAGTTACATTATTTTTCCTGCTCACATTAATAAGCTTATGAAATGATAATTAACAATACTATTCAGATGTAAACTATCATCTAAAATGCTTCAAACTTAAAAAAGAAATCCCTGTCACTGTGATTTCTGTAGTCTTTTTAAAGGAGTTTTTTCACATGTAGTATTCACAGCAAGGTAATTGGAACTGCTGGCAGAACGCTGCCTGTTATACAGAAAAGCAGATTCTCAGCACGGCCACTTACTATTTTGTTACCAGCCACTGCACGCAGTGTTCACTTAGCTCTGTGCTGAAAGCGCAAATAACTCCCAACGTATTCTGATTTTCAGTAAAGAAACAGTGATAGACTTAGGTTGTGAAACAGTTCTAAGTCTTTTCCTGAGTAAACCCTGTACTGTTTACACACTGACCATGGCATGAGTCAAAATAAACCCAGGCTGCAGGCAGAAAGGCAGCATTCCAAAGTATCTGCTTCCCTGTTTTTTAATGAGCTTTGCAAAATTAAACAAGGAGGTGTGGAAGAAAAAAATCTAAAGATGGAAATGTGATAATGTACTGCTTTTGTCTAACACAAACAGTAAAGGGCCAAATTCAGACGACTGAGATGATTAACTGAATGAATTGTTTCATTTTGAGGTGGGATCTCAATGTTTCTAGAGAAACCTTATCATCAGTTTTAAAGCTATCTTGCAAAAGATAACTCTGATGTATGTCACAGGCTTCAGAATGACATAGTTTAGCTTTGAAAATCTCTGTCTCAAGCTACAGGGGTAACTGGTTTCAAAACTGATGGATTCTTGTGCATATTACACAAAAAACAATTTGAAGATGAAGTGCTTATTTTACAATTAGAAGCCTTATTATAGACTTCCTATGTTCACAAAACAACTATATACACATATAAATTTGGTTTTCTCACCTTTCTTAGAAGACTTGCAATGTAGACTTTCATAGGACACAGATCTTTTTACTGTCTTCTGTGTTCAGAGAAAGTGCTAACTGCTTTTATGCATCACACTAGCAGCCAATCTCATAGGGATTTGAGGGCACAGTTACCTTGACCAGTGAGAAACGATCTGCTACCTTTATTCCCCCATATAATTAAATAATCCCAGGTTAAGAAGTATTCCTGCAGGCAAATACCAAATCCAAAATATGCTGGTTTCAAGGTATTTTGTTTTCCTGCCGAGAGAAGACCATGCTTCTGGGGACCAGCATTTATTCACATTGCTATACTTTCTGTTCAATGACTTCACAAGTTCCAGAGTACATAAATAAGCAGACCAATGCATTACATTTAAACACCAGTGGAAGAGGTATCCCACATTTGAGTAGGGCACACCCTGAGTGTGAATTACATTAAAGAGATTTTTCCCCTCCTAGTGACTAGACAACATATCTGTTTTCTTAGTTTGAAAATCTTGCAAATATATCTGAGGAACTCTAAATTCCAGTCCCTCTCTTTCCCTTCCAAGTATGGCAGTGATGGCATGAGAACACTACAAACTTAAAGCTGTTCTTAAAAGGATTTTGTAATTCATTAGAATTACTGACATTTAGAGTTGCAGACACCATGCATGCAGTATCCAAAAGCATTCATTTTGCAGGCAGTTTGGAAAGCTGCCATACTGAAGGATAGAGGCATAAAACTGTATTTCTAGGTAATAGGAAATACGAAAAGTTAAAGCTTCTTTTTTTATTTTTTTTTCCATTTAAGATTGCAGACACACTAGAGGAGATAACTGATGGATGGGTTAATGTTAGATGATGTCAGATGTGGCCATTGTAATTGTTTTTATGACAAAATTAGTAATACGGAGGCTGTAGTTCTGTAAAAACATCCTGCCACACACCAGTAAGTCTTGTTCCCTCTTTTTCTCTACTCATGCTTTCTGTCCCTGCAGCTGGCCCTGGGGTCCTGCCCCATCCTTCACACCTACTCTGAAGTAAATTATCCTTTTTCACCAACTAACTCAGCAAAGGACTATCAACACTCTTTTTGGGGGGGTGAATGGGTTTATGGAATAAGCCCATAAGCAACAAAGCTAAATTAATGGGAGCACCAAGGCTGAGGGCAGAGCAGTCTTTGCAGTAGTGATAAATTATTAGATGGGCTTACATTATCCCTTCCAACCATACCCACATTACATAGGGTGATGCACTGAGGCCAGCATGACAGTTTGTATACATAGCATTTTGTTTGTATACATGGCTGCTCACCAAGGTAAGAAAGAAGAGTAACGGAGTGCACCGGCATCGCTTTGCTAATACTGCTTCCAAAACCCAGTTCCTGTGTGGGAACAGGTGCTGCACTTGTATGTGCAGATGGCTATAGCCAGCACAGTTCTGCTTTCATGGACCTAACTAATTTGTGAATTAGCAAAGAAAACAAATAAAGAACAATAATAAAAAATATACCTATGAAATCCCTGTCAAAAAGACGCCTGCCACTCTCCTGCCAACTTCCTTTTAAATAAGACTCCCAAACATTACTTAGCCCAATAAATTATTCAATACAATATATACAATGAAAACCACATAATTTTGTATGCTTTTTTGCTGTGCTTTTCCAGGTACTTTCTATTACATAGGAAGGGTTTTGTTTTAAAATGCAGTGTGAGTTTTATTCACCTACCTGCATAATGCCTCAATAGCATCTCTGTCCAGAAAGTCATGCTCTCGCTTGACTAGAGCGATGTCAATTGGAAAAAGGAGATCTGTAGGAAAAGAGACAGATGAAATCAAAATGACTCATTTTCCCAGTGCTGCATTATTTCAAACAACAAGCTGCCTCCAGTTGAACTCATCAAGATGCCACTGATTGGCACTTCTTAGGTAAACACATGCTATCACCTCAAATTCCAGAGGTTCTTCCTTTTCATGTACAAATTTTGACAAGCTTTGGTAACTTAAAGTTCATACGCAGAATGGAGAAAAGATGGGCAAAGGAGCGATGAAATAGTAGGAGAGGGAAAGAGGAAAATGCAAGCCTCAGACAGGAGTGTAAAATAACTCATGCTAGCTTTATTTAAAATAAATATGCAATCTCCATCAAAGTACTAATATCTCATAGTAAAGGAAAAAAAATGCCAAAATATAAACTCAGTAAATGCCAAAACTCTGTGAAGGAACAAAAAAAAAACAAAACAAAACCAACAAAAACCCAAACCCTGAATCTCCTTTGCTGTTAATCAAGCTATTTAAAAGTTTGACACTGTTACAACATTAATGAGATATGGACTGAAATGAAAGCAAGCCAAACTGCGTGGAGTCCATACTGCTTCCTTTCCTCAGGAGATTATTTATGTAAACAACTGGGAGAGTGCGGGGGAGGAAACAATGTTGGCAGAGAGCTGAAAATTTACTACAGCTCTGAAGCAGCAACCACATATATATTATTTACTGTCCTCCACAGATTCCTGACTGTCATACAGGTCCTGATCTGGCATTCCTTGCACAGCCAATACTCCCACCTAAGGTCTCTGGTTGTTCAGGGCACACAGAAATACAAGGCCAATCTCCGAATATCCTGCTGCAGTTGCACAAAACTTTCCTGTCCAAGTCATTATCGATGAATTTTTTAATTTCTAGAGACTGGGAAAGAAGGAGCTAAAATGATTCCAAGAGTAAGACTGATGTTAATTTCTAGAAAGGTATTTTCTATACCAACATAAAATACCTCAAGTGAATTATATGTCCTGATTTTCATAGAATCATAGAAAGGTTTGGGTTGGAAGGAACCTTAAAGTTCACCTAGTTCCAAGCCCCCCGCTATGGACAGAGACACCTTGCACTACACCAGGTCACTCAAAGATCTATCCAACCTGGCCTTGAAAACTTCCAGGGATGGGGTGTCCACAGCTTCCACAATTGCCTCAGGAATAAACAAATTACAACATATTCTGCAAAATGCACGGAATTTTGTCTTTTCTACAGAAAACTGCACTTTTAGCAAACCAGCTGGCAAAGGTTCACTGATTCATCTCCATTTTAAATGTGCACTGCATGGGAGTGCTTCACATAGGTGACTTCTAAGAACTGTTGTATTATACCCAATTGATTCATAGGTTTCCCCTTCACTACTTTATGTCAAAAGTGTAAGCAAAGAGGGTGAACGCATTCAACTGGTATTTTTCAGCAGTGCTGATGTAAGTTTTTCCACTGAGAAAGTATGTTAGAATGCCCACAGGAAAACACGTGGGAGAACTTAAGTGAGAGAGGTGACTCGGAAGAAGTTGATAGTCTGCACAAGTCCATTTTTTAACGCTTAATCTATGCTGTTGCTGGTTTTGTTTTTGCTGCTGCTGCTGCTGCCAAGGGAGCTTGCAAAGGACAATGGTATATTGTTTTCATATAAGGACAGCTGTCTATTCAATGGATATGGGTGGCCTTGCTCTCACATCTGTCTCATGTCTGTAATCCTTTTGATGTTAGTCAGAACATGGTCAGATGTTAGAAACTTCATACAAGTTTAGAATATCCAGGTAGGACAATGGGAACCACAGGTTACCACGTTTTCTGAAAGCAAGTAATTTGTTACAGGATTTACAGCTCAGGATCATAAGAAATGCACAAGCACCCATATTCAGCTGAGGGGTTTGTCCCCAATTATAACAAAAACTGGGAGTACACTTCCAGCTCTGCATCCAAGAAAATCTTGGTGTCTCCACTTGCACAGAAAAAAAAAAAAAAGGGAAAAAGAAAAAATATCAAAAAATAAGGAAATTTATTTTCTGAAGAGGCGAATAAAAGTTTTGCCATGTAGTGCTTTTGAAAGTGCTATTATCATCTCATATTGCCAATGCAGCTGCAAATCAAAGCTCAACAAGATCATCTTTCAAGAAGGTCAGCTCAGCATTTGCTGCAATTTTTAATTCACTGTAAATAATGAACTTTCTATGCTCATTCTTACAAGCAGCAGATGGAGTTTGTTTTGTAAAGATGAAGAGGCAGTTAAGAGTGCATAATAATTTCACTACAATGCAAGTAATTTTAAGTGGTGTGTGGGGCAAATTCTGAACAGTAACATACATATGTGAAAAGGATGTTACACTTTAAAACAAACTTCTGTATGTTACTATCAGGGCGTAAAAACTGTATGCCAAAACTGCAAGTTCCTAGCCGGTTAGAGGCAATGAAGAGAACAGTTTTAACTGGGCAGATACACAAAGTTAATTCATCCTACAGGATAAGTGACTGCAGAAGGCAGCAGTCTCCCTGAGGAGCAGCTGCACATCTGTGCAACAGCAGCTTGTTTGTTCTTTTCCCTTCATAGTAAGCCTGTGTCTAACACCAAAACAAACTGTTCTGAAAAAACGCACAGGACTTGGGAATCATACGTACAGATGCACCCATGCACATGCACAATTTCCTATCACCGCTCCATTAGGATAGCTGGCCAGTGGAGCTGGACACAGCTTTTGTATTTCTCCAAGACTGGGCTTGTAGCAGTGGATGACTGTGTTCATTTGTGTTTTAACTAGAGGCAATGTACCATGGTGCTTTACATTTGTTCTATGAGGACATTCGGTAAATTCAGACTGAAACAGGAACGTGGAACAAATTTAAAACTCCAAGATTGCTCCCAAGTCTCATTAGGTTTGGTACATCCATGTGGTGGGTAGCAGAGCACAGCCCAGTTCCTAAAAGTCATCTTATGTACTGGCACTTCTGTTGTGTCCCTGTATTAAGTCTTATTGTCCAAAAGCTGCCAGGGAACGATTGACTTGCAAGTTCAGGTGCCTACCTTCATAAAGCTGCGCATACTGCGGGAACCCAGCAGCCCGCAGCCAGTCACAAGCTTCCTTGGCCTCGATTTCTGAAAGAGGACAGAAATAAGACACCCTCCGATTAGTGATCTGCAGAGCAAAAACTTCCTTTCCACCACTTCTACTATTTCTGTTACAAAATAAGCACAGAAGTATCCAGAAACTTTGAAATGAGACACCAGTTTACTTATCTCAGTTTGCTTTTCCTATGATCAAACATATCTTAGATTCTGGAAGGTCACTAGTGTTCAGCTGCAACTTATCAACAACTCATCATTTTAACAAAGAAACAGGCACAAATGAAAACTGCAGCAGTTATGGATTATTCCATACCGTTTTCATTAATGCTAGAGAAACCAGCACTGCAATCAACATGAGCAGCATTTGTTTGGCAAACTTATGATCTTCTTGGCATAACTACTTTGTCTTGATAGAAATTCCTAGTAGAGCTTGCAATATTGTGCATTTTAACACCTTGTAGATAGTACTGACAGACTCAGGCCCAAGAAAAACTGACACGCTGTATTACAGATCACTCAAGCACGTATTTACTACCCAACAAGAACGTAGTTTCACAGGGGGTCTTCAAGGCATTTATGAGTTACTTGGTATATTACAGGAAACTTTCCCTCACATTGCCCAAAACAGCATGCTGCAAAATGAAATTACTCACATACATATACAAGACTCTGAAAGAAAGGAAACATTCTGAAAATGGGTTATATTAATCTGTGAATAAATAACACGTAAATTTATTTGTTACCTAATACAAGTAGAAACAAAGAATATGTTATCCTATTAGTTCAAACTAGAAAAACGTAAAAGGTATTTAGGGTATTTTCCAAGTGCTGAAGAAATGGATTGGGGTAATTCTGTTCTAAGAATTCAAGAAAGTTCTACTTGGAATTTATAGCTCCCTGCTTAGAACTGATCAAATACAGAATAAGCAATCAGAAACTATTACAGTTTGTCTGGCTCTGATTATATTCACTACTCTTGATGTACCAGAAAAGAAAAGCTTCATTATGCACAACTCAGTACACAATTTTGCCACCTACTTGGAGAGGATACTACAGCTACCTGCTGCAGAAAACAAGCACAGAGGGTTTGCTCAGAATACAGGTTACTGCATACAGGGCACTGAAGAGCCAAACACAAACTAAGTACAATACCTCAAGATTTTGTCACACTATGAAATATTCCCAGTGAGATCTAGGTACACGAAATTGGATGAAAAGGTAGGCAACTTTTAGCATCTCCAAAATTATGGCAATCCCCCTCTAATTTTCCAAATCGTTACAATAGTCTTAAAATATTTTTGCTTTGCCAGACTACTTTGCTAAGACACATATCCAAACCAAGGGGTTAAAGTGAGCCAAAACACAACATTCCAGATAAATAAACATCTGAAAATCCACTCTTGCTGAAGTCAGGACAAGCAGGCATTTGTGCAACTTGTATTTGCTTCACCTTTGAGTTATGAGACCACATGAGAACAAGCACGTACAGACATATTGACTTAGCTACTGATCAAGAAAAGACATTCTTCAATTCCAATTGCAAGCAATTGTGAAGTTCTGCTTAAAGTAGTATTTTAATTTCAGTATCCTAAGAAAATACACGAGGAATTTAATAAAAAAGGGGAAAAATAATCTAAAATATATTTAAAAGTTGTACTGCAAAAGCAAGAACAAACAAACAAACATGATGATAGTAATGTCTCAGAAGAAACTAAAGTAGCAAAGCAAAAGATCCACAATTAATTGTTAAGAGTACTTATAATAAAATTCGATATCTTACAGGTCACATCCTGCAGAAGTATCTGGACTGAATGAGAATTTTACTCGATTTAAAACTAGAAAGAAAAATTATCCCAGATAACAAGAATTTACCTAAAAATGCATGTAGATGCTTGTAGTACAATTGAAAAAAAGCATCACATTTGGTAAAATATTTCTAGAACGAGAAAATTATGAATATGCACTTATCAGACTTTTTAAACATTTTGTACAGAAACTTTGTGTATTTTTTCTGCAAATACATATGCAATTTATGCGGAAGTTACATTTTATGGGCACCCAGGTGTCAGGTGCCTTCAGGATTTTCTGAGCATATTTGCTTTCAAAATGCCTTTGAGAATCCTGTAAGAAGTCTACCTAGGCAATGAAACACCTGAGTTTTTCCTGTTTGGCCACCAGAATTGCAGAGAATAATAAAACATAAGTGTACCTGTCCATTGATTAGGCTAGGTAAATGCCTAGGGCTGGGTACAAGGCAGCACCAAGGGTTTAAGAGCCATATTTGCCCCATTTTCATAGCCAGGGCTCTAACCCTTGGGTCCTGTTGCAAGTCCGTGGAAGAGTGAGGGGTTTGGAGTGTTGTCCTGAACAAGGAGCCGGGGAGTCCCCTGAAGCCAGGGTTCTCTCTGTGTCAAATGCATCCAAAAAAAAGCATGTGTAAGAGAGAGACATGACAGGGGTGACAGAGTGGGGCTGGGACCTACAAGAGTAGCTCCTTTTGTTCAACTCCACTTGGCTGAACTCAGGATTGCTCCTAGACTACCTGTATGGTGCGACCAGACATACGGAAAGGTAATTTTTCAACTCAGCTTACCAACCTCAACCTTGCTGGCTACTGATGAGCCAAAATATGAACAAAACTGTGTATGTATGTGAAATTCAGGCAGATCAAAATATAGCCAGAGGGAGAATCCAGCCCGGGTTGCGCTGAATAGGCTGCACAGAAAGCGAAGTACACTGAACAATCTTCCTCACATAAGGGGTACACATTTAAACAGCTGAGAACCATATAGGTAAAAAGTTACTGCAACTGAAACAGAATCTGCCTTTGAAAATAAAATACATTCGTTAAACTTAAGGTTCTGGCCAAATCACTTAAACTACCTTAGAGGAAGCAGCTCATTCCTACAATTTCCAAATACGAGCTTCCAGCTCAGCAGCATCAGCCTTGGGTCTTCTGGTTTGTTAGCTACCACAGTTTCATATCCAGGTGGACATGAGAATATGTACAAGTTCTTGTCATCCTGATCAATGGCAATCAAGATAAGAGACAAAAGAGAGAAGAAGAGACCTCCAAAAAGCAGATTTTTCAACTACTTCTAAAAGGTTTTAGAAGGGACAGAGCACCCAGAAACCTTTGTTCAGTCTCCCAGGGGACGTAGGTTACAGATCATTATCTGAGTTACCAACTCACTGTCAAACACAGCATCTGCTTGGTTGTGACCAGCTGATAGCCCTGAGGAGGAGAAGGAGCTTACAGAGGAACTCTGCACTGCTTTCCAACCCATTTTAGGAGACCCCTACTTCAGTCCCAATAATCTGCCACAATATGCAAATCATTTTCGGATGAAGATGTGGCAGCTGAACTGATACAAGTTGCTGCAGGCAAAGGACTGCTCTCACTCCCTCCTTCCCACTCCATCCCTGCCGTGCCACTTCCTTTCTGAATCAAACATCCTTGCCAGTTAAAATCTTTACAATAAACTACTACTCATATACATTACAAGCAAGGAATGTATGTGTAGCTTTTCAGACGTGCATCCTGTGCCCTCCCCCAGCAGCAGGAGGTTCTTGTACAAAGAACCACTGGCAAGAAAGAAATTGTGCTATTATTTTTAAATGTCCTGATACACAAAAAAAATCTCTTAGAAAGTAAAACAAAACAAACAAAAAACCTCCACCCAAACCTCAGAAAACCCAAAGAGGAGTACAATGAAGTCTTTATTCTTGGTGTCGTGTAAGCAAACAGCAGGCAAATGTGTTAAAGAGGAAACAGGAAATTTTTATTGGAAACAGCTTTATTTGTTAGTCTGTTTCACAAAGCAGGCCTCCATGTTCAAATCAAGAGTAGGAGTTCCTATTGTGTATGATTGGGAACCAATAGTCTTTATGTACCCACTTCCAGGGGAATTAGGAGGACTCAGTTCTCCCTAGACTGGTAAGTGAAAATGGAAAAGTCTAACTTCCTTTTTGCTAAACTGCGGTAAATCTTGGTTTCTGGCCCTGCAAGTTTGCAAGTTTAAACCTTCAGAGCAAAAATATCTCAATTCACACCTTGTTTGGTACTACAGTTGCAGAAGGGAGAGCTCTAAGATGCCTATTGTTTGATCATCCCTTTGTGCCCACAGAAAATAAAAAACACACAGTGTGATGCTGCATTAATTTTCTTTCAGAAAGAAATCATCATAGCAGTCCAGTTAGGAGCAGCAACATAATTTACTTTCATTTTCTTTTCTTCTTCCATGAAATAATATGCAATTTAAGCATTAGCTCTTTCAGGGTCTTCAGGACCAAGTGCAAAACAGATGTATCTTTGTACAGTCATGCATTGACTCAATTTTCACCTACGTGCTAAACATCTTATGAACAGTTCCAAGCAGATGGTTTCGTCTTGCCTCAACTCAGACACCTTTACAACCATATTAGCACCTCCATGCATCAGTTCTACTCATCTCACCTTTTGGCTCTGTTAAGAGAAGAGATTGTAAAAATCTGTAGTGAGACTGGTCAAATCTATACTGTTAAAATCAAATTTCAGAAAAAAAATGGGCTTCACTGCTGAAGTTTCACTCCAACGTCATACCTAACAACTGGTTTGTTTGAACTTCTTAATTTTGTCTTGGTCTTAATTTTTAACCATTTGCCTAGTTGAAATTCATTATTTGACTTTTCTTTCATAAAAGAGAAAAAATGTGTAAAAATTGAATACAAAATCATCTTCCTGAATTAGCTTGCAGGACAGTGTCTCCCAAGAAGTGCAGAGAATATGATTTCAGACCATGAACGCTGGAGATGAACACACTTGCTCCTTCCTTTAGTGCCAAAAACTCCATAAACTATCTGCATGTTTTCTAAGGCACAGAGGAGCACAACGGAGCACAAAGAGCACAAAAGATTCTACCCCATCGAGAACTGATGCTCCAGTTTAATGGCTGCAAAAGGGCTTGCATGCTCAGAAGCTCTTCCTCTTTTTCTGTCTATTTCAGAAATTACCTCTCCCTACATATTATGTCCCTCTGAAACTTCTGGTGCTTTGCAAAATTTGTGTTCAACTCCAAAACACTGTCCTGAGCTATTAAGAAGCTTGAGATCATTCAGAATCATATTTTTTAAGACCAGCTGTGGTATATATGAGAAATACTCTTCTCTGGATAGAATTCCACTGTCCAAGTACAAGCAATGATTTTTCCCAGTACTCGAATTGCATCCTTGTCATGTGAATTGCAGTCCCAAAACTAGACCTGATCACACTATCCAACCACTCAGTCTATAGACACATGAATACGGATGTGAAATCTGAGACAAACCAGGGAAATAACTGCACTCTGGCAGCTGTCTACAAACGAGCAGGCGAGGCACTGAAAATGATAAATCAGTTCTGTGTAATGCCATATGTCTGCAGTCCTTTAAAACTGGGACAGTATGACGGACTTCCTCAGAGTTAGCCTGCTAAGTGTCCATGGCCTCAGATGGTTTTCACTTTGAATATATGTGAATGTTGCTTGGAAATAATTAAATTCTTTTTCATAAGTCTGTTCTTTCTCAAACTTACGTCGTTAAATATTCCTTAGGCAGTATCATTAACTTCCTGCTCCACACCTTTCAAGAAGGCAGCACATAACAAGGACTATAGAAAGCAAAAATGTAATTAGTGAAGAACAGCATTTTTTAAGGATAATGCTCTCAAACACTGAAACTTGGGAATCTTGTCAATAAATGTTCAACCACTAAAAGCTAGAGCATTCTGAAAACCCCATTAAAAGCTCTTGCCAAATTTCTAACTCATTTGGAATTTCTTCTAAGAGAATAACCTAATCTTATATAACTAAAATAATAGTCTGACATGTTCAGCCCATGAAGGATGCATTTCTTGAAGAGAATATGAAGTATAGCTTCTGAACTGATAATGAGCTTGCAAGTTTTGAAGTGAAAGCTAACAAGCTTCCCAAGAGAGTCACTTTTCTCCTTTCACCGTCAAAGTGCAAGTTACATTTTGCAGTAACAGCTGCCTTTTCTGATGTGCTCCTGTATTTCACTGTGCTTCAATTTACCTTCTACAGTCAAATGATACATGCTGTGATCTCCGGTTATTGCTGACTGTCTCAACAATCAATTCAAACCAATACGGATGCATGTATAATTCTAAGAAAGTATTTCTTATTAAAAATTTTTGTGGGGGTGGCAGGAGGGGAACCCACAAGTTCTTGAAGGATACCATGTAACAGCAAATACATATACTGCTTTCTAGGCATCAAAACCCTATAAATAGGCGGTGGTGGTGAATTTTACTCAGATATTTCTCCACCATATGATGAAAAAACCCCTCTCCTCGTGTTCCTGATTGCTTTGAGTTAAACATGGGATTGGCTTTTTCAAGTTACGGAGCCTTGCAGCAAGAGAGTAACTATGCAGCTAATGTTATGTATAAACCACAGGACACTGGGAAAAGAAAAGGAGTATGTTTGGAATTTGTGTGGGAACAGATGAAGAAGTAAGGAAACACATGTGTAAGGTCATATATTGATGTTTTCTCTGTAAAAAAGCAGGAAGTTTGAACACTTTTTTTTTTGTCATCAGAGCTTTTAGAAAGAGAAAAAGGCTTACTTCTACTGATGGGGATTTAAGTTTGTTTATTCCCTCATGGATGAAAATTAAATAAAATAAAAGTAAAAATAAAATGTGACTAGTTTCCAAAATATCTGCATAGGTATATGTTGGCTGTATGTAATTTCCCTCCCTATTAACTATACCGGGCTACAGAATATAGCAGTTTTAATTGCTCACTAATGCTCTTGGCTAGTACAGGAAACACAATACTGCTTTTGTGAACCAAAATCTAATTATTAAACTTGAGCCTCCTTTTCATAGTCTTCAGCATATCAAAATCACTTCAAAAGTTTTTCAGCTCAAAACTTAAAAAAAGAAACAGCATTTGTTGAAAATACTTACAACATTTAGGGATGGAGCCAATACTTATTGAAATCAATGGGAATTTCTATATATTTCAGAGGATGTAAGTAGAACTTTTCCAACATGGATCCATGGAATAAATGGGGTCAGTCTCACAGTTTTCATTACTTTCAGCATGGGGAGAAGTCCAGGTTTTTATCAGAGCATAAGGAAGGACACAGCCCTTGGCAGGAGGGCAGAGAGGGTACAGCCACCATCCTCAGAGAATACCCTGGCTGGCAAGAGGTCCTCCCCTCTGGCAAGAGGACCTGGAGCAACTGATGTGCTCTGAAAAGCACCAAATAAACACCATTTCAGCATCTAATACAGGGCTTCTGGAATAAAGGATATTTCCCATGTCTCTGTCAAGCTCTTTCCCTATACATTCTGTAAGAGATTATTGCTGGTTTACAGCAATAATTTTTTACAGCAAATATTTACAGTTTATAACTGTAAACCAAGTTAATAATTTATTCTTAAATTGGTTATTGGCATTTTTCTTTGCATTTTGAGCAAAGGAGAATTCAGAATGAAATTTAAAAAAACAATGTGATCTAAAGTTAAAAACTAACTTTGTTTTATCAGAAAACTAAAGCTTCTTGCGGTTGTTTTCCTGACAAATAATTCTTTTTATAGATTAAAGATGGTCTTCTCCCATTTGTTTTTAAGAAGGCTCACAGATGAAGAGGAACAAGATGTCAAGTGACTTAAAAAAACTCTTAAGAAATAATTGGGCACGTGAGTTATTTATCTGGCCTGATTAACACAGGGTGGTCTTGGAGGAGGATTATTTGGGGCAGAGAAAGCAGTTAGCCAAACCCTCTGATGGAGGTCATGTTGACAGATTCCAGAGTGAGAAATGAATCCTCCTCCAAAGACTGGGAAACAGAAGATGACTTTAACTTGGTTACCATGACCTTTGAGAACACACTGAAGGGCAAACATTAACCATTGCTACTCCTAAGCCCAGCACTAATATCCTCCCATTGCACCCTGTCTGCAAATTAGTAACCTCACACACTGTAAGTACGGAAAGCTCAATGCAAAGGCTAATAGAGCTCTGGAGAGAGGCAAAAGTGAGTAGGCCCAGCATGACAGATACTTCATCTAAAAAGGCATAAAATATGGGTTACCTGTTCAGATATAGGAAATAATGGTGGTAAAAGAACTGATCTGAATTATCTCAATGGTTCATACAAAAAATAATAGATTTTTTACAGACAGTTACTTCTTCAAGCTTGTTAAGCCTTTACCTCAAAGCCATCCATGCACATATGAAGAACTGTATGGAAGAATGACTACCTCATAACCATTTACAGATAACCTCATTGATGACCCGAGCCCAAACTGCATCCTGTGTGGATGGTACAACACTAGATACAAAATACCAGCAGCAGTGAAACAGCCCAGCATAAAGCTGGTTGCATCCCAGACAAATGCCTCCTTATTGATGCAGAATTAAACATGGGTTTTCCCAAAGCAAATATTGCTATGAACTTTCTTTTTCCAGGTATTACAGTTACAGTATTCTGTCTGTGATATTGCATACTTGAAAATGCTTTTCTCAGTACTTGATCTAATGGTCACAACTTGTATGTATAGAAGAAGAAGGGAAATTGAATCACAAAATGAAGGTTTCTTGTACCTTACATGCACAGGAAATCTGTTCTCAGAACACCCATGAAGTATAGAGGGAAGGGTGGCCAGCAAAGCATCCAGTTCTGTGGGTCCACAGGCTCACAGAGAGAACATCCCCAAAATGCAAAAGTGTGGGAAGGGGACATGTATATTTTTCTGAATCCTGCATCTTCAGTAAATTACAAGAACAGGCCTGGGAAGGTCTAACTATATCCACCACTGGCTTCAGAAAATATCTTTCATGCATCTCCTCAGGACTCATTCTTAGCACAGACTACTGCAGCTGAATAGACAGATTTAGACAAATGTAAAATAGATATATTTAAACTCGAATCTAAGGAATTCTGCACCATTTTGAACTTTAAAAGAATGCCCCAGAAATAAGTGAGCCATCATATTACGTCTTCATTAGAAGAGAGACCAGATAATATCTTTTCCTGATCCTGTCTCATCTAGCACAGTCCTTCCCAAGGGTATTGAATAATAGACAGTATTTGAAAGAATACTCATCCTAACAAATAAAAATTCTTATCATGCTTTTCTAAAGACAGCAAAGTACTTCAGAAAGGTATGTAGTATTACCTGTAACTTTCAGATAAGGAAACGCAGTGAATTAAAGCTAGCTGGTTAAATCATTCTTGACTCTATTTTGCTTCTGCCAGCTATGTCGACGCTACACTGTACTAGCAGACCTACTGATTTCAAAGGTATGCTGTGTGGGATAGGGCAGCACTCTCAGTAAGAATGCCAGAATAAGTGCTCAGTGAAAAGAACCAGAAAGTTCCAATCACAGCCCAGTCTTGTGCCCCTTTGATGAGACTTTCTCATCACTGTTGGAAGACAGAACTCGCTTTTTCCTGAAAACGGGAGAAGGGGGGGAAATAGAAGAGAAAATAAGAATGAGGGAAAAAAGAAAAAAACTTCGCAAAAAGTTTGGAAATCAAAAAACATGTGAGACAATCCTGATACCCTGCACCAGACAGAATTACTGAATGCTTATGTACAAGCAAGAAATATGAGTGGAATTGCCAAAATGACAGAAATTACTGGATACCTACATTCACTACATCACTAGAGAGGATATAGTGTTTTGTAATTAATTCACCTCGAAACATCAAAGTTCAGA
Source organism: Sclerurus mexicanus (assembly GCA_013396755.1). Lineage (NCBI taxonomy): Eukaryota > Metazoa > Chordata > Aves > Passeriformes > Furnariidae > Sclerurus > Sclerurus mexicanus. Next base: position 435,539 of record VWZF01002474.1, read on the forward strand.
CTGCAAGCAAAACAATATGATGCCCAAAAATATATATATATAAATTATACAGGGGCAAATGTCTTTACTTAGCATAGATCAAACCAGCAAATTTTCCGTGAACTACAGATCATTTGATTGCTGTATTTCTATAACATGCACAAGCAGGAAGGGGAAACATCTGAAGTTATTTTTATTTCCCCAAGTCTTCAGGCTATACTGTATGAATGCTAGGGTGGGTCTGGCATTGTCTGAAATGTGTCAGGGTCCTTTTGCATAGCCTCATTTCCTTCTTCCTGTGGCTAGGAAGGATAGTTAAGCATGAAAAGCACTTGTTTACCATACAGGACCATCCTGTTAAGCACATGAGTTCTCTTCCTCTGTCTCCTTTTAACCAGCCAAGGGTGCAGTTGTGTTTATGCTTAAGTCAATAGCACAACTGAATTGGAAGAGAAGTCTGAATCTCTCAAGAAGGCCAAACATAACATACTGTGGTATTCTGTCTAGAAAAAACTTTATAGTGCAAACTGCATCTCTAAATATTTGAAGAACTCATAAATTCACATGCCTCAAACAAACCACTGCCTAGAATGTAATGAATCAGAAGAACCAGAAAAGCAAAACCAAGCCACCTCTCATCTCCTTCTTCTAGGAATCCTAATATAAATATTCGAGTTCAGTGCATGAGTACAACTACAGTACCTTTCGCCTAAATCCACCAGAGGCAAAATACACAGGGTACTTGTGAGTTTCCATGATTAGCATCAATATTCCTCTCTGGCCCAGCAAGGGCAGCTGCAGAACTGGCTGGGAAGACCCTGGCTCAAACATTAAAAATCCTAGACTTAATCTACACGACTGAGAATTAAAATCCAAATAAGAACATAACAAGATATATTCATGCTTTTAACTGCCACTTAGAAATGAAATTGAATGAAATTTAAGCTCCATGGTGCTTAAAACAATGTATCTGCACTTCCTTTTAACTAAAAAAAACAAACAAACCAAGTTATTTTAAAAGAAGATAAAGAGATCAGGAAGTCCTAGAGGTCCCAAAAGGTAGCTCTAAACTCTTTGATTTCTATGAACTTGTAGACGAAAAGAATCTTCTAAAATCGGTATTTACATCTTCTTGTGCATATACTGTATTTTATAATCAAAAAATGTCAGCCCTAATTAGGATCCCACCAGCAAACAGAAGTAGTAACCCAAAACCATTTACTTGAGAGACATCCATCCCACTTCCTGGCCATCTCAGTCTTTCTCTTTTTTTTATTGCTTCTATCGGAGATGCAGAGCAGGCTGCCTAGAGGACAGCAGTAAGCATACCTGGGAAGACAAGACAGCAGGCTACAGCTGTGGAATCAACAGACACACCTAATACCAACACCATGTGCTGTCAGCCAGCAATGGCCTGGTTGCCAGATGGATGCTGAATCAGTCTGGCACTAAGCTGTTGACAGATTCATACTCAGAGGCTCATATGAAATCTGCTTGTCTATTACCTTCTTTAAGTTCACTACAAGTAGTCTTAAAACATAACCTGACTCAAAGAATTGCTACTGATTTGCTGATGGGAATTTCTTGATCAGGGCAGGGCAATTCAAACAGATCACACTTAGTCCTGTAAAAAAAATAAAAGCATCTATAGCTGATGGCTAAGATAAAATTGCATTCCCCAGTCTTTCAAATCAGATGTATTAAGTACTATGACACATCAGTCAGAACTTTCTGCCCTAGTTAAATACATTGTTTAAATGTAGCAATTTCTTCAAATGTTCCCAAAGAGGGGGAAAAGAAAAAAACAGAAAAAAAAATTGTTGTATGAATAGTAAGTGCCTTGACTGGCAACAGAGCGCGTTAGGCTAATGGCAACACACATTGCTAAACAACTTCACAGTGATGGTGGAAGTAAGTCAGTGGGGGTGGTTTGCAATGAAGGGGAGGGTGACACGGCATGTAAAACTGCCCGACTGGAAAACGGCATCGGCTTTCTGTTTGCCTGGGGAATGGGCTTGGGGGTGGGCCGGGGGGGGAGCCCGGCTGGCAGGAGGTGCTGCTTCTTCACCGGGATCAAAGCCTCGGGGGGTGACATCAGGGCTGGCCACCGCGGCACGGGGAGAGCCACCGCGCTCCTGGAGGACATCGGGCTAATTACGGAGAACTTCAAAAGGAACTCGATGCTTGCCGTCTCGCAAGGGCTCCCAGAAAAGAGGGGGGAAAGAATGAAAACAAAAAAAAAAAAAGAAAGGGAAAGAGAGAAAAATTGTCGGGAGGGAAAAGAAAAAAAAAAGGAAACGGAAAAAAAAACACAAAAAAAGAGATGCGCCACGGTGACCTGAGAGCGGCCGTATCCTGAGCGGCGCTCCGCGCCCGCGGCAGCCGCAGCCCCTGCGGTGTTAACCCTTTCGGGCCGCCGCTTGCCCCACACAGCAGCGATCCCGCAGCGCTCCCGTCTCACCTGGGGCTGCTCCCGCCCCGACGCCGCTTCTCAGCCCCGCACACAGCCAGGTCGGCGGCGCGAAGGATCACGGCTGGGGCCGCACCGCACTCCGCGACGGGACGGGACGGGACGGGACGGGACGGGACAGCCGCACCCCTGCCAGTGCTGCCTTTCCGGGCGCTGCGGGATAACATAANCACACACACTAACACTCACACGCGCGCCCCGTCTCCGCGCTGCACGTCTGGGGAGCCCAGGGGAACCTCAGAAACCAAAGGTAATGCCGTCACAGGCGACCGAAAGGCTTCTGTGCCTTTTGCTCCTTTGATTTTTAGTGCCCGTCGGCATTTAGGTAGTAGTGATGTTTATAGCAAGCAGTCATCAAAACTCTCAATACTTTTTCCAGGAACGTGAAAAAGAGTGTTAGAAGGCGTGGCTCCTTAGTTTTATAAAGTGGAGAGGTTTGGGATGGCCTGAGTAGCGGAAGACACGGGGGATGCTGCCTACAGCCAGAAGCAAGCCGTGCACGGTGAGCAGGGGATGCCACTGCTTCCCTCTCCGGGCAGCCTGTCGAAGAGTGCCATGAAATGTTGGAAATTCTTGAGCACCATCAAAGTCTCAGTCTGGACCTGGACAGAAAACAAGCAGCGTTTCCCTATGGGGACAACAGCACAGCCACAGGCAGGTTTTGCAGATAGTGAAGCAAAACCTGGCTTCATAGCTCTGTGCCTGAAAGTTGCGCCCTACACCCCTGGATATTTTCCAAAGATTGTTTGAATGCTTGTTGCTTGGTTGATACATTCAGGACTTTAAAATAGCATAAAACAGGTACTTTTGAGCAGCTACTAAACTATCAGCATGGAAAAGAATATTCTGAAAATTTGAATATATCTAGATCCTGTCAAAGATTATGATTGGTTCATTTTCTTCCAAGCAAACATCATATTTTATACTCAGTGGTGTTATTCTAAGGTTCAGTTGTCATTTGTGCGCTATGAATACAGATATAGAGTATATATAATGTGATGTCTGAGCAGGCAATTTCCTGAAGAATAAACATCTCCCCCTCTATAGGCTGCAAACTGTGGCCAGTTGGCCATTATAGTGTTGTTTCTGGAAACCCCTACACAGCTTTGGGTCGTTAATTTACTTTAATAGCCCAGAAGAGCATGGAACTGCGCTATATCTTCAAGCTTGACTTTACATAGGTTACCCACTTAATCAATTACCTCTTCATATCTATCCTGGCTCATGCTCTTTTTGGCATAGCCTCATTTACCTGCATTTTAAAATGTTTTTGGTAAGGTACAAGGATATATATTTACAAGATAGGTCAGGCCCATAAAATGTTAATTCTTAACTCTATCATGGGTAAGACAGACATATGCTACACCCCAGCTGTTGAACAGCCAAAGTAATGCAGTCCAATTGGCTTTCTGTCTGTATTGTCTTTAGTTTTATGCTGTTGGTAGACTAGTAAGTGACAGAGTAGTTGTGACGAGATGAAATATGCTGGTTGCACATTGTGTGTGATTTTCAGAGTCTGAATTCCAGGAAAAAAAAAAAAAGTTGTTTCTCCAATAAGCATCCTCAAAAGAAAAGGGGGGGCGAAAGAAAAAAAATTATCCAGAACATGTAGGAAAATATGCTGGCAAAAAGGCATTTCCACCACGATGATAATGCTGGAACCAGAAGACCACCAAGAGTCAAGTTAATA
>VWZF01002474.1:439894-555194 GCA_013396755.1 Sclerurus mexicanus
CACACACACACACACTCACACACACACACACACACAATCACACTCACACACACACACACTCACACACACACACACTAACACTCACACGCGCGCCCCGTCTCCGCGCTGCACGTCTGGGGAGCCCAGGGGAACCTCAGAAACCAAAGGTAATGCCGTCACAGGCGACCGAAAGGCTTCTGTGCCTTTTGCTCCTTTGATTTTTAGTGCCCGTCGGCATTTAGGTAGTAGTGATGTTTATAGCAAGCAGTCATCAAAACTCTCAATACTTTTTCCAGGAACGTGAAAAAGAGTGTTAGAAGGCGTGGCTCCTTAGTTTTATAAAGTGGAGAGGTTTGGGATGGCCTGAGTAGCGGAAGACACGGGGGATGCTGCCTACAGCCAGAAGCAAGCCGTGCACGGTGAGCAGGGGATGCCACTGCTTCCCTCTCCGGGCAGCCTGTCGAAGAGTGCCATGAAATGTTGGAAATTCTTGAGCACCATCAAAGTCTCAGTCTGGACCTGGACAGAAAACAAGCAGCGTTTCCCTATGGGGACAACAGCACAGCCACAGGCAGGTTTTGCAGATAGTGAAGCAAAACCTGGCTTCATAGCTCTGTGCCTGAAAGTTGCGCCCTACACCCCTGGATATTTTCCAAAGATTGTTTGAATGCTTGTTGCTTGGTTGATACATTCAGGACTTTAAAATAGCATAAAACAGGTACTTTTGAGCAGCTACTAAACTATCAGCATGGAAAAGAATATTCTGAAAATTTGAATATATCTAGATCCTGTCAAAGATTATGATTGGTTCATTTTCTTCCAAGCAAACATCATATTTTATACTCAGTGGTGTTATTCTAAGGTTCAGTTGTCATTTGTGCGCTATGAATACAGATATAGAGTATATATAATGTGATGTCTGAGCAGGCAATTTCCTGAAGAATAAACATCTCCCCCTCTATAGGCTGCAAACTGTGGCCAGTTGGCCATTATAGTGTTGTTTCTGGAAACCCCTACACAGCTTTGGGTCGTTAATTTACTTTAATAGCCCAGAAGAGCATGGAACTGCGCTATATCTTCAAGCTTGACTTTACATAGGTTACCCACTTAATCAATTACCTCTTCATATCTATCCTGGCTCATGCTCTTTTTGGCATAGCCTCATTTACCTGCATTTTAAAATGTTTTTGGTAAGGTACAAGGATATATATTTACAAGATAGGTCAGGCCCATAAAATGTTAATTCTTAACTCTATCATGGGTAAGACAGACATATGCTACACCCCAGCTGTTGAACAGCCAAAGTAATGCAGTCCAATTGGCTTTCTGTCTGTATTGTCTTTAGTTTTATGCTGTTGGTAGACTAGTAAGTGACAGAGTAGTTGTGACGAGATGAAATATGCTGGTTGCACATTGTGTGTGATTTTCAGAGTCTGAATTCCAGGAAAAAAAAAAAAAGTTGTTTCTCCAATAAGCATCCTCAAAAGAAAAGGGGGGGCGAAAGAAAAAAAATTATCCAGAACATGTAGGAAAATATGCTGGCACAAAGGCATTTCCACCACGATGATAATGCTGGAACCAGAAGACCACCAAGAGTCAAGTTAATACCCTCAGTAAAAATCAGGGTTTGTTCTTGTAAACACAGACTGCCTAGGCTGCTTTCTGGCCCAAGCCTGCATCTCTGTATAGGAAGCTTTTGTATAGGACCCACAGGAAGCTTTTGAAGGAAGAGAGAATGGACTTTTACTTTACAGAAAAAATGGGAAGGGTTTGGAGGACTTGGCATTGTGAAAGAGAACTGAAAAAAAATCTAAAAATGAGAGGAGATGTACAACAGTAAAGTTGTTGAAAATCTAAACTGGGGGATTTGTATGATAGTTGCAAACCAAGAATCTGGAGTCAGAATTTTATTTGAGGATTTTGAGAGGGGTGAGTGATGAGATCAGTGAAAACTTGACAAATGTGTCCCAGATACAGAAAATGGGAAGCTCTCACTAATTAAATCAAGCGTTATCATTCTCCCCTCTATGACTTTGTAAAACAGCAAATGAAGGATGAGGCTGATGATGAAACACTATGTTTGTGTTTTAGTTCAGCTCTCCTCTGCTTGCAAAGCTAATTAGCTTCTTTAGTATAGGAGGAATCTCCATTCTCATTCAGTCTTTGTGGAGTCCCCCAACCATGTCAGAAACAGTGACTTTTGTGATAGAGCTGTCTGTCTATTGGGATCATCGCTAAATAAATGCTAGAAGATTATCGCTGACCTGGATTAGATTCTTGCTGGTAATCTAAAAGAGAAAGGCTTTGATTCTAGTTTGTTATCAACCCTCAAAGACACGCAGTCTGTCTGGCTTGCATTTTAACTTGGAATTCTATAGGGCTGCCTAAGCAGCCGTATTTTTGAAGCTGAAGCAAGGCACCAGTCTCACATTTGCTGTAAAACGTGCTCAGAGGAGCATTCCACCTAAGGCATGGGTGTTTAACAGGCTACAACCACCATAATCACTCATCCGGCTTTACAGAGTGTTGTGAAATCAGTAGAGTTTTGGCCTTTAATATTCTTATTTCTTTATCTCTGGCTATTCAAAGAGCTGGCAGCTGCCTGACAGAGACACAGGATTTTGGAAGTAGCCTGCCTAAGAGGATTGTTTCTGTGGAGTAGTTATCCTTAATGCAATCAATGAGCTCTCACTGGATGGTAAAGTAATTGTAAGGGATTGCCCGACAGGCACAATTATTCACTTTAAAAGGTGAATTCTCCTTCTGTTGTAACTGCATAAGGGAGGGATTCCGAGGAAGGCATCTAATAATAAGGACTTGATTGTCCTCTGCTTTCCCTCCCAGGCCCAAATGCCTTAATGGTTAACTGTACCCGTCATCCTTTTTCTCCTAAATAGTGCAGTACACAGAGAAGTCCCAATTCACAATTAGTCAACTGACCTGCTGGTACAAACACAGGATTGTCAGACACATGATTGCAATTCTAAATGCTGGTATTAATACCCTCTTAGCAACAGCATGATAGATTATGGAGTCATTTTAAACCGAGTTTCCAGGCCTCTGGCTCTGGACTTGTCGAGTGGGATATATTTGTGTGTAGTATTTCCACAGTCTGAAGTACCTTCATGTTCTAACTATTGTCAGTGAAATAATTAAGTTTTAATTTTCTAGCACTCGACTTTACTGAAAGTAATTATTTAAAGGAGTCTGTAATTGTTCAGGCCTCTTGACAAAGAGTGTTTGCATTATCACTTCACAGAGATAAGCGATACCAACAGTGCCTTGCTTTCAGAGAAGGAAAGCTATTGTCTCACCTACTCAAGAATCACAAAATGAAAGAAAGCTTCTACCCAAAATCTTTTTAACAAAATACATAGTAAAACCACCATATTGCACAAACATATGTGCTGCTCTACTTGTAATTTAGGGGCTCTGTGCTCTGGAGATCTTCCTTTAGAAATAAACAGTATTAGAAATATTACCAGCTTGTCATATCTCAGGCAACATTGGGTTTTTTTCTTTCTTTTTTTCAGCTAGTAAACGATAAAGAAAATTAACGTTGCCTTATTCTCTGTGGTACGTATAACTGATTGTTTTGAAACAAGAGGTAAGAGCTCTGTGCTTTTGCCTACTTTTGAATGCCATCAGACGCTGCGAGTTCAACAGTTCAGGCTGGAAACTAAATGATCAGGTTCACACTGTATTTAAAAGGGCTCCGTTCTATGGATGCACAAAAGAATGCATTTTAAACACAGAGGGTAAGCTCTTTAGCTTACATGAAATACTTTTGGTTTATAGAAATCGGTGGAGGTGTAGGGTATCTTTCCCATATTGTGGTTAAGATGCTGTCACAGGTGAAGGTTTATTTTTTGAAGACTGCAGGATTTTCTACTGTTAATGGTTCTACCTTCAATTAAAAGCTATATTTTTACCTTAAAAAGGTGATTCACCTTTGGAAAAATAACCAACTGAATTTAACTTTCAAGAAAGTAGGGAAAGTATGTAAACTAAACCTTATCTAGAAGAAGTGCTAGTGGAAGGTAGTTAGAATTTCTAACCTGTGATGAAGGCTCAGAGATGATCCAGAAAAAGTGTATGGCTTGTGACACTTAGAAGTCCTTCTTCCTTGTATTTAAAAAAAAAATCAGAGTAACTGTACTATTACTGATAAAGATAGCATCCATAATTGATCACTGCTTCACAACAAAGAATCTGAACCTTAAATTATTAGGACTAAAACCTCTGCACATATGTGGTGGAAGTGGTTGTGTCGGTGAGATCCAATGGATATACAGGTTACAGGGGACCAAGTCTGTTACGCTACATTGGAGAAACCTGTAATGAAGGTTTGTCTCTGCTAAGGCACCATCACTAGGTTTAGTAGTGGCAATTGCCTTAGTGGCCATCTGGCAGCAGAGCTCTGTGGCACCAGGAGTCATCTCTGGCCCCTCTCCTTTCTTTGTGGGTCATTAAAAGGCAATATCAGTGCCTGGGTTCTCACCCCTGATTCTCTTCTTCTGTGCCTTACAAGTCACGGTGTGCAATGGAGTGTGAGAGGAACACAGCACAAAGGATGCTCTTACTCAAAATATATATTATGGAATGATCAAAAGATGAGCAATTTGATGAAGGTGTATAATGGAGATATATATATATTTCAGCTTTATGTTGCTTGGGAAATACTTTTTTTTCAGAACAATGCTCTTGTTTTCACTCTGTGTTCTTGTGACAGCAGCTATATCATTATTAAATCAACCACATCTTCTCTTTTAATTTTTAAAGCAAATAGATTTTACCTTCCACCTTTAAAACCACAAAGTTTCAAGGCATTCTAATGGCAAGGTGCATTTTTTTAAACCTCATTCTGCATTCATGCATGACCTCCAGTCTGATGAAGAAAAAAGGTCAGCTTTCACAGAGAGACAACATTATTAACCTATAACATTATTAACCATTAGTAACCTTCATTAAAACAAGATGTAAGGTGCAAGTTGCCTACGAAAGTAGTTGAAAACTGAAAGACTGATGCTTTAAACATGTCAAAACAGTGGTTAAAAATTGTTTTATGAAGCAGCTGTGTTGTTACAATGCACGAGATGCTACTTTTCAGCATGATACCCTGGGAGAGACCATGTCAACCATGCAGTGCCCAGCTGGAGTTAAAAGAAGTAAAAGAAAGGGTGGGGGGGCTTTTTGGTTGGTTGGGAGTATTTTTAATTATATTGAGTAAAAAATTGTGAACAATGAAAAATTTCTTTTGAAGAACCAATTTTTTCATACTTCCATTTTCCATCTTATGAGATCCAAGGCTATTTATCTAAATGAATTCTATATTCATTAAACTTATTTCCTCTGGAGGAAATAAGCACATGCATCCACCTGGACCAGTTGCCCTATTATGTGAGAGACTTGCTGTTTTAGCCTTGGGGAATCTCCAGGACTCAGGAAATAATTTTAAGCCCATGACTCAATAAACCTGGAAAACTATGGCAACTGGAACACGTACATTATGATGGCTAATTTCACATCAGCATTCATCAGGGAACATACTAGCTTGATACTACAGTGGGGAGAGTAGCTATTCTTAATGTAATGTGAAGTTACAGAGAGAGGGAAAAAGGAAAACACATGCTAATAAGTCCAGTAAGCAAAGTGAGGCCCGGTGTAAGTCAGGATAGATTCATAATCCTTGGTCCTGTTCTTGACAGCACACTAGATTTAGACTCAAAATACCTATCTGCAGTCTTGTTTAAATTATCAGGCAGCCTTGGTCTATCCATTCCCTTTCTCATATTTCATTTTTTCCTAGATAATTTAGGGAGAATAATACATGCCTCTTTTGCAAAGTGTTTGAGATGTACTGTGGAAAGTGCTGCATAAGATTATTATTATTTATGTCTAATAAAAATCCTCTTGCAGATTGCTAGTTTGACTGCTTCTTTCATTGTTCATGCCCATGCTCTTGCTTATTGTAACTGAAAACCAGCTTACAGCAGCAATTACCTTGCCTTTTACTGGGAGATGTCTACATGCAGACAGTTACTTAAAAGCACCTTAAGTAACTTGCTGGAGTGTCAACACCCATAATGATGTCTGAGGAAAGATGAGAGAAGTGGAGGGGGAAGCTAGCTGTCTTGCCAGCAAGAACAAACTGAGTTGGAGAAGATTTATTAGGTGTATATTGCCCAGATAAATGTGATCCTGACTTGAATGTGAGCCAGCAATAGCAAGGGAAGGGGGTCAGGCAGAAAGAAGTGGCTGTTTGGACTTTGTCAACAGATTCAAGACCTGATGGGGATTAGGAGGAGTAACAGAATTGTTGGGGTGCTCATTCGTCACTCTAAAATTTAGGATTATGAATTCTAATTGGATGGCCAGTTTAGCTGAAAAATGATTCCTCCTCCTCCTTGCTGCATTTCTCTTTTTATGCCAGTTTTTTGCAGAGTGAGAGTATTGCATGGTATTATTGGTGAACATGATACAATACATAGACGTGACTGACAGGTTAATAGGAGCTTGCATGTTTTAAAACAAAGTCTCAGATTCTATTACATGACCACAAGAAAAAGAAACATGGAAAGTAGTTCGTTTGCTTTCATATTTCAACACTGTCACATTATGAAGGGCCACCTTTTTTACTCTGCTTGTTTCTGAAGTTTTGCTTTTATACAGTTTTACAAAGAGACATGGTAAATGAGTTAGTTCTTTAGATAGTAAATCCCTTACATCTAACCTTAGCCCAGAGCAGTTTGCAAATGCCTGAATTCTGAATTTTAAAAAACCAAAAACCTTAAACTGCTCCTTATTACTGGGAATATATGAAAGAGCATTATTTTGGCTAAAGAAAAAAAAGTAATAAAAAAAAATCAGGGTCCTCTCGTAATTTGAAGTGTCTTTTCTATTTTTCTTTTTTTTTTTTTTTTTAATCAGACTTTGAAATGAAAAGACGGGTAGCAGTGTTTGGAGAATGCATTAATCTAAATCTCTTTGCCCAATACAGCCAACAAACTGAGTTTACTTGTATGTTATATTAAACTTTACAACATTTCTATCGCTAATACAACAAAGTAATCCCCTCACTTAATTTCTATTATTCTAAATCAAACATGCTGTGAAGCAAATTCTCTCCTGCTGTAGATGGTAATTTTCAAAGTCTGTGATTGCACAGTAATTTACACATCTACTGGTGTAGCTGTTAGACACAAGAAATTGGTAACAGGCAAATTTTATCTTATTTCATGCAAATCATGCTTTAGCAAATGATTCACATATATTCACGTACAACACCTTTAGTATAGTGGCAAATGTATCCTGAAGAACCCCTTTCTTTCTCCATCAGCACCAAGTGGCCAGCTGCACCACTAATGTGCTGTGCTCTGTGGGAATCTAAAAAGTTGCATACATGGAACAGATACAACTCTGATGCTGTTAAAACATTTTTGCCATTGGATTCTTTGGGTCTTTTGTTTCTGGAGATTTTACTGAAGATTCATTAATATATGTGGTGGGTGTTGACAAACAATAAGCCTTAAATAGACATGGAACCTGATTATTTCTTCATGGACCCCAATTAAGTCTATGAACAACATTGGTTATAGGATCTGGTGCTAACAAAGGTATGGATCATTTCTGGTCTTGTGCTTTCAAATGAGAAGGATCTGTTTTGGGAAAAGTAACACGAGGGAAGAAAATAGTTTTATTCATCTAACCTGCTTTTTGTTTGATTACAAGCTCAGAGAGTTCAAGGCAGCCAAGGGCATATCTCTGTTAGGATCAATGGGGCAAGTGATTAACAGTGATAGGACATCCTGAACCTTCAATGCTCAAACCAGAACTCTCCCTCCTTTGAAACAAGAGCCTTTACAACACTCAGGAGAACTGTATTTCTCATGAGTAGCATTGGTGTACAGAAATAGTCTCAGTTTTCTTTGCTGTGGAATCTCTATTTTTTCCAGATACAGAAGGTCTATTAAACCTCAAGATTAACACTTCTCTTGGCATGTGAATTTTAGTCAGGAAGTATAAACAACAACTTGAAAGGTGTATATGCAGAACTTTCCATCTGATTTACCAGTAGGTCTTTAGAATCTGTCGTGCATGTCATATTGACCTTTTCAAACTTAATTACCTAAGATCTAAGAAACCACATGCTTGCCTCTCAGCTCCTTAATGTAAATCAGTGACAGCACTAAGAAAAAATCCTTAAAAAAATCCTGAAAGCCTAGATTCTAACAGGTTAGAATATGGAATTTCTGACCTGATGAAGTGAACTGAAGTATTTGGAAAGTATTTGGAAAATATTTGGAAATAAAAGACACGTCTCACTTGGCCTATGGTGCAAGAATTCATGTGTCAAAAAATTATGTGCCATATATCCCAAAATCATAGACTGTTTTGAAAGTAGGCAGTTTTAAACACACATTTTAGAAATGTTCTTGTTTTATATCAAAGACAAGAATTTTATGTGCTTGCAAATACGTAAAAAAATGAATCAAACCCAAAAACTGGTGTACACCTCTGTGTTAGACAGGTATCTGAAGCGTTCAGTAGCTTATCTCCTATGCTATTTCTGTTGCATTTCAGAAAGTTAGCTGACTTTGTGATGAAATTTGAACCACAGGGGAAACTTCCTGGCTAGCACACAGAGTGAGAACATGGACAATTTACCCCTAGATTTGCTTCTGAGATAGTGGGTTATTGCCCACCAAGGCAAGCTTTTAGCTAACCTAGGATTCTTGGGTGCTCCATCTGTTTATAATAGGTTCCTGCACTTTCCCCTCCTCAGCCACACTGTGAAAAGCTTTTTTATTTATTTTGTCTACTGCCAGTTTCTTTACCTCTCTTTCCCCATTTCCTTTCATTCCATTTCTCTCTTTGTCTTCTTTTCCCTTTCACAGCTAGCTTCTACTAATAGCAATTGCAAGGGGTAGAAGTGCCCTCCTTAGTTCTTTTCCTCTTTTTCTCCTCCTTAGGCCAATGCAAATAAAGAGCAGGCAGAACATTAGATCCAGAGCTGCTGGACAGTGTTCTCCAATGAGGGAAAAGGGAAAAGCATATAGACTGAACAAAAAAGAGACCTAATTTCCAGGAGGAACTGAGAATCTAGAATTCAAAACAAAAATATAGGAAGACTAAGAGATGAGATCACTGGTAGACCGAGTGAATTGTGACCAAGCAAACTGTATCTGCAATTGTACAGCTACTGGAAATCTTACAATTAATTTAATGCTTCCATGGAGCCAGGTGATACTCAGTGCTCAGAACCCATGGATATGGACAAACGTAGTAAATGAAACAGGAAAGAGAATGGTCTCCAAGTATCCCAATGAATTTCTGCTGGACTTGCTTTATATAGCAATTAGTTATATTAGGGCAGAAATTATCAGAGCACATAGAGTGTAATTTAAACCAATCTGAGAGCTACCTAACACTTTATAGCCAATTATGATGGGTTGCTCTATTTGACATGAAATAATATTTGTCAGCTTATACAATCTCCTTCCTTGGTTAGAAAGGATTTTGTTTATTTCAGGGCGGAAAGAAATTTAAACCTCATTCGTACAAATTCATGTATGCAATTCTATTTGGTTTGAAGGGTATATTGAAATTGGTGTTCATAAATGCTTCCAGGATCATGTGCTTAGTTTTTAGGTGATAGATTCCAGGCTCTTTCATACACAGTTTCTATGTTCTCAACCACACTTCAGCTGAAACTCTTATAGTCATTCCATTAAGCATATCTTCTCAAGAATGAAAGCTGATGCTTTTATCCTCTGGCCACTTGTATCCACTGTTTCTGATCTGGCTGATAATGCCAGAAATCAAAGTACAGATTATCAGAACAGCAAGGCTTTTCATGATGGTCTCACTGCATGAAAAGTCCATGTGTCAGCTAAGAAAATGAATTTCTAATAATACTTGGCACTGAATGAGTAGTTTTTCTCAACAGAGCGCACCAAGCACTGCTTATCTGATCTCTGTAACACTGAAATAGGTTTCACCTATTTGAACGATCTTTGTCTTAGCCATCTTTATATCAAGAAGCTTGTTCAGGATATGATATACTCAGAATCAACCCAAGGATTTCTTTTTCTTTAATAAGGAAATTAAAAGATATTGGGGATATTTGCATTGGTGTGCTCAACAGTATTTCACTGTTGGACAGGGAACAAAATTTTCTGTGCCTGTTTAAAATTCTCAAGAACTTTATGCTACTTTTATTTAAGCCACGTAAATATTCCACAACTTTATGCACGGGTTTAATTTATCTTTTAAAAATGTTACCTATGAGGGTAATGTCCTTTTCATTTTGTACTTAATTGCTAATCATTTTGAGAACATACTACTTTGTAAACTTTATGTGATGTCACAGAAGGCAGCTTTGCAATTTGCAGTGTAAGCAAATAAAAGGCTCTGAGATTTCTTTGCAGTAGTTTGACATACACTGTGTATGCATATACTGTAAAGAAACAAATATGCCCTCTAAGACTGATTTAGAAACAAATGCCTCTACTTTGCTCTAGATTTGAAATATTAATCTGAAAAAAAAATATGTAAAAAGGATAATTAGCTAGTTCTTCTTGGTTCATACAGAAGCAGTTTTAAAAGACAAGCATTCCTTCACAGGCTAAAGATGAATCAGAGTTCTCTGATTCCTCTAAAGATGTGTGTTTCTACAGTCACAGTTTGTTCTGGATCAATTCCAGTGCATTGTGCTGATAGGAACTAGAAAGGAAAACTCAAGAGAGTATTTTTAATCACTTTTACCTCTATTAACAATGTGATGCTATTTCCATTGTTCCTGTTATAAAAATAAGTAGCTGACATGTTCCCCAGAATTGATTATTGTGTTTTAGTCAACAGATCAGCCACCAAGACATTGCAGCCTATCAGGAAAGGGAGTGGAAAGGAGCTGACAGAGAAATCTCAAAGGAAGGACAAGACACTGTGTCTTTTGTCCTTTGTTCCAAGATGGAAATAAACTGTCTCCACTTTTGATAAGCTTTTCTTTTGATCTTTGTTTGCAATAATTAGGGTTAGACACTAAGTTATTTTATGAACCCTTTTAGGTTTAGGTCCCTCTAAGTTAATATGAATATGAGTTATTTGACCTCTGCAAAACCCCACATTTATTAAGTTTTTATTATTTGCTTTTATTTATGGAGATTTTGCCTAATATGCAAGAGAAATAGGTATTGCTAGATTTGGGGAAGATGAAAAGTTTTTGGTTTTTTTGCAGATTTAGTTTTTCTTCATATTTTAGAAATATGAGAACATAAACCACATAAAAGGATATAAAGATCTATTTTCTGTCTGTGTCTATTGTGGAAATACGTGTATAATTTTAGATATATATATATAATTTCTATCAGTTTAGGAATGCTTATCACACTGTACTCCCACATACTTTAGATGGTTTGGAAAATCTGCTCTCTATGTAAGGCTATAGATTAGTGCCCCCAGTTACGGGTATTGGTAAATATGATGTCAGATACCTTTGGCTGCAGAGAGAAGCAGGTTTTTTACTCTAATTCATGATGAAAGTCAAATCCTGGCACCTAAGGAAATCCTGGGAAATAAGAATTTGAGATTCAGCTAAACTGTGCTAGAAGCGTAAAGTGGAATGTTACCTGCTTCTGGTGCAAACATAACAAGAAATTAATTTGATAGTTTAAGAACAAACGTGTTTTAATTTGTTTGCAAAGCTAGACTTTGTCCTAGGGAAAACCCCCCTAACAACCCAAAACCAAACAAAACCAATACAAGCAAACAAAGTCCAACAACTCCAAAACCACCAAGCCAAAATGTATCTCCACAAGAAAGTAAAACAAATTAATCTCAATAATCCGAGAATTTAAATGCATTGTAAATCGAGGCAATTTTCATGTATATACCAGAATGCAGGATACTACAGTGTAAAAGAAATGTAACAGTTGAAGAATGCAGGCAGCATAATTTCAGAAAACAGTCCAGAATTAAACAGTCTGTGTGTATTTTTACATCACTGTTAATTCATAGATTTTAAAGATAATTGTAACAATCTGAACTATAAGTCTTGCTTAGGTTTCCTGCATGAAGTTCTATCTCTGGCATTTTAAAATGCCTTCCTTAGGAATGAACCTCGATTTTAAGATTTCAAAGGAGAACTTCAAAGTTTGAAACATGACAGATTACCTCAGAATTTAAAACTTGTGCCTTACTCCAAGTTTTTATTCTCTTAGAATGAGTATCTAGTCTTTCACCTAGGTTCTTTTTTAGTGTCCTGAAGATCACAATGAAGCTGTGGGATTGCACTGAGAACTGAATGATGCAAAGCCATAACATACCTTCTGCTGTCAAGGACAAAAAATATTATGTATACTTTGCTGAGACACATCATTGCAAGAGTATACAGTTCCATGTCTGCAGATTTAAAAAATGTAGTAATTTTCAGTAGCTTCCTGAAGCATGTAGCAGTAGAGGCATTTACTGGAAAATACAGAATGCTCCTTAAGGGATCTAAATTGCTAAATCTCTGTCTCTCCAGTAGGGTAGTCTACTCTTATCAGCTGAATAAGTGATACAGTCTAAACAAAGGGTAATAATGTTCAACTGGAATTCCAGGAAAGGAAGCTTAATGCGAACTTCCTGATTTAATCTTACAAAAATAGAAAGGTTGATATGATAAATGAATCACTCAGAAGAGCAGATTTTGCTTCAGTTAATTAAAACAGACCATAAAAATGTCAAAGTACCCCTTTGTAGAAGTTAACTGCAAAACTCACATACAAAACTACTTAGAGTATCATTTTCATTCATGAGACTGAGAAAAATCTCTTCAGAGAAACAACTCAAATTTCTGAAAATTTCTTCTGATTTTCCAGCCTGGAAAACTTGGTGACAGCTACCTGGACATCTCTTATGCAATTTCCTGTATCTTCTGCTTTTGATGGGCCAGGAAAAGTCTTCTCAGAAGTAAATTTGGAACTTCCACTTCTGGAAGATATCAGCAAGTCAGAGGTGCATGGATATCAAAGAAAAACAAAACAAAAGAACTATTTTGAGCCCTAATAAGAGGTTTTGTTAGGTTAAATTTGTGTTCACTTTGACTTCCTGACAATGGTAGTCACTGGAGCGTGGAATGAACTTATAAAGAAAGTGGAATGAACAGTTTTTGGACAAGATACCTGGTAAATTGCTGGGAAATGAGCAAGAGACATGGTAGGCATTGATGGTGGAACAGAAATGACAATATGGTAGGCCCTCTCAATCTCTAACTTGTGCAAATTTGTCAGCTATCTACACTTTTAAATATAGCCAATATGAAAATATCTAAAATGCAAGTCAGGCAAGTGACAAGTTGTGATTACAACTTTCTCCTTTGCCCCTGCCAGACCAGCAGGAAAATGTGTAAAAAATTTGTGTGCACTGCCATAACCCTATTAACAACAAGCACAGGATGGCCAGAGGCCATCTGTATCAGAGGAACGTGATATCCATTCCCTGAGCCGTTCATGTGCTCCGCCCATGATCCATCCCTGCCTTGGCTGGAAGGTGTTTATTTCACACTTGGGCATGAAAATTTCAACTTCTTAGAAATAGCTTTTTTTGCGCAATAATTTCCCATTTCTAAACTCTTCCAGGGTGAGCTCTGTTTAATGACAAGCTGGTGGATGGGAGTCTTTTTGTTCTCTTCGGCAGTAATTTGGCACAGTTGGCTTTT
This sequence comes from Sclerurus mexicanus, assembly GCA_013396755.1. Lineage (NCBI taxonomy): Eukaryota > Metazoa > Chordata > Aves > Passeriformes > Furnariidae > Sclerurus > Sclerurus mexicanus. Next base: position 453,576 of record VWZF01002474.1, read on the forward strand.
TTGTTTTCCCGATCAGTGTTTGATCCCAGTTTTTTTGTTTGTTTTGTTTGTTTGTTTGTTTGTTTGTTACCATTTTTTATCACCTTCCAATTTGTAACTCTCTTTTATTTTGTTTTTTGGGGTTGTAGGTTTTTCAGCTCTTCCTTACTAACATATAAAGTTGCTCAGAATGGGAGATCAGAGAGACACTTCATGTGAGAGGGCTGCTGTGTTCGTTTATGGCTGAGTGCTGCCAGAAGAAAACAAGAAGTGGCAGACTTGGTGAAACATCACATCTGTGCATGTAAAAGATCTGAAACATGCTAAGGGTAGATATGGGTGACTGATAGCATCTGTATCTGGAAGAGGTGCAGCTCCAAGTTAATATTGAATTCTTTTTGTTAGATGACACTGATGTCTATTTTGCTCATTCCTGATTTCTTGGACAGGATTAACCAAGTCTGATAAAACTTTTTTTTTTTTAATGCCAAGATGTGAAGAATAATGTGAGGAATGACTCCAACAGATAAAATCACATGGGAGAAGAAGGAAGAGGTGAAAGAGCGGCACAGAATTCTTAAACTAGTTAGGAAAGTTAGGGATTATCTCCCGCTAAAGATTTAAAACAGGATAATCCTGAACAGTGCTGGAAATCAGATCAGTGTTATGTGAAGCTGAGAAAGAGATATCAAAAAAGCAAGTTCATACTGATCAACAAACAATGCAATCTCCTCACTCCCTGTTGTGCCTGAGATATCTGGGTGTTTCAGACAGCTGTGACTGATGAGGCACCCATCTGTGATGAGCTAAAGATGGGATGTGAGCCTTGGAATCAAAATGGAATTGCCTGCTTTTGACCAAAATGTACTTTATGGGTGGGTGTGCTTTCACTGCCAACTATCTGTTTTGTTTTGGCACTAGAAATAACAGTCTTGGATACCTCCCTTTGGAGGGTTAGCTGCAATTACAGATATGTTTCAGAAGATTCTTCCATTTCATAGAAAAAAATGATGAAAATGAGAAGAAACATGCTCATCATTTGCCAAACTTGCAAGATACATTTTCCCTACATATTTAGTGGTTTGGGTAATTATTTTCTTAATTAGGAGACTTGTCAAAACACATTATGGTGACTGATTTCACGTCACCACTGTTTTTCCTAGCAGTTTCTGATTACTGATTATGTTACTGAAAAACATTCATTTATAATTGCTGCCAGTAATTTCTTGGAGATCTTTAGCAGCCAAACTGCTAGAGCCTACCTAAGTATTTTACCATTTCCCTAAGGAAAAGAAAACTAAAAACCAAATAGATATTTTTTTGTTTATTGTGACAGTTCGAGTTCAGAAAACAATGTCGTTCTGTGTTTGATTGTACATTAGGAACTTAAAGGCAAAAGATGATGTAAAAAGACCATTTCTATCTATGCTGTTCCCGGACTACAGAGCCTACAATGCTAAATGAAGAAACACACTTGTTTACATTACTGTGACACTTTCAGCTGAGGTTTGCACAGCATGCTGCAAAGAATCTTTTAGTCTCAAAGTAATTTTAATGCATAAGCTCTCATTTTACAGTTAGAAAGACTGAAGCACACAGAAAGGTATGGGCATTTCCCCCAGCTACATTTTGAACTGGCTGAGAAAATTGTGAAGAAATTCTGCCAGTCTTTTCTCTTTTTCTGGACTTTATTCTTAGGCACCGCTCACAGCACCCCATACCCTCCGGGACATGGCTGGCTGATGCCTCACTTTTGCACCATTGTAGCAAGCAGAAAAAGCTCCACTGTTTCCAGCACAAGACCCAAAATTGCTTGAAGTTTCCATTCCCAGCGTGCCTCTGACACTACAGGGCTGCCAGGGCTCAGAAAAGTGAGCATCTTCTTGACCTCAGAGAGGAGAGCTCACCTGGGTGACTTCACGTTGCTTCTAATGCAAGTCAGTGTCTTGAAGATGCAATTAAATATAATGATTATATATAGGATGTCATGAAAGAATTCAAGTTCTGTGTTGTTTTAGACAAGGAGAAAATACATATTGAGTTTGATGTCTGGACTTGTATTTGGTGCAAGTTATGTATTCAGCAATACATCTCCTGTGATTTACTTTTACCTTATCAACAACATTTGTAGTTTTCTTGTCAGGGAATAACGTTAGTGTGTTATTTGAAATCCTTAATGCAAGACAGAATCTTGCCAGTGTACCACTTTACCAAAGCAATTTCAGGTATCCAGGAATATTTATTTCCTGGTCATTTTAATACCACAGTTATCTGCAGCTTGCATTCTGTGCTAACAGATGTTTGGTTATTGGTCTTCAGTATTATGCAATAAGACATCTAGTCCCCAGAACTCCCTGTCAGGAACACAAAGTACTCTAAGATAGATCACTTTCATATTTTTTGGCATTTGGTGATGGGTAAATCTCCAAATGGTTTGTAGCTCCATTTAGTTTAAACTTAATATCCAGATCTCAGATTCCTAGAGCTCAGTTTTCTCAAAACCAGACTGGTTATATAATGGGCTGCATCTTTCTTTTATACCTATACGCTGACTCTGGTGCCAAGGACTGGTTTTGAAATAAAATAAGAATTGGCTGAGGAGTTCAAATTTAGTTTGATTATAATATTTCTCAGGAAGACAACTGAACAGAAAGAATTACATTTAAAGTATGGCTGAAGAAGTCTTTATAGTGTCAGAAACCTTCCTGTTATATACTAGTCACCCATGTCAACTGGGAAGAGCACAGACTGCAAAAGTAGATTTTTTAGTTACAACTTCAGTGGTCTCAAATATTAGGAAAATAGGAATTGTTTCATTTTGCAAGAGCAAAACAATTTCATGTGTTTTCACTGATTTTATCTCCTTTGCACACACAGTGTAGTATATTTTCTTGAATGATTAAGCACAGCTAAATCAGTTCTTCAGCATAGGTCCATGAATCTATAATTGACATTTTGACACTCACAAAAAAATAGCCTTACTGAGGCAATTGCATTTGAAATGCTGTGTAGCAGATATTTTTTTTTCTTCTAATGGAAGATAATTAAACATAATTAAATTACAATTTCCTCAAGATTTTGCAATGGGAACATTTAGAGTCTGTGTCATTAGATTTTTGCAGCTGGTATTTTGTTCAAGGAGTCAGCATATGACTTGACTTTTCTGTAAGATTTCCAAGTAGAATCTCTTTTACTTCCTTTAATGTTACAATGATTGGCAGGGCCAGTCTCATGTGAATAAGTGAGTGGAGACATTGCAAAATTTTCATGGAAGTGCAAATAATTAGTTTTTCTCAGAGCTGAATTTGTGCTAAAAAGCATCAAGCACCATATGGAAACAGATGAAATTAGCTGTTTGATGCAGTACCAAAATACAGAAATCTGAGCTAATACTGCAAGAACTCTCTAGGGTGCAAGAAGGGGTAAAGAAATGACGTAAACAATAGAGAGAATTTTAGGTGACAGCTTAAAGGACATGAGGAAGCACACCGAAAGCATTTCCTGTAGCACAAACAGAAGGAAAAGGCTTTCTATCACAATTCATTGCCTGTGGAGCCTCTGTATGAGGGTCATCCACTGCAGCAGGCACATATGTTGCCTGCACATTTTCTTGAGGTGGACACCTGCACTGAGCAGATGTAGGAAGCACCCAGAAGGAAAGACTAGTGGGAAGGTTACAAAGGTTGCATGTTTTGTCCTATCATTGGTGTGTGTACTGTAAACACCTGTGAAACAAACCCTAGCATAATTTTAGGCAAAGAAACCAGAGTTTCTTTGCTAACCTTTTCACCTGTGCCGGGAACCACAAGCTCTGTCTTCTTTGTCTTCATAATCTACCATTGACTTCAGAACCTGTCTTTTGATTTGCTCCAAACTCAAGTGCCACTCCTCCAGGCACTGCTTCCCAGCCATGTTTGCTGTCATGTTTGCATAGAGTCTTCTTGCAGCCCAGTTCCTGGAAAAATCTTTGTTTCTGGACTTCTCTGTTGTCAGAAGGGAAGTGGCTTATTCATACTCTGCTTTGTTTTCCAAGCAGATTTTGTTGACAGCCTGCAATTCCCTCAGAGCCCTTGCGGGAGCCTGCAATTTTGCCCAGGGTCTTCTGATCCACAGAACTGGCTGAGAGCACTGGGTCCTACTTCAGGTAGAAAAATCATGTAGAAAGGGAGGAGGGATGGTCACAGCAGACTGGCTGATTTACTGATCCTGAACCCTGGATTTGTACCTCCAGCCTTCAGTCTCCACCCTCCCAAAACTTGGATTGCAAGAGGAATGCCTTTCTCCCTTACTGTGTATGTGCTCAGGGTTATATTGAAGTCACTCAATTTTAATGAAGTCATTTCACGGCACCTTAGCTAAATGCTTTTTAAAATGCTGCCTCCTCTGTGAGGAGAGAACAAAATTAAAGAGTCTCTGTTGAGATGCAGGAAAATTGATGCAAATATGTCTGTTCTCCAACTGAATGCAACAGCATAGGGCATATACATAAATGAATGGGAAAAGGCAGAGTGAATAAAATACACATAGTTATTATCTTGCTGTTCAGGGCAATGTGCTGGCTTCAATCCCCGAACTGTCTATTCCACTCAATTCCCAATATGATTTATATTAAAAGGGAGATTTTTTTTTTAAAGTAAATGACATGGTCATCAAACCCTTGCCACAGGCCAAGAGATAGCCACAGGTTAGAAACTGAATGGTTTCCCATTCCCCAGGTCAGGGGAAGAGAAGAAATCTCTCTTTTTGAGAATTACAGTGTTGTGGGCTTCTGAGTGCGACAGAAAAATGCACGTGGGCTTACTAATAACTGTAATAATCCTAATAACGTCCAGAATTAAGGAATTATTTCTAGTCCTTCTTACGTCCCACTAGCTTGGGAGAGGATCTAACTTGTTTGTCTCACCTCAGAAACAATGAACTGAATACAGTTGCTAATAGGAAAGTTCACCTTAACATTACTGTGAAGCTTGTGCCCAGTTTTTGTGTTTTGGTAAGGGCAAGCAGAAACATTTAGCCAGAACAGACAAAAGAATGAAAAAGTTATTTCTCTGGAATAATGATCCCAGAACAACAAACAAGGAAACTGTTTAAGTGTAAACCTGAGAAGGGAAATGCCTCAGCATGTATCCTTTTTCCTCAGCTCTGTTCTTTTATCTTATGAAAGAGACAGGTACTGGAAAAAGTGAACTGAAAATGACTTATTGAAGAGTTGTGCCAGCGCATTCCTTGCTGATCAGTTAAGTGCTCTAGAGGAAGAAGAACCTGATTCTCCTACATTTCCAGAAAAGCCAAGTTGCAACTCCCTTTAAACATTGGCGAAAATAAGTAGGCCATGAGTATTTTCTCTTACAAGCTTTAGCCATGAACGCATATAATTTAGAGAAGCTGAAAACAGCATATTTGCAAACACTTATGCAAGATGTCAATATACCCTCTGGAAAATCTGCTGCAGCTGGCTGATAGTCTTACAATATTATTAAATGTGGGTTTATTATTTCACCATGTTTAGGTCACTTTTGGATACAACATACAGGAGAGGGAAGTACTGGCCCTATTTTACAAAGCAATGAGATTTCCATATGTTGGAAATAGCATTATGAAAAGAAACTGCCCAGAGAAAGAAAACTTGGTAGTAATGAGAGGGAGTACTCCGTACATCACCGATGATCCCATCCAGCAGAGATTCTCAGACTCTGCCTGTTACCATGCTGTCTGATCTCAAAAAAGGAGAGGGATGTTATTTCTCTTAAAAAAATAAAAAATAAAAATAGTAAAGCCATCTGTCAACTAAACCCAAGACAAGTGTTTGGTTCTCACTGTTGAAATGGGATATTATTATTCCCATGGGGATTAATAAGCCTAGCTGGAGGAGTCTGGCCCTTCAGGAGGTCAATAGAGGAATGCTTATGATTAATGTTTTGGTCCATGGTCTATCTCTATGCTAACTTAATAAAGCTACATTGTCTTCGACCATCCCTTATTAACACAACATTAAATTTCTACTAACATTGATGTTGCAGACTGTCCTTGGCTCCATTAAGTAAAATAATACTTTGTGGAAAAGATTTTACTGTACAAATAAGCAGATTTAACATCCCAGTTTTTCCCAGCTCTCAGATGTCAGCATTGCCAGCAATTAGCTGTGAGCTGGAATGTGGGTTGCCATGCAGTAACCACACCAAGCATCTTCCCTCACGTTGTGATTTCCCATTTCAAATATCCCTGTTGAGTTTAGAAAATAAGTTGCGGAAGCAAAAAGAGAAAGCAGAGGAGATTCAGAACCAGCATTTAAGGTCAACCTAACACAGAATAAGCCTGTTAAATAATATTTTTTGTTTGTTTTTTAATTTACTAGTCTTCACAAAAATTACCAAACATTGTAGGAAAGCATTGCTTGAACAAGCAGATACCTTGAATAAAATAATCACAGATGTTCAGCAGGTAAAAATGTGTTTCAAAGGGCAGTTTCCACTATGAAATTCAAAACTCTCAAAATTAATGACCGAAGATAACAGCGACATATTTCCTGGTGCTTTTATTTTTTATAATCAGGTTGAGGGGCTGTGAAAGGTGAATGCTTGCAAGTTCTGCATGAAGTCCTGTTCCTCACCTGACAGACTTATGAAGGCTTTGTAAGTTGCCCCACAAAACCTTGTCCTAATCAGTTGCGATCATGAGGCTGCTAGAGCAGTTTCTCCTATTTAAAGCAAATCTAATTTTCAGGCTGCCATCGTTCTCCCGACTTTCACAGCAGTGCTCGGTATTTGCACAGAAACTATGGAGCAGACCCAGCCTCCCTCAAGTATTTTGATACTAGCAACAAAAATGTCACCTATGGCTATCAGTGAATGTGAGAGATCTGTGGATTAATTCCCCAGTTTCATTCTTCCACTTGCCAACAGACTAGGCAAATACATGCTTTTTGCTGCCCACACACAAATGTAAACAACATTGTGACACAGGATTTCATTACTTCATTGCCTACTTTTTCCAAATGGGCTGAAAGATACCATGAACTTCAACTAGTTCAGAGAGTAGCTCTCTGGTTTCCATGGTACTTTTCTGTACAACTTGATGTGCTCTTGAGGTTTTAATTTTAATGACATTGGATATCCCAAACATTAGCACTGCTAATAGATGCAACTGTTACTTTTACAAATAATTAAGACACTAATAGCAGTTGCATTTAATCATGTGGGAGCTGTAGGAAAAGCTTTCCATAAAGGCATCTTTTTTTTCTTGATTACTATTTCCTTTGAGATATCTCTACAAGGCCTATGGGTTCTTCCAAAATTTCCATAAGGGGGAAGGGGACCAGAGGCATCTGTCATCTCTGAACTCTCTTTCTCATTGTACCAATCTGCTCCTCAGATTGCTAAAAAGACATGTTTTTTATTAAAACCCCCAAACTTGTAAAGTCAAGTCCTTACTATTTCATTCTTAATACAATGAGTTCATTTAAAATATACTTCTGTAAATGCCCTATAATACACACCATTTGGATTAAAAAAAAGTAAACAGGAAGCTATCAGCAAGATGACAAATATGGGGATGTCGACAATACATTGGCTAAGAGAAGCCATGTTAAATACTAAAGTCAGCACGGACAGCATCCAATAAAATTGGCAACAATGTTCAAAATGTTTGGAAAAGGCATGTGTTTTCCAAAACCAACTTGGAGTTGCAGGCCAAGCATCCAGCAACTTTCTCAGGAGAAATGGCCATCTGAGGGGCTGCTGCTTTTGCAATCACAATAAACCTTCCAACACACAAGCTCTGTTAGCAGTGGAAGAACTAAACTCAGGACATAAATCAGCCCCCAGCCTTCGGACAGAGCATTGCTAATCTCTCTGGAATATCATGTTAAAGCCATGCTTTGCATTTCCATGAAGACTGCGCTGTCTGACAACAATGGTTTGTCCCAAAGCAGCGATGGAGCTGGGTTAGCCCTGTGTTATGGGGGTTGGAGTGAGGCCAGTGTTTCTCTTCATGCTTCCCAGAGAATGAGTCAACACACCTGCTCTAAAAATCTGGATACAGTCAGCAGCCAACGATGTAATCTTTGGCACAGTCACCCAAACTCCATCTGAATTATGTTCTTTATTCCAGGTTTTAACGCTTTTAATACAAGACACTCCTGGAATTTTTCAGGACCCCAAGTTTTTCTTTTCCCAAAAGATGTGCAATGTGAAAGTAAAGCCACTGCTTGCTTTAGATAAAACTTTAATCTTTCTTGTGAAAACTATAATAAATCTTACTTTTCAAATACAAATAAACTCTGTTTTTTGCCAAGAAACAGTCTTTTAATTTTTTTTTTAATTAGCCATATTTTCTCAAAGATAGCAGGACTGCTTTCTGCAAACATACATTCCTGTGAGTAATTCCATAGAGTTAAGGAATTAACTCATGAATAATTTCTTGCAGGGCTAGACCCATGCTTTTTTGGATAATTTTTGAATATACACATAGCAGAAAGAGTATTTTAACTGAGGAATTTATTTTAAGTCCACAACAAAGAAGAATCAAAATGTCCATTAAATCGTCTTGGTTTTCTGACCTTAAAATACTGTCTGCCAATCTCTACAGAAGGATAATGGTGCAAATTATGATGCAGAACACCAGCAAAGTTAGCCTACAGGTAATGTAAATCACACTAGAAAGAAACATTGTTGTTGAGGTGTGTAGGAGTTTCTACTGTTTTATCCTCTGACTTAATTGGTCCTATTGGGAACTAAACTAATATGCTGATGGAGTTCTCCAATGGAGAATCTGGGCTATTAGCTAATGTTGCAAAACAGAATTAATTAAAAAGCAGAGCAATTAATATCACAACTGCAGAGAGAAATCTCCTACTTAAACTAATTCAATGCTACTGCTTTGAAAATAAAAATACAGCTTTAATTTATATTTTTAGACAAACAAATCACAGCTTCTATAGGGTTTCTATAAATGCAGTATTGGCCATGTTATTTCCTAAGAAATATTTCAACCAAAGTGGTACAGATATTTAATTCTCTAAGATTACTACCCATCTGACATGTTAGTGTACAAAAAGCAGAAATTTGCACTGTGAAAGACCTGAAATATGTTTTCAATTAGAATTATAGAATGGTTTGGGTTGCAAGGGACCTTAAAGATCATCTAGTTCCAATTCCCTTGCCATGTGCTGAGACACCTTCTACTAGACTAGATTGCTCAAAGCCCTGTACGACCTGGCCTTGAACACTTCCAGGGATGGGGCATCCACAGCTTCTCCAGGCAATGTGTTCCAGTGCCTCACCTCCCTTGTAGTGAAGAAGTTTGAGTTCAATGTACGAGGAATATGGAGTCCCTGGTACTCTAGGAATGATTCTAGCTAGAATAATATTTAAATATATAATGTGTCAGCATAGATGGCTGTCTCTAGATGTGACACTTTAGTCACTGTAGTGGCTGTGACTCATGCAGACAATTTTCAGAGAGCTTTAATCTAGCAAGCTCAGGCGTTACAAGCTGTGTAGTAATGCAGCATCCAAGAAGCATTGGAACATCTCTGAAGTGAAGTCCTGTTCTGAGGGAGGCCAAGTAAATTTTCTCTGCTTGGTGGATACAGAATAAGGGAAAATGAGGAAGGAAGAAAAATCTAGATAGGAGACTGAAACAAGGTCTTTTCAGACTGAGAAAAAAAAGGAGTGAGGGAAAGAGAGAGAGGGGAAAAAAAAAAAAGGAGAGCAGTGTAGGCAGTGTACAGAGCACCAGGAGTCTTGGCTTCTATTTCCATCTAGCCCCTGGAAGAATGCACGACTTTGAGAAAGTAACATCATTGCATTATTTCTCTTTTCCATTGTCCTGCCCAGTGTTAACTTTTTGGAACAGGAACCAATTTCTTAATGTGTGTAAATAACCTGCCAAGACTGGCTATAATTTTCACTGGAAAATGCAACAAGGAGTAGAATGTAAGCTCTGAGATGAACATCCTGCCACTTAAAGAAAAGTCTTAACCCTACTCATGATGCTGTCAAGATTTTGTCATTGTGTCTTGCTTAAAACCTTATTTTTCTAAGAGGAAAAATTCTTGCCCTGTCATTCATAACTGCACAGCAAACCCATATTACTCCCTGCAGAATAGTTCACATACTGTCAGGAAGCCTTTCATCCATGTGCTGACCCTAAATCTAAGGATATCCCTCAATGAATGTGTATTGTATAAACCAACAGACAACTTGGATTTATCAGAGTGGAAAAATTTTCATCAGTGCTGCACCCAAACTAGCCAAGGAAGAGGTCCGGTATTCTTTATTCAGCCCAGAGTGTTTATTTAGCCACATTCTTGGTTTAGCCCTTCTAACCCTCTAAGGATAGACCTGTGAAAAAATTGTATGCATGTAGACTACAATTCAGAAAGAGAGACAGAAAGGAAAACACATAAAGCACAACCAGTCTCAGCAACTTGGTTTTCAAAGGGCTAGCTTCTTTTCTTGTTTAACCAATCTTATCTGTTCAAACTTGACAACAATGCTGAGGTACCTCCATATCAGAGACTTGGAAGGAAGCCCTTGCTGTAACAAATGCAACTGGACTACATTGACTGTAAGTGGCAATAGGCATTTTCAGGGAACTCTGCATTTTATGTCTGGTCTCACATTCCCATGACATCTGCTGCATCCTCTCCTCTTCCATTTAACTCAGTTCTCTCCCCAGTCTCTTCATAACCATCTAGGGAACAGACCACACAAATTCTGGACCCTTCTGAGCTTTCTGTGCTGACACACCAGACACTAAGCAGGAAAGTTGGCTTTTTTCCTCATCCAACAGTGTTTTCATTTTTTGGTACTAGGCTGAGTCTCTCCATTTAAAAACTGTTTTTCACAAGACTCAAGAGTCTTCTCTAGTATATCAGAAATAGGTGCCCCATAATGAAATTTGGTTACAGTTGGAGGAATGGGTACAGGTGGATGGATGGATGAAGGACCAATATTCTCGCATAAGCCACATTTCTTCAGAAAACTGTGTTGAAGAAGTATACCCTTCCAATGGCAATCAAAGCCTCCTGCCCAAATGATAAGCTGAATAGGTTAAATCTTAATGCTACTATTGCTGCTATGAGATATTGGAAAATTTGCATTAATTTCTGGATTTGGTCAGACTAACTAATTTCATTTAATTATATTTTGTAAAAGTAACGTGGAAAAAGCTTGAAAATATTTCATGATTGGTATTATTGATGGAAAGGGATCTTATTTAGTATTAAAATCCATGTAATTGAGACAAAACCTTTAAAAATTTCATCTCAGATTTTTAAGCCACATTATAAATTAATAAATAAATTGAACATAAATCTTAACCACCTGTCTTTTCTTTATTTAATACATATTACCAGCTGGCTTGGGTTTTTTTTGAGACTGTAAGAATAAGTTAACATGTTTAAGACAAGTATTTCCATGCTGACTTGCAGTGCAAGTTGTTTCCATAATTCACCAGCCACATAAACAAAAGGAAGGCTAGAAAAACAGCATTAGAAAATGCATTCCTTCCATGTTGCTGGAGCAGGGAGTCCTCAGGTCAAGGGTCCTAGGAGAAATGTTGGCTAACTTAACAGTGTTTCCAAGTGAATCATTCTACAAGCCACCTGTATGTTCATCACTGAACAGAAAATGAAGTTTTTCCGTGAGAAAGCAAGATTCAAATATGATATTTTCCCTGTTTTGCAAAGAATTATATCATCATGTTTCAAGAGGAGTTAAAACAGGAAAAAAAAAATTAAATAAAATAAACTGGATGAGGTTGTTTAATAATTTCAAACTTTCCTCCAGATCTTCAAAGTTCAGCCATCTACTCAAGTATCAAACCCTCCATTTCCTTAGTTTTTTCTCAATCAATCATTTTAATACTTGCTGTTTTGGCTAGGACACAACATGACTTTTGCATCTAGGAGTAGCAGGGAGATGTTATGAATTGTGCATTGTCATCAGCCACTCATGTGAGCTGGGAGATTGATATAATGAGTGAGGGTTATGGGAGATTATGGATGATTAGAAACAGGAAAATGCACTCTTAAACTAGGGCAAACTGGAATGCAGAAAAGCTGACTCTATTGCCAAGAGGCTTATGGAAATGTCAATGGAGCTATGAAAAAGAAATGAAATAGCAAAAAATATTCAATATGTCATTAATTTGTGGTGTTTTTATTGCATATGAAGATGAAGTAAGAGTGATGCCAAATTTCTGTTTTATTTTGCTGTCAATAGATTTTTCTTCTTTTAAAGAAAAAAAAAAACTATTTTCATCCTTTTCTTAGCTTGCATTTTCTTTTTTGGTTCTGGCACTTTTAGATTTTACTAATGGTTGAGCATACTAAGTAGGAACCGATCTTTTGCTAGAGAAACACTCACAACAAAGAATTAGAAAGCTGTAGATATTTCTTTACAAACTTGTGTACCAATGCTGCTTCATCCAGTTGCACAAGGCCTGCATACTCCCTTTGGTTTACTCTTTACTGCCCTGCTCCGTCTTGAGGGTCTCACTCTTCCAGTCCTTACTGAACTTGGCAGCAAATCTGCACTGACTCTCATGGCCAGCAAGGCTAGGACCAAGAAAAGTTTTGTATGGTTAAGACTGCTAGATTGGGCGTTGACTCCTTTTCCTAGTATCTGAACCCAAATATTCAACATCAAATGTTCAGGGAGCCAGTCAATAAATCAGCAAGACAAGCAGATATACAGTGTACCTAGCATTCAGACTTTAAGCAGTATGTGACTTCAGGAAGTCAAAATTCTGCAGCTTTGACTTGTTTTATACACTTTCCTTCTGATCTTTTAATGCATAATTGTACTGAAAAAGTTCCCACAGAAACTAACATGATACAGAGCTCATTGCTGAATGACTGGTCTATTAATTAGATATCTTTAGAAAAAAGGCTGTTCTATGCTCAACAGATTAAACTGAGCCCTTGAGATTTTTGAAGTTTGTTTTGTCACTATCAGATAAACACAACAGAACATGCCGACCTGCAGAGGTTCATGACTAAACTGTTTGCAAGGTTAAAAAGAAAGGGAGAGGAAAAGCCTTGTTAATCTTCTTCATTCCTAATTTTAATAGAAAGTAAATATTTTTGTAAAAACATTTCAAAGGCTTCCACTTTCAGCTATGTGGCAGGTCGAGATTAGGGAAAACCCAAGCATCTCCTAAGGTTAAACACACTATTTGTCTCTGTCTTTCAAACTACATCTGAGTATATTTTGCAGATAAGTTTAGATAGGGTAAAGCTCAAACTCCTTTTCTTTGACTTTTTACCTAGAAATATATAGCCAGAGGTGGACTAAGTTCAGAGGAATATTTTCCTCTCATTACAGATACTCTAGTCAATTCCTAGAACTAATAAAAAAATGTTACATGAAGGAAACAATGATTTGAAGTTCCTATTCCATTACGGGTAGAATATGAGTAAAATAAAATATCTGGGAAATAGCATTTTAGACAATTGGAAAGCTTTTAAAGTGCTATTAGGTATGTTTTGTTTACCACATTCAGTCAGTCAGATTATGAATTTATTTATTAGTCTCACAGAAGACTAGGATAGTTTAATTACTTCTGGTAGATAATTTGCTTATTGTACTTTTATTCTGAGATAGGCAAAATACAATAATTATTTACAGAAATCAAACATTTTGCATTATATTATAGAAAGTAAGTATTTTAGCTTTGAATTTGAACATGAAATTGGACTGGGGATGAACCCATTTCTAAAAAGACCGAAGAACATTGTTTTTACTTCACTCAGTCTTGTGCCTGGATAGTCCCCCTGATGTGGGCACGGCAGCAATGGAATTAAATTTTATTTTCTTTATTTGCCTTACAGTTATCTATTGGGCAGAAAAAGTCTATAAGACCACACTGCCTTTAGAGAGCAATCTCTTCCAGCCAACATAGGACAAATGCTCTGCAACTCATCTCTCAGACTTGATAGTATATTAATATATTCAGACTCATTTTATATTTTAAAATCTTAGCCTGGGAATAGACTGTGTAAACATTTCTATCTGTCTTGAGTAGTAGGCACAGATCTTAGCTGCTGTGAAGTGGCAAAGTGCCAGCATCATAAAAGAAAACACATTTATTTATACTGACTGACTTTCTGAGCCAGGAAATCTCTTTGATTTCCTTCACTTAAGAGAGGCTTTAGTACAGGTGTGGGTTGACAGACAGTTAGACCAATAGAAAAATTTTCCTTATAGCAATACTGAAAGATTTGTTGCGAGTAAGAGGATCCCAGTAAGGGCTTCTTCCATGTCGAGTCATGGGGCTGATGCCCAGCTGCCTCCTCTTGTTGTGGGCCCCTGAGAGCCACCCAGCCAGGGACACTGCCTGTGTGGTAACCCCTAAAACCACATCAAAGTGTGGTTTACACCACAAAAAGGAAAACAACATAAGCTACAAAGACCACGTTTCCCTGTGGTGGGAAGGGTAGAAATATCTCATCCAGCCTCCCAGCTAGAGGAAGCCCAGCAGCAGCAGCACACCCTTCCTTCTGCAAGGCACATCCCGCTTGGACCTCAGGAGATGATCTGACCATATAAATTAGGAATTTGGATAGCGGATGTTGGGGAGCACAGTGCCCTACAGATGGCTCACACATGGTTTTCAATTCCACGCCCCAGTGCTGTATTGTGGCTGTCTCGCCACTGCATTGTCTCAGCAAATTAAAGGGGTGGGGGTTTAAAAGAGGAAACAAAGAAGGAAATTTGGCACTCTACAGGTGCAAACCCTCCAGCAAGGGCAAGATTTGAGGGGATTACTACAGAAATCATGTTAGTTAGTTCAGGCAGGGTATACACTGTCACTGAGACCATTTTCTGCAAGGCCTGTTGACTGGCCTTGCAATCAATCCATGGTTTGAGAAAGCAATTCCTTCCCTTGAACACTTATCCCATGAAATGTTCCCACTGATGGTATCTCAGCCTGGAGTTTTTTTGTGAAGAAAGCATTTGATTGATACTAGCTTCTGAATAAGACAGCTATGTCTTAGTCCCATCTTTTGTGTAAGTCTTCATTTTCATTCCTTCCTGTACCTCCATCCTCCTGAGAAAAAGTATCTTTCGTTTTGCTTTGTACTCATAGATGGAAATGTCAGATAGGTTTAGAAGAGCAGTTAACCCCTGCTGTAAGAGGAAGCAGAATCCATGGTCTGGTTTTAGGAAAGCTGACCTTAGGAGTAGCTCTTTTCTGAAGCATTTGATAAAATGTTATGTTCAGTTACTTACAGATTCTTAACTCATATGATGTCATTAGTTCTCTCCTGCCACTGTGTGGTCAGGAAAGATGCCTGTTCCTTTCATCCAAAAGTTTAAAATTAAAAGCTATTTGTCACCAACATGACAGCTGTGTTTCTTTCTGAATGGAAAATAAAAGTTGAGTCTGCATTTTTTTCAAACTTCATATGAGTCTATATGAACTCCTGGCAGGGAAAATAATCCTGTGTGTATGTCAGCATTCCACAGCAGGGTTTTAACAAAGATCACATGTTGCACGTTCGGAAACCAAAGTGCAGAAACATTGCAGTTGAAAACAAAACCCCTGCATATCTGAATAACCCAGCCTCAAAACTATTAATCTGAACAGCAGCTCTGTGCATGATAGGCAATAAAGGATTAATTCACTCAAACAAAGCATTAAAACCCCCAAACAAACAAAAAACCAAACCAAACTGCTACAAGAATATGCTTAACTCAACCAAATTTCATCCATTTTGTGCACTGAAAATGCTGTTCTTTCATTACACTAACTGGATTCTTCCATAACTTTTTTTTAGTTTGCTTTCTTAAGGTCTGACTGCAGAAGACGTTTAATACAGTCCACTCTTAATGCTCAACTGCAGAATTAAGTTGTTAAAGAAAATGTGAAATAAAATGCAAAATTACCTATTGTAGTTGAGCTATGGAGAATTTGGCCTAGTCATTATTTGGTTCAGATTTATACTTCCCATGTAATTATGTGATATGCACCCACATCACGAGTAAGAAATGATATTGTCGATTCATGATCTTAAGAAAATTTCTTTTTGCAAAGACTTAACTGTGCTACTGTGATGCACAGAGATAATACTAATTAAAAATACCTTTATTTGGGTTTTTTCTTATCAGTTATTAAATTTATTGGGAGCATTGTTATTTGAATTTCTAGATTTGTTGACAGGACTGGTAAAGCAAAGGCAGTGGCTATACAAATTTGTTCAAAATACCCTCCAAGTTTCTTCAAAATGCCCTCCAAATAGTCTTTTACTCTGTTTTGATGTGCTTTGGCAGTAATTCAATTTACTGTTCCATACCCTTCAGCCAATTGGTGCCTGTTCTAGAAGTAGGTAGATGTTTTAACATGCATACCAAAGTGTTAGAGTGGGAAATGACAGCACAAATATTAACAGGAAATTTGGGTCATGATCTAAATATAAGGTTTTTTTATTATCATACATTTGCCCATAAAACACAAAAAGTTGAAAAATGGGGAAAATACTTATTCTCTGCCCTCTTCAAGATAAGAGATGGAAATCTGTTCATACCCTGGATGGTCTGGCAAAACAAGTGACCCACATACTAGGATCTGGCACATTTATCCCTTGCAGCAGCAAATTTCAAGTTAGTCAAAAGCCCTTGGCTTCAATTTCACTGCTTTTAGGAGATCATTTATAGTTTGTGAGTTTGCTGGTGCAATGCTGTAGGAAAGTGTAAGATTAAAAAGCCTAATTTAAAAAATGCAGTTATGTAAGGAGATGGTTAAATTCTGAAAGCTTTATTCATTGCTTAGCCTCAATTAATTAAGATCAAGTTCTGACTGAATAAAATCTGTGTAAGGATTTTTGGATTTAGGTTCTGGGTGTTTTCCCACAACTTTCTCTGAATATCTTTTATTCATGTTTGGATACTTAGAGAACATCTGTGTTTGGAGGTTTGTTTTGGTCAAAAGAAGAAGGTTTTTCTAAAGCGCAGTTAAATGTAAGTAGTTTAGAGATAAATACCTTCCTGCTCAGTTACAATATTCTTCTATTGCTTCTGTATGTGATTTGGCCCAGGGCTGATTATTATTCTCCCTGCATCATGGAAGTGTGTAGCACATATTTTATGGTTGCTTAGAACTGGCAAAAAAGGCAAAGGGTGGGGAAGGAAAGACAAAAACATCTTTTGGTGACTTGGCCCTTGAGGGTTTGTCTAGAGAATGAAGGCGACTTGGAAGTCCTTTGAAGGGATCCACACACTTGCGTTCATATGGATAAATCTTGTGTTGGTTAATCATTTAGTAGAGTTAGAGCCACACTTAAGCCATGAATAAAAGTAGTGCCACTCAAAGAAACAGAGGCATCATTAGGAGCTAAGTTTGGGATGGGACTTTCTTTAAACAGATTTGGAAAAGGGAAATGAATGACTGAGTAGGTGATCAAGCTCTGCTCAGAAGTAGATATTAGATTTACTTATTTTTAAGCCACAAGTTGAACCCAGAGGTGTTACTTGCCACTTGCCTGATACCCATTGTCAAAGGAAAAATAGTCAGCGTCAACATAAAGTTGTAAAGTCATGTCAGTCCTACATGTAATTTTATTGGTTAGTGAATGGTATTAATATTAGCATGACAGATATTACACCCATACTATAGCACACTGTGGCATTGGAGGCCACAGGAAGTACATGCTCCTTACATACAGCTCCAAACAACCAAATTAAATACAGTGTCTGCAGTTGCTGCAGATTCCCTGTAAACCCGTCATAATTCCTGTTCCCTCTGATGCTACTGATTTGAGAAAAACAATAGCTGTATTTCAGTCCTAAACATCTCAGGAGAGATACGTGATCAATTTTTATGGAGGCGCATAATGGGAATTCAACCCAGAAGTCCTTGTCTGCACCATGTCCCTTAAATGTGACCTGATTAGGTCTCAGTTTACTTGCTTGCTCTCTGCCACCTGACAGGACTGGGACCCACAGCTTTCAGATGACACCAGTGAGCTTGGGTTTTTCCACTGTAGACTGCATAGCTTATGTGAGGATGAAACTTGCACAAAACTCATAAGGGCTTGTTGGCTCTGAAAACTTGTCACCCATCTGTGCCCTCCTCAGTAGGTTAGGAGTTCAATGAAGTGCAGTTGAGAAGTAGTGCAGAGATGTAAGCCATGAAGTTCCAAGACACCATATCCACGTGTACAGTGCAAGAAGCCATACACATAGCTTAATTATCTTAGATAAATATCATAACCGCTGGGCTACTGATTAAAAACACTCGGGATTAATGCCAGTGCTACCTTCTCTTCTGTTTTATTCTTGTGATTGATGACCAACATGAAACTTTTACAAGCATGGTTAGAAATGTCTACGGCGGAAACAAACTGTTTCCTGATTCAAAGGGAAGAAAGTCTTTCTGTTTCAGCATAAACCAGACATCTGTCCCCAAATTGTCATTTTGTTTTATTCAAAATCCATCCTCCTGCTGCTTTGCTTTGATGGTTAAAAACCATACTAGCCTACAAGGTTGTGGGAAACTGAAAAATATAGTGGGGAATGATTTTAGGCAAGGCGTGACAAGAGCAGCATGGGGAGAAAGGATTTACAATGGTCTGTGCCACTGTTTAGAAAGACTTAGTAGTTATTTGGGGGTAGAACAAAATACTTCAATGGACACAGGATGAATTTCCGCTCAGTGTCATTCCCCTACTTGGAGGAAATTAGGCTGAAAAATTTTGATTATAATATCTTTTCTATCCCTTGGAGTCAGAGCTTCATTTCTAGCCAGAGCATGCAGCTGACATTCCCATCTGAAATCAATTTATTCTCTTGAATGTTAGCTAGTAACCAGGGAGCAAACCCAAAGGCTGACATTTTATTTTAGCTAGTCTTTTCAGGTGGTTCAGAGCTCAGTGTAGCAGCACATGTTAAAATAGGATATTTGTTTAACTAAACTTCTCCTTTTAAAGGGAAAAAAAGGAGCTTAAACATTTGTTGTTCACTTCTTCTGGAAATACATGGAAATAGACGGGCAACAGCTGAAGTTACTTTGCTAATAAAAAGCTTGGTTCTGTTTTCATCCAACTGAAAAAGTCTTAAAGAATAAAGAGACACTGCAAACTAAATGCAACAAATCCCCCTTCTCTGAAAAGTGCAGTGCAACTCTGTGGCTTGGTTGTATCTTTTAGCCAAAAATATCTTGATACAATATCTGTCCACAGGGCAACGGGGTTATGAATACAAATTCAAAAGGTGTACAAAACCAGTGATTGGTCATTAATGAGTCTTTTATACTTCAGCTTTTGCAATAAATCTTGTTTCATATTTTCATTATTTTCTTCACTGAGCTTTAAAGGATACGCTCACTTTGAGATCCTAAGTCATCCCCTTCACAGTAATTTTTATATTTCATGCCTGACTCTTACTTCCTAGCCAGTGAAGTGTGCCTATGAAGTAATTTCTTCACAGAGAACAGAGGATTTGAGGAAGAATTGTATCCTAACTTCAAAGTATTCAACTATGGTTTTAAAGGCTACAAACCTGGCCGGAATTTCTTTCTTTTCTTTTTTTTTTTTTTTCCCCAACCAAACTTGGAGCTTAACTACATTTGCCCATTTGCCTAAGATCCCTTCAGAGCAGGAAAACAAAGCAACCATTCATTCCCAGAAAGCCTTTTGTCCATGTCCCAGGAAAAGACAGACAAGCCATACAGACAAATGATGGAGGCACAATTTGAGCTTGCATGACAGCAGCAAAACAGCCAAAGTTTAGCAGAAAAACAGAAGTGTGCAGAGGGCAAATGGTTTGCACCAGTCTTAACAGTAATTAGTGAAAGTCCCTTACTACTCCCTTCGTGACAGTAATGGTGGTCTCTCCGGGTTCTTCTGTGCCTACCTATCATATCCAGCCAGAAGTTGCAGAGAAGCTGTGTTTGGGTACTAAAATCCAAACCAGTGTTGCCAGGAGGGAAACACAAACACACAAAGTTGTCTTTGGGCCTTTTTGCCCCTGGCATTGCAAGGTGGCTTACAGCTTTCTCCAGATACGACTTACTACCACTTCCAGTGACCCGATCAGCGATTAGCTGAATCTGTCCCACAGAAAATGCCTGTGGCACGTTCAACTGCAAGAGCTGAGGAGAATAAATTGTTTCAGAGGGAGCCTTTGTGGTCTTGGTGGAGGGGCTGATAAACAAATCCTGTTTCATTCAGCAGCCTGGTGTACAGACATACTTTGTGCATGCCTCGGGCTGTGGGATGCATTGTTAATAATCACTTCAAAGTACTCCATGGGCATTTAAAGTTGCTCTCTGTTTGCAGCAGTTTCTTTGGTCTTTTGGACACTTTTGAAGTTCTGGCCAGTGGTATGCCAGTGCTGCCAGCAATACAGACTGTACTATTGTTGCCTGGTGCTGCCACCCTGCCTCAAATACTCCAGGCCTCCTGTCTTGGCATATGAAGTGTGTTTGTGTGTGCATGTTTGTGAAAATTGAAAAAGCCTTGTACTATTTGGTGCACATTGGAAGAACTGCAGCAATATTTTCTCTAATGTAAGCACAGTGTGTTTGTGTAGCACAGAACTGATTAGCAACCACTTTTGGGGGTGGGGATCACTACGATGAGCATCTTATTTTGTAACTACTTACATCATACTTTTCACCTGGCAAATTATCTTAAAAATGGCTTGTGAAGAATCTCAAAAGAAAATAAGTTATTTGGTTTGTTTATTTGATTTAGAACATTTTAAACATAGGGCATATAAAAAAACACCAACACAAACCTTAGGCTCATATAGCAGGGCTCATAGTTGCATGACAGCAGGTCACATATATCACAAAATCCATTTTGAAGATCTTTGCAAGACAACTACCAACATCTATTTTGAATATTTTAACTGCAAGGCAGGGTAACTGTGGATCACCTTGTAGTGTAGATTTTATCCTCTGTCATAGTTGTGTTAAGTAAGGAATATATATAGATAGCATGAAGAATGAAGATGATGACATGGGGTACAGGAGATCCTGATCCTTTATGGTAACAAATGCTGCTGCAGATCTTTTGGTAGTGCTGAGGCCAGGGATGGGAGAGATTATTTAATTTGCACTTCTGACGATATGTTGTAACTTAGTGGTACTCAAATCCTGGACTTTTTTCCTACCTGTGTAAAGGCAGATGTGGTTTCACAGTCATTTAAAGCTAATATAAATCAGAGCTAGGACTAAAATGTTGCCTCTTTCCTCTGCTTTCCATCCCCACCTATGCCCTCCCATTCCTGCCTTTGTTCTGCCACAAAAGTTCACAAGGCCACACAATGACTTGGATCAGGAATCACCATGGCTGAAAACTAACCTGACAGCAAACAAACAAATGAAGAAAACAAACCAACCCCACCTCCTAACACCCTCTACTAATTTTGAGCTAACTCAGTTTCCTGCTTCAGCTCAGTACCTGACAACACTAACATTTACAGCAGTGCAAAGCCAGGGACAGGAAGGATGCAGCTCTTGTTTTGCCATCATTAATAAACTTCCAAGTCAATAGACTCTGAAGAAACATAGCATGAAAAGTCTGGGGTGAGTTATAGGCCATTTTTTCACTTTCCTCCCCTGGCTAATGCTAGCCAAGAAAGCGTATGAATTTGTAACACTGGCAGTAAAATCTTTGTGGATTTTTATTTATCAGTTAAAATGTTCTTTACCCACTTGAACATATCTGTTATATGGTAAGATGATCTACATATCCCTCCACTACTCTCCTAGGTTGTTTCAGAAATACATCTTTCCTAATTCAACCATCAAAGGTTCCTTCATGGACACAGAGATGTAAGATCCTCCTTCCTCTTCTTCCTCAAGCTGGGAATGGCTAACATCTTTCCCTTTTTTTTTTTTTTTAGTTGCAAAAACTATCCCTATATCTTCTGCAGTTGGGCCTTAGGATACACCAGGATGTAATTCAAGGGAGTATCTCCTGCGCTGGTATCTCCTCTTACCTGCACATGGGTTCAGGAAGGATCTTGGCTGTATTTCAGCCAGATGATGACTTCCTTTTGCAAAAAGATACGTTCACCAGTGTGCCATATTCATCTACCAGTTCTGGCCTCATCATAACGGTTTGTTCAGTGGAAATAAGAATTGATAATCTTTAGGAAGTTATACAGATACCCTGGTCACCTTTTAAAGAGAAGACAGAAAGCATTTGGCAAAACTGATCATTTTGACTAGTAGGCTGAAACAGTTGGTGTTTATTAAGGAAAATGCATTACAGGAAAAGACAGAATCTGGTTATGTTAAACAGAACAAAAGCAGCAGAAAAATAATAAAATAAAATAAAATAAAATAATGGGTACAATTCTCCATTAGAGATCAACTTTGCTGGATTACACTTGAGCACACATTTGACAACCTGATGGATTTTTTAGGATCCTTTGGGCTGAAATATCCTAATTCTCCCTGGAATAACAAGGTATAATTCAACAGACAATAATAGCATGATGGTAGAATATAAAAGGAGATATTAAGAAAATAGTTGTTTTCTTGAGACCAGAAATTTTGCAGCACTTATGAAAATATTTAAGAAAGACAGTCAGAACTGTGATAAGAAAAGGTCTTGAGAAGGAAAGTAGGAAGAATAGTTAGGCCTGATGAAGGGCATCTGGTAACTCAGAGATGTTACTAGGATTAAAGAAATATAAGACTGAAACTTGTAACTTCCTGTTCCTTTTCTTTGTATTAAAATAATCAAATTCAGTCAATGTACAGTTATACAATTAGACCTTAGTAATTTTTAGGCACTTAAAAACCAGAAAGACTGTTAGTGCTATTGCAAATAAATTTTTGAGGTTTCATATTTTTCACCTTTTTGTCTTCATAATGTTGATATATGAATGGCATCCTCATTCTTTAAATAGGTTATTAATCTATGTGCAATTCAATATGAACATTGCATACATGCATGTATGATCAACCTTTGATTGATTACACTACTAAATTTCATCCTAAAATGCAGAAAGGCTTTGGAAAAAAAAAAAAAAGACAGCACTATCTGCTGGTACTTCACAAGCAGATCATCAGGACTGGGATGTGTGAGAAGGCAGCTGCTGACTGACATGCAAGTGACTGCAAGGAAGGTGTGTCGGGAGTGTCAGCAAGAACAGAGGGAAACTGAGTGATGAAACACAGAAACACAAAAGAAGGTGATACCTGATTGCTATGTAAGCCTAACAGAGAGCTTTACATCAGGGTGGAAATGCCACAGAGGAAAGTGCAGAGGGTGTCTTTTATTTTTGTTTTTTTTTCTGTCCTGCTTATGTAGCATCTTAACAGTAGAAGATATATCAAAAGAGGTTAAACATTCAGCAGCCAGAGCTTGGGGGCATATAAAAAAGGTCCTTTAAAACAAAGATGTCTAGAAAGTCATGTATCCTTAGTATAAAGGTTTGTGAAAAAGATGTCATATCTTGTAAAAGCCATGATGATACAGTGAATTAGATGTGATCAAGAGTCTGGTGGGGACCTGCTTCATGCAGTTACATTGAAGGACTGTGCTGTCACTTCTTTCAGATTAAATTAACCTAAACTCAAGCTATAAAAAACAATATAATGACAGCTAAACACATGACCAGTGTATACTATGATCAAGCACAGCTTGTGTTCAGAAAAATGCATGAAAAAGGACAACATCAGATTTTCTAAACAGTAGTTTCAGAAAAATCGTGCACACTAATCATCTCCTGTATCTACAACAGGACAGTGCAGTTGTGTGTGAGGAAAAAAAATCCAAAAACCAATTAGCAGTCAGGGATTTTAAAGGGACGCACCAGACTCTGTAGTCAGACCTTGTAGAAAATGCAGATCAAAATCTTGCCTAATTATTTATACATCAGGCAGGCCTAGCTTCCACTAGCTTGTTTAGAGAGAAGTTAGTTATGCACTCTTCTTAGAGCACATGGTCCATGGCCATAGAAAGCTCAGTCACATTAGAAACTGGGTATTCTGCAAACCCAAGATGAAAATCTGTATTGCATCCAAAAGGAGTTCTTCAGACTTTTTTTTTACTTAATTTGCTTTGTTTGCCAACTGGGACAAGTGTGATACAGTTTTAAAGTTGATTCTTACTCTGCTAATCAAAACTGGAGAACATTATACGGCCTGAATGCTTGATTCTTAGCTGAACTATTAAGAGGACAATGGAATAGGCTGTTTGCTTTTGTGCTGTCCTTTATCATTCTATCACTCTATCACCCTTGCTGTCCTCTGGAATATGTTCTTATTTGACTTTATGTTTTATGTTTTCTCTGTAGTAGTAGTCATAGTCTGTTCTTTATTCTATAGTAAAAGAGACTGAAAATGGAAGGATTTGCCATTAAATGTTGGGACTGTCTGGAGAAATCAGCCCTACTGTGTAGATGCTCTTCATGCAGTATGATCAAGACACAATTTTTGATTGTCTCTGTTTTACCTTAAATTTCCATGATGTGATTAGGTTTCTGGAAAGGCTTCAGTTGGTGAGAGCTCTAAATTGATACGTGAAAACTACTTTATGACTGTGAAGTCAGACCATTCAAAGAGACCAAACTAAAAATTACTTTCCAGAAATTAAGTCCACTAAAATGTAATTCTTACATAAATATATTTTTACAGAGGAGAGGTAAAAAAAGCTAGAAGAATTTTTGACTTAGAAGACATGAAGCTAACTAAATAAATCCATTTTGCTCCCTATTGATTGGCTTTTGTGTCTCAATCTCCTCCTTGTCTTCAGAACAAAAAGTCCAAGAATCAGTCATTACAATTCTAAGTGTGTGAAATATTTTTTTCATGTTGAGGAGTGTCACACTCTTTGCAAAGTAGGAACAAATGGTGCAGATTCATCTGCTTCATAAGGACTGGCAATCTTAATAGCATCTGAAAATGCCTTGAATGCCAGTGCATTTTAGAAATATACTCTTAGTGCAATCTAAGGCATGGTTGCCCTGTGTTTTGATGTGCAATATCAGTAGTATGATGGCAAGACGATGTGGCCTAGGTTAACACTATACTTGGAATTTTTTTGGTTTGCTTTCCACATTCCCTTGCTTCCTTCCTCAGTGAAGCTATTTCCTTCCAAACTGTTTAAATTGGTATAGACCAGCCAGAGCACAGTCTGGGCTGGTTATCAGCAGGCCTCACAACTGGAACGAGTGTCTCTAGATTTCCTTATCCACCTCCCCAGCAGTTACTGTCATCAAAGCAACTGGATGGGACACAGATGAATAGCTGCTCTTAGAATAGAAATCTGCAGCAAGGTCAGTGGTGTTCAAAACAATCTGACCAACAGCAGGAAATTCCCTCCAAGATTGCTAAATCTTGTTTACAAGAGATGTCGTTCTGCAGGATATACCCTACCCAGCGCTGAGCTGGGAATGTCACATGACATAACACATTTTCATGGGTAGCCTCAGAAAACAGATAGGATAAAGTCCTGGCAAAATTCCCACTTCCTTCAAAGCAACAGGGTTTTAAATGAAATCTTTCATTAATGAAAGAATTGAAATTTCTGGCATCTGAAATCTGTGCTGTCAGGCAGTATCTAGACTGGCACATTTGTGGAGTAGAAGATGACATATGGAAGTTCTCTTGCTGAGAATTGGTTGCAGCTAAACCACACTGAGAGATACAAAATAAATCCTGAGCTGGACTATCTTGGAATAATATTTCCTTTGTCTGAGGACTGGGAGATGTCTGAGGACTGGGAGACTGGAGCAGCCACATCCTACTATCAAATACTCTGTTAGAAATGTCAATGCAGTGGCTGATCACTCATCTTCGGAAAATACCCAGATAAATTTTTCTTAAGATAGAAGATAAACCTGGTGAATACTTCTGTCAAAGACCTTCAAGAAACATATTTCAGAAAGTCTTTCTTTGTTAACACCTATTATACAAAGGTGGAAACCGACAAACTCTGTCATAGATAGTGGCAATAATTTTGTCTAATGGAGAAAAGCAACTGTGATGAAAGAAAAACTTTAAAAGTTCTGGCTGTTCACATTCACTTAATGCAAGTATTAAGACTCTGGGCATCAATGGGACAGAGTGAAAGTTAAGTGCCTTAGTATCTGAAAGTGTATTGAATGAAATATAATCAAATCTTTCTTTTTCATAACCACCACATATCATCAATACCTGGCTTATGCCCTCCACAAGAGCCTGCAGGAGTAGATCTTAAGGGATAGATACTTTGAGGTTCACCAGGTCAAGGAGAGAGAGTACCACAAGTCTTACATTGGAGAGCTGACACTTTTTCATGATGTCTTCTCAAAACATTCACAGGATCACCAAATTTATAAGAACATGATTTAGGATCCTCCTCATATTCTGTTTGTATTTTCAGTTTTCTTAAGATCCTAAGAAAAAAAGGAATTCTCTAAGACAGAAGTGCCCAAGCTGTGGCCTAAATACCACCACTGGAATGCAAACTACTTTATAGCAATACCCCAATGATACACAAAAAAGCTTCACGTTTTCTTTCTCATGTATTACTACATTGCTATCCAAGACAGGTTGCTAATCTGTTATGGGGATTAGCCTAAACTAGGTAATAACCAATTACATCAAAAGCCTCATGAAAATAGTATCTTGCTATTTGTTAGTCTGCTCTAAGGACAAAATATCCATTAGCACCATCAATAGGTGTAAATGAGAATGGTCAGTTCTGAAAAGAAAAAGCAGATGACAGAAATAGTAAGGATTTAAATTAATATTCATGTTATAGCTGAAAAGAAGTGACTATTGGATAACATAAATTGTTAAATATGTACTTTCAACACATTGATGACAAGTTTACTGACTCATACTTTTAGATTCTGACAATTCTACTGAAATACAGTTTATGAGCAGTCTGATACATGTAAGATCTGCTCAAATTTATTTGTAGGATAAGCTTTCTGCTTGTGCTGGTCACTTTTTAAACATCACCTCCTAAGGGCACAAGAGCAGGCAATTCCCAAATGTCACAAGTCAAGCAGAAAAGGCAGAAGGCTGGGAGGCCCTGCAGAGAGACCTTCACAAATTAGAGGACTGGCCAATCACCAAACACATGAAGTTCAACAAGGGAAAGTGCCGGATTGTGCAGCTGGGACAGAACGATCCTCGTTGTGTGTATAGGCTATGGAATGAGAGGCTGGAAAGCAGGGCTATGGAAAGGGCCCTGGGGGTCCTGGTTGATGGCAAGTTGAACATGAGTCATCAGTGCCCTGGCAGCCAGGAGGGTCAACCGTGTCCTGGGGGACATCAGGCAAAGCATCACTAGCCAGTCAAGGGAGGGGATTGTCCTGCTCTGCTCTGCAATGGGGTGGCCTCACCTTGGATATTGTGTGCAGTTTTAGGTACTGCAATATAAGAAAGATATGAAGCTGTTAGAGAGTGTCCAAAGAAGGGTTATGAGGATGATGAAGGGTCTGGAGGGGAAACTGTATGAGGAGTANGAGGATGATGAAGGGTCGGGAGGGGAAACTGTATGAGGAGTAGCTGAGGTCACTTGGTCTGTTCAGCCTGGAGAAGAGGAGACTGAGGGGAGACATTGAAGTCTTCAACATCCCCCTAAAGGGAAGAAGAGGGACAAGTGCCAATCTCTTTGCTCTTGTGATGAGTGACAAGACTCGAGCAAACAGCATGAAGCTGAGTTGGGAGAGGTTTAGGTTAGATATTAGAAAAAGGGTCTTTACCCAGAGGGTGGTTGGGCACTGGAACAGGCTCCCCAGGGAAGTGGTGACAGCACCAAACCTGATGGAGTTCAAGAGGTGTTTGGAAAATGCTTTCAGGCCCATGGTGTGATTCTTGGGGTGTCCTGCACAGCGCCAGGAGTTGGACTTGATGATCCGTGTGGGTCCCTTCCAACTCAACATATTCTGTGATTCTCTGAGTCCACCCTAAATTCTATATTCAGATTCATGCAGCGCAGACCGTGCTGGACTCATTAAGAGACAAGCATGCAAAATGAAGTGCAGTCAGAATGACTACTTGTAAAATTTAAGACTGCAGGCTTGTTTTCTTCAATAGTTGGTTAACAGTGTGAAGAATAAATCTTGTAAGAGCTACATTTCTCCATTAGAACAATCTTTAGCCATAATTTCTTTCTTTGGGGAGGATAATTCAGCTTTATATAAACACATTTGCCATGCTATCTAAAGTTAGTATGAATCAAACAACCATATAGTTCTAAACAAATTACAAGTGATCGTGTGAATAAAAGGAAAACTAAATAAACAAATAAACATTCCTCATGCATCTATTTTCCTTGAATCCTTTCAGAGATGTTTATGTTATTTCTAGTTTGTACTTAGGGCAGATTATGTGTAACATTTGTTATTAGTCTAAAGCCCTGGTTACCTTGTCTTGTTGACTTCATATGTGAACTGGATGACTTAACCGTCATAAATAAGAATGCATAAAGATATCACTCAAACAAGGATAGGGTGGAGAGTACTTTGGAGAGTGATATGAACAAGAGGAAACAAGGAGACCTATTTAAAGTCACTGCTTGTCCCCTTTAGTTGAAGAAATATGTTAGGTTACAAATAGAAACACTAGAATTAAAATTATCTGTTTTCCTTCCTGACTGTTGAGAAGGGTTTCTTGACATGTTTTGCATGAGAATTGTTTTTCTCAAATAGTTCATATTTTCCTGCATTCTAAAAAGTAAAGAGGTGGGGGGTTTTTTGTTGTTGTTGTTTCTGTTTTTTGTTTGTGTGTGTGAGTACTGCAATCAGTACTGCAATCACTCAGAAATAAATACACTGTAAAGCTTGATCATGAAGTCTTGGACTGGACTTAATTTAGGGATTAGCAGTATTAATCATCCTGTAAATACTGTTTTACCTGTGTGCTGAAGCATGAGGAAGGAGTCAACTGTACTCCAATAGACATTGGGTCACAGCAATATCAGGCACTGAGCACTGCCTTTAATCACACATGTGCAGTACTATGCAAAAATATGTGGCATATTTTATTTTATCAACTTCCTCAGCTCTGCATACCAGATGGAAGGAATGGGAACAATTTAAAGAACTTGTGTTATTGTCCTCTCAGAGAAAATTTTGCGAAGTACATTACTGGATTAGCCTTTCTCTCTCTTTTTTTTGTGTCCCTGTTTATTATAATTACTGATCAACACAATTAGATTAGTCTCTTAGAGTTTTAATGGGCTGCTCAGCCACATGTATATGACCACTTTCAGTACTAAGGCATTTGTCCACAAAGTAGCTTCTAGTACATTTTCTAATTACCAGACTACTACTAAGCAATCTGTACTTATGGGATATAGGTCCTATTCAATAGGAATGATCTACTGCAAAATCTTTTGTAGAAAAATACGCAGAAGAGAGTAAGAATGACATTGGGTAGGCAGTGTTTTAATTTGATAGTGCAAAGTTTTTTCCATTTGATAAAAAATATGGAAAAAAGCATTTTGTAGAGATCACTGTTAAAGAAGATTATGTTTTGAAAACATTTCAGTGTTTTTTTTCAGTATTTAAACAGGTTCTCTCTGCAAAAAAAAAAAAAAAAGTGGAAATCAACGAGATTTTTGCCAAGTAATACTTAGCTCTTCAAATTTGGTCCCAGTTAAATACGTTCTTATAAAATGATGATTTTATTTAGGTTTTGTAAAACTACACAAAGGTTAAAACATTCTTTATGATTTCTATCTCTTTTTCAAAAGTGAGAGCACACCTACTGATAGAATAGCAGATCCAGTCCTGGGCTTGTTTGTAGCTGGGTATAACTGCAAAAAATACCAGATGAGAAGCATCCCATCTCTTCTAAAATTAGACACAGCTTATATCAATCAGAGCCATAACTTCATTTTAAAATGCTTAAGTATTTTTAGAAAAAGGTAGGTTGAGAACTGAAGTCAGCATATATTAGAAAAACAGTAATAGCTAAAAGCTTTGTTGTTGTCAACCAGCAAGCTTAACCACACATTTGGTATAACAAAAACAGATGTGCAGGCACTACTGAAGGAAGTGGGGCACCTTTGATCTGCTGACTTCTGCTGCTCACTCACAAAGGACAGTTGCTTCCATTAATGAGGCTTTTCTAGTTTATTAGGTTCACTGATTTTATGCACCTAAAGCAGGCGGGAAATTGCACTACTCTCTAAGAAACCACTTTGATATCTTGTAAATACAGAGCTATAAAGCACTCATGTCACTTATGGCCATAAGTGGGATACCTTTGTAAACAGCTGGTATGACTGCTTGATGATATTTAAAGAGTGTGAATGGTGAGAAGGACAGCGGTAATGCCCTGTTAGATGAGCTGATATTTCTTATCTGTAAGAAATGAACTGATGTGGGGGAAGAAAAAAATCATTCTTGAGAATGAGTCAGAATTATTCAGAATAATTTTTGCAGAAAACTGAAGTCTACCAAAGTGAATGTTATTTCTGGCATACTGGGAAATCAGAACAGATGGCTCAAAAAACTTATGATGTCTTATTTGCATAAGTCAAGGGGGTGCTATTTACTCCTATTACACTTATCAGCATAGTATATTGCATGTAGTTAGCTCACCTAGTCACAGGATTTAATGAGAACTATATGACCACACACAGTGTCTCTCATTCATGACAGTCCTGACATAGGTAAAAATGTTTTTTGAAGACCAAGTGCCTAAATCCTGCTGACTTTAAGGTTCAAAATTTTAAAGAGGCTTGTAGAGCCTTAAAGGTCATTCTCTCAAGACTGTTATTTACTGTAGTAGCTGTTAAGAATCTGTGAAAAGTTATGCCAAAGACGGGTAAAATAAGATTCATCCTCATTTCTGTGTGCCTAGTTTACTAGCTGTTGCTGAAATAACTAGACTATTTAGATCCTTGTTTATATGGCTGTTTCAGAAGGTTTTACAGAAAGTACTAGGTTAAATAATGAGCTCCTTTCATTCTCCTCCAGTGAATGTCAATGCTGCATCATTTTTGTTTCTGTCTTGCATTCTTGTGCATGACATTTTGAGCTTCTCTCTTTTATTTCTCATTTTACCCTTAATTTACAAAACTGTCTGCATAATAGGTATGTCTCAGCACAGTTTATTATTTTTTTTTAACCTATAGTGACATTTCAATTTACTACAATTTAATTAACACTACAGTAATATTTGAAACATGCTTCCAGTTAAAATTAAGGTATAAGTGGCAGCCTTACATAGAAAATTACAACTCAGAAACCAGATCCTGGTTCTCCTGGAAGTCTGTTGTGTTGCCACGTAATGGAATTACATTTTGAATATAAAACTTGATTTGAACTCTGTTGTATTTTTTTATGCGAGGCTATTTCCCACCTTTAATTTTTCATACCCAGTGAAGTGTGGATACTTTCTGTTGTGTCCAGGAAATTCAGTGGTAAACCCATCTGCTCACACTGAGTGTGTGGGGAAAAAAGCAGAAACCCTGCCTTCATGCTTGCCTGCTTGTAGGCAAAGAGATCATTTTCATCGGCCTGACCCCACAGGGAGAGGAATAAGGTAAGGCTGAGGCATATTTGCTGCCAGCGGAGAACATCTGTGACCAGCTGTGAAGGTTCAGCAGTTTTAATCCCTTCTTAAAAGGAGCTACTCTGCCTAAAAGGCTGTGGTGAGCAGCACACCTCTAGCCACTACTATGGTACCGTGCTTATCCTCACCTTGAGCAAAGAGGTTGGTTTCTAAAGCTGCATGGAGTTTTATTGCTATTTGTATCAACATGTTGAATTTAAAGGGACTTCAAAGGAACACAGTATGAGCAAGGCACTGTTAAAAGGGCTCAAGTGTGAGTGAGAATAAAGTTTGAATCCTTATACCATCATGCACACAAATACATGCATCACATCAAAAATGCTTCTGAATTAATTTGTGTAACTAACAGTTACTAAAGGATAAAGCTATGGATAAGCATTACAAAATTTCCTCTACCCTTATGTGAGCTCTCTGGAGTGGTGGCTGTACTCCTGCACACCTCCACTGGGAGCTGATTGAGCCAGGAGAATTTTTATGGAATGACATCAGTACATATGCATGTTGCAGGGAAAGCATTAAGAAAACAGATCCTGCTGTCCTACATGAACAGCATGACATTTGCAAGTAATACTTTTCTGGAAAGGGCGGTCTTATATTAGCTTTAGAAGGCCAAAACTGCTGGATATGCAGAATTTGTTTGTTGCCTTTCTTGGGCAGCTGCATTACAAAGTTGAAGTTATTATTTCTGCGTACATATGTAGAGTACTGGAATGGCAGCAGAAGTATATGTGGGGCTTCCAGCATGAAAGGACCTTCTGTATTGATTCTGAACAAGAGAATAGGAAAACTTACTTATGTATTGTGGGCCTCTTCTAGTGTTATTATCACTTTACTACTGAATCTTTGATGTTATTCCATTAAAATTAACAATGCTCTCTTTGATGAGAAAATCAGTTCAGCCACAGTAGAGTGTATAGGATGCTCTAGACTGAGACTGTGAGAAAAGGAAAAACTTCTTAGGAGTAGAACTCCTCTGCAATATCCAACACAACTTATTGAATCACTTTGTGCTCTCAACCTCAGTTAAGCTGTGAATTATATTAAGAATTTCGTAATGCTGAAGAAAATTAAAATTTGAAATTGGTGTCTTGCTAATGAAAAGGCTGGTTTAAGTTTATTTCCTCCTTACCTGGATTCACCAGTTCCAAGCACTACTTATCCTGTATGCATAAAATAAGGACTTTTATGTCATGTACTAGGCTTTTTAGTAGAACAAATTCATCTAGTAAACAAACTAAACATCAGGAGAGGGGCAAAGTGTAATTTTTCTCTTGTTTTAAGTTAGTTCTGGTATAGTGATTTATTTGTACTGGTCAGAAGCAGTGTTTTCAGCATGGCAAACACAAATTCTTCTGAGACTAATTTTTTTTTTTTTTGAGGTTGCAAATGCTTCATGAGAAATTTGTTGAAAAGTGCTAGGCAAATGGAGGAGCATGTTTCAGACAGAAGAAATTCAATCTCAGTATAGGAATTTTATTTCTATTTCCTGTTTTTCTATGAGTTATCAGTCTTCTGCTCTAGCTTTCTTAAAAAGCACCCTTTAGCTAAAAGCCCCATTTTTTTGCCACACCAGTCAGATGGCTGATGGCAAGTAACAACCTGAAATCACATACAGTTTTATGGAATTTCCTGCAAGAGTTATGATGACCCTACTTGCTTTCTGCTTCAAGACCAAGTGCCTGTCTTGGTCTTCCCTTTAATTTCATTATACACCAGCATTCACACAAATGGAAAGAGACAGAGAACAAATCCAGGTGGACACTTTAGTTATGCTGCTAAATGTACAGGGGAAGATGTTCCCTGCTCCCTGGTTCTCAGGTGATTTAGAAGCATGCAAAAGAATTGAAACAAAAGATAAAAAGCTTCCACTTCCTGGGTGTAAAATGCAGTTTGCTTTTCAAGAACTGCTATAAATTAATTTTGGTCCCATGAAACTATTCGTGTTTTTTATATTTTCCTCCTATACTTCTGAATAATATTTTATTATTTCTCATGCTTTCTAGTAAGCGTTAATGGTTAAACAGGCAGGTGTGCATTCTAACCTTATCTGCCTTGAGAATACAGGCAAATATCAATGGAAATCCTGGTTTACTCCTACGTGTAGCCAAACATCTGTGCTGCTCCTAATTTCCTCTCAAGTCCTTTTAATTCGAAGAGTTGAGACCAGTAAAACAAATAACAACAAAACAATAAAGGATAGGAGTACTGAACAGTAGATTTCAGTAGTATTTTAAACTTGACACCATTTTTGTTATAAATATAATTCCATGTATTGTTAAGCACTAAGAAACTGTATTATAGTCATGTGTGGTTTTATTTGCTTTTTTTTTTTCTATGCCTTTTGTGGTATTGGAGTATTTTTACTGAACTGTCTTTAAAATATATAAAAATAATAGTTTCTAATGTTTTTATTTAGATAATTTGTTTAAATAATCTTACTTTTTAAAGATTAATTTTCTTGCTGGTCTAATTCTGATCTCTTTCTTGCAACACATCAAACATTATAAAAGATTTCTGCCATTCAGAAAAAAAAGTCAGGTTTGCTCATTGCTATGAACCTCTGTCCTCAAGTAAAACTTCATCTACAGCACTGTCTGGAGAGACATATAAGTTAGAGCATGCACAGCACCTGTTCCAGGCACTGCATGAACATATGGTGTTGTCTATTCTTGTCACAAACAATTTTGTACTTAATATTGTGAACTGGCCCTTGGCAGAAAACTGAAATGGTGGGAATTAAATAGTATGGTGCACTGAAGACAAAGGAAGGACCAGAGTTAATGATCTTAAAGTGGGCAGAGAAGAGTTAAATCCCTATGAAGATTTCCCCAGGTGGTAGATACTGAAACCTCATGTTTGAAATTACATCTTGCTGTGGTAGCTCCAAAGAAATGGAACCAGATGTTCTCATCATTACCCATCAGGCCACCATGGCAAGCTAATTTTGCCAAATAGCCCAAATATACACAAAGCTGTAATGACCTTTAATTCCTAACAGCTTTAGTAGACCTTATTAAAAGCAGTGGTGGGCTCAGGGATCAGAAACTACTGGTTTCAGCTTTCAAATGGGCTGTCTGAGGATGCTAACCCCAGTGACATTACAATATAAGATGTCTTATGAGCAACAGAAGTATTGTAAATAGTACTAATTAAAACACGGAAGAAGAATATTGACTCATTAAAGAAGTAAACCAAGTTTCTTAGCTATCATTTTGGCTTTTCACAGGCTGAGAAAAAAAAAATAAAGGGAGGAGATTGTCATTATTTCTGTTCCTAAACACACAGAGATGATGGATGATAGAACAGTATAGGAATTCAGATAGTGGGATAATGGGAAAGGAATTAGGTTTTATGGTCACTCATAAATGCTGCAATAGCAGTAGAGTGTAAGGGTACAAGTTACAAGCATTTTTACTTAGATTGGCTGAATTATTTCTACTTCTCATGGTAGTTGGAAAGATTGAGAAATGTGGACTATCTTTTCATTGGTCTTTGAAATCTCATCAAAATACCTATCTTCAATTTGCTCATATTCTCCTGTTGGACTACATTCTTTCCTCAGTGAAGTTATGGTTGCTTTCACATCAGCAGAATTCCTTGCTCCTACTAAGACATAAGCTATTTGAATCTCTGAAATGAAAAAGTATTTCCATTTGAAATTATCTAATTTTACTGCTTTACATCCAATAGCCTATTACAAGATACTTATGAATCCTCTGAAGTTAAGTTCAAGTTAGCCCTATCTACTACTCAATCACTAAATTGATATGTGTAATTTTTAATCTAAATCTTTTTTTTTGTTTCACTTTCACGGAGTGCCCGTTGTTTTAACTGTTCTGCATATCCAGTTGAAGAAAAAATCTGTGGATGATTATACCATAGATATACACTGATCAGCTTCAGTAAGGTTAAAACACTATGGAACATAACTGTGCATATTCTTCACTGCACTACTACTTTTCTAAGAGGTACAGAAGGAGGTTTCTTTTAAAATGATACAAAGTGAACATATGTCATATTTTACTATGTCATGTTGCAGGTCAAACCCCTAAAGTCTGTAGATGACAACATATGCCCATAAGAAATGGAACAGATTTTATCAAGTACTTTCAAAGAACAGTCTCAAACTGAAAGGTGGCTGCAAGTTCTCTTAGAAGCTGCCATGGCTGGGAAATAAGCCAAGGAATCTGTGTTTCTATAATACTTGTGCTGATGCCAGTGATAAATATTTGTGCAGTCATTTTCCGTCCTGCTTGAAGTATCTGAGTGCTTTCTTGAGGGTCCTAACAGACCACAGATAATTTCATCTTCCAATTAACAGAATACTCAAAATCAAATTACAGATGTTATTACTAGAGTATGAAAATTCAGAAACTAGATATCTGAACTCTAAAGTTCAAATATATAGATTTCTCAAATATTGTGCAAGTTACTTTGTGAGATTTTATGAGATTTATAATGTAGAAGGTTAGAGCTATTGATCATAATATTCTTTTTGCCTTTTTTGCCTTATGGCTATTCCATACCATCTGAGATGCAGAAAGATGAACTCACAACCAACTAGCAAAGAGGTCTTAGGGAACTCTGGACTAGCCCCAAAATTAGATCTAAAGCTAAGGAAGAATCAGTAGAAAACCTTAAAAATTCTGACTAGTGGATTATTTTTGCTCAAAAATTAGTCTTATTCACTTCACCCTATTGTAGAAATTCAGAAGACTAATCAACATAGTCATACATACATCTATGTATATATACACTGTATGTACTAATATCTATGAGATTGAAAAAAATCAGTGGAAACATCATCTTCCTTTCCTTTGTTGATACAACTGTGAAAAACCCCTCTAAATCTGGCTACAAGATTGAATGTCAGGATTTTATCAATTCTGTAAGCCTCATTAGATTCCTAGGCTTCTAAAATATGTGGTGTGCAGAAGAACATGGTCAGCACTTTTGTATTAAAAGCTGGAGTTGTAAATACATCCATTCAGCACATTCTTGCAGCAGAAAAACAAACAAATTCATCAACATAAATGTCTGATTGCAATCCGGTTTCTCTTGATTCTGCACAATGCAAGATTTTTTAGGCAGCACCTTTTCATGTCAGGATAAAGGTAAGAGTTTTCCTTCTACAGGTCTATTACATGGAGTTCTGTCAATGTGTCATCGATTAAAGGCAGCAGGACACAAAATCAGTGTGCTCCTTGACTTCTGCAACTGTCCTCAAAATTAATATACAATGTTTCTTAGCTTGTTGAAACCTACCAAACTTTTATTTTTATATGAACTATATTTCTAACAGCAAGATCATTCAAATTTATACCCCCTGCAAATTATTGAACACTCTAACAAATTAATTGAGAGTAATGCAAACTCTCTCTTAATCAGGCTGCTCAGGAAAGTTGGTTTCCTTTACATTGAAAAACTTTATGCTTTCTCATCACTTTAGTACGTGGTTGTGTATGGCAGTGCTCCCTGAATTTCATCTCAGTGTAGGGTTCAACAAATCAAAAAGAAATATTGCTGAACTACAGATCAGCAGAAACATAACGGCAGATGTATCTCACATGCTTGAAGATTTGGTTTATCATCTATAAATGAAAGTATTGAGGATGAACAGAAGTAGGCATAGTAAGAGCTAGTATATCACAGCAAACACAACACAAAAACTGTGTACCTGGCTGAGAGCAAAATAGAGATGTCTTGATAAGTAGCAGATACGAAGAAAAATAGATTGAGTCCAGGCTTCTTTTGCACCAGCCTCCTGGGAACATGTCTTTGTCCCAGTCAGCTCTGAACACTGACTGCAAAGATGTGCAAATGACATTACAAAGCACAAATGCAGATAAAAAGAGATGTTATACACAAATCATGGATGGAAGTAAACAGCTTACTTCACCTTTTGAAGGCCCACTTTCTTTTATATATTTCACAAATAGCTGCCTTGAGGCATATCAGATTAATGAAAGAAGTAAACACAAAAAAAGAACATATTGTACATTTAATGATATATAAAGTATACATAAGACAACACAAATTTTCGTTTTCCTCGGTCTTATTGACCAGAGCCAGTTTAATGCCTTGAGATTTTCTGCTGTGACTGGCAGTGACAGGCAAAGTTACACACAAACCCCTTCTTGTCCATGGCTCACGAAGGCAGTTGTTCCTTCAGTTCAGATGGAAAATACTTTGCTACTGCAGAATGGCTGCCAAAATAGAA
This sequence comes from Sclerurus mexicanus, assembly GCA_013396755.1. NCBI lineage: Eukaryota > Metazoa > Chordata > Aves > Passeriformes > Furnariidae > Sclerurus > Sclerurus mexicanus. Next base: position 491,263 of record VWZF01002474.1, read on the forward strand.
CTTCATCATAAAGTAGCAGGAGTAACATGGCAGAAACTCTGAAAGGATGCTGTGAAGTTTGAACACAATGCTGATAGAGAGTAAGAGCCTTTTGGAGCACCCACAGAGAGAAAGAGACAGTTCACCTAAAGCTGAACAGTCTTGTGTCAGTTCTGCTTATCTCTCTGCCAAATAAAGTTGTATTGGTATGCAAGAGACATCTCAAAAAGTGAAAGTAAAGAGAAAAGCAGAATGCAGATTTTCCTTTGTCTCGATGTCTTTTCAACAACCAGTTTCTGTTGGGGAAGTTGCCTCCAAGTAATATGCCAAACTCTCATCCCTGTGGGCCAGAAACTGCAAAACATAGACCACTCTAATTTATATTAAAGTATAATCCAAAAGCCATGGATGGGGTCTATTCTATTTTCACATAAGAGAACATGAGAAATTAAAGATGTATCTAAAGTCAAATCACATGAGATAAAAAATGAAGTAGAATGAAGTCACAAAATTTTACCTTGTAACATCTTTGCACATCTGGTCACAACTGTTGAATATATTACATTGAAAATTGCTTTTCAGAACTTACTACCCCTTTGTTCTACTCCTGTGGTTTTTTCTGCTGCCCAACTATCTAGCTGGCTGTTATGCATTTATTTTGTTCATTCTTTTTTGTATCTTTAATTTACCATTGGGAAGGAGAATCTGTCTAAACATTCCTCTCCTATTATTTTTATTAGCTGCCTCTGTATAAGGTTAACACAGATATGTGCACCCTCAGACAAACACATCCATAACTCCAAAAATAAACTGTACTGCTAATTGACCTTCTCACAGTCTGGAAATACTGATACAAACAAGCAATCTCTAGTATAGGAAGATACTTCCTGTAGTGGGATAATTTTGCCCATTTTTTGATTTTCCCTATCCCTTCACAGACCCCAGCCTCCTCTGGGTCCCTCCAAGCTGGTAAACATGGCACTGCAGGAGGAATCTTAGTGGATTGATAAGTTTTCTGCTTGTGCTGGTCTGAGTGGCCACTGCATTTTTTTGGGTCCCATAATATATACTCATATGGCTTCTAAATTTATCTCCTCCCACTGAGCACTGACAGTGATTGTTTTACTGATTATAATATCTTCAAAACAGGACTTTCTTGATCTCAATTTCTTTCACAGTACTATGGATGCTGCAACATTTAGTGATGAGAGTATTGTTCAGTCAATCAATGTGCGGTGGTGTTTCTCTCTTTTTCACCCCACCTCCACAATTTTAACTGGGTAGTTACATAAAATGCAAAATGCAAGTTTAGCCAGTTTTTGAAAATTCACTTCAACCTCTTAATGGGATGTACATTGCAAGGAAAGCTTTCAGCCAGCACTAGTTCTATTTTCAGTGGGAAAAAGCGGAAGGAACTACCCTTTGGAAATAGTTGACATTCTTGTAAATGCAATTCCATCATATAAAATTAGCAAATATATAAAACATTTAGTGCCACAGAGGTACTATACAACTGTTCAAATATGTTTTGTGTGGGTTTTTTTTCTTTTTTTTTTTTTTTTTTTTTGTGTGTGTGTGTGTGTGTGTGTGTATGTTTTGTTGTTGTGGTTTTTTCTTTGTTTTTGACTCTGCTTATTGCCAACAACTTCCTTAAAAGAATTCCTAACTAAAATGGTTCCTAATGTGCAGCCTACAGTATAACTGCTCCCTCCTCTGTCTGCTGCAACAGTGGTATTCCTTCAGAGTAATAAATATTTCCTATATGGCAATTAGATTTAGGCATGATTGTAAATGCAAAGTTCACGATGTTGCCGTTAATCCTCGTTACATCCTCATTTCCTGTTGTCTTCGTAGCTTAACATGTTTACTCTTAAATTAGAACATAATTAGCAAATCATATATCTCATTTTTACTGAAAATAGCAGTTCACCAAAATGTTTCCTATCATCTAGGGCTGACCTTCCCACAGACTCCATATCCTGGAACAGAGCATTGTAATAAGAGAAATCAGTTATTTTGGATCTAGGCCAAAGACTAATTTAATTTCTCTGGCTGCCCCCCTCCTTTCCAGCTCTTTTCCCTGATCTCCCCAGTAACACTCACATATGTGAGTTGGAGTTAAGAAGTTGCAGTTGGTAAACAAAACAAAGACAAAACTGCTAAGAAGTTAATGAAAACATCAGTAAGTCATAGCATCTGGATCTCATCATCCACCTCGGACGTAAGGAAGATGTCCAGATGTTAGTAGAACCGTAGCAGTTGAAATATTTTGTGAGCAAGACTCCTTCCAAACAATTAGATGCAAAGCAGTTCGGCACTTTCAGCAGTTTTTAGGAATGTTTCAAATATATAGTGGTCTTTCAGATATGCAAAATGCCTGCTCAGTGCTGAAAGAATATACAGTCTGGGGAGCCAGGTCTGGGGATTGTGAGTCCCCGCTTTTGGGAAGTGCACGTTCAAAGAGCAGCAGAAGATGAGGCCTCCTGATTGTCTTCCATAAGGAGAGACGTCTAGCAGAGACATAGTGCTGCTTATCTTGTGATATCCAGTGTTTAAGACTAGAGTTTAACAACATGCACAATAATGAATTATGAAACTGGGCCTGGAGAGAGCAGACCATAATTTTCATCTTTCTCACTCATTTTAAATCCCCATCTGACAACATGTACCATATACAGGGCTTGCATGCTGAAAAGTTTAAATGATGAGGCTGGTTTTCTAACAGGTGGTTGCCAGGTGTATTGTATTTTTCCTTCCCCTCCTGCCTCAGCTGCCTGCTGGAACAGTGATATTTTTCACATTTGGGTGCTCATTCTCCATTTGCAGAGCAACAGGACTGCTCAGTTCCTCTTGGACATGTTTCGGGCACTGCTCTGGGTGTGCTCCTTCTGTCCTTCCCTCCTTCCCTCATTCCCCCCCATGCTTGTAAAAAGTCACTTTGGAGTCCCCAAGTAAACAACAAAGTTATTTTTAAAAATTCCTTATTGCCAAAGTGTCCAGGGACTAAATTCCTCTTGTGCACATCCCTAAAATCTCAGGCAGGGGACAGGAGATGGGATTGCTGGCTGATTGTTGCAGTGCACTGGCTACAATGACTATGGAAAAAACCAGAACCCTGAAAAAAGAGTGTATTTCCATAATCCTCTCCAGCTGCTATAATTTGAATGCATGAGGAATTTGTAGCAACCACTTTTATACTATGCTTAGTATACTGTGTATTTCTTATTGTAAACTTGAACAAAACAGTGCCATTGTTGTAGCCTCATTACTGAAATGATGGTGGAGCTCCATGGAATAAATGTTTCAAATTCACTAATGGAGGAAAATGGAAAGTCATAAAAAAACCTTCCCAATTGTCCAGTCCCCCAACAGTGCAATTCAGCTTTGTCATATGAAAATATACATTACAAATATGCAAGGTGACAGAGTATGTGCACAGTTTTTTCCCTATGAGTGCTCAAACCTCTGTTGGTATCAGATTTCAAATTAGAAGCACAAGAGCATTAGAAACAAGACATTCCAGTAGCTGAAAATAAACAACACCAGTTATAAGCTACAGGCAGCTATGATATTCCTGGAACTTCTCTATATTTTCATACAGAGAGTGAGAAATTAAGAAACAAAACAAAACAAACAAAGAAGAACCTAATGATGCATTTGATTCCAAGTGCCATTTTGAATGATCATTTTTACTGAAGGACTTTGCCTTAAATGAATTCCTGTCATTCTATGATAAAAACACCAATGTTAAAAAAGACAGAAAATGCTCTATATATCTCATTGGAAATTTGGTGTGACAATATTTTCAAAAATTAAACGAGTATATGCTGTATATGAAATTTATTATTTCTGATTGTATTTGATATCTGAATTTAAAAGATGGGAGGAATTATAAACCACAAGAATGAAACTGATATTTTCACAGAAAACATACACTATAGGCTTATTTAGTAATTTCATGGGTAACAGCAAAGCTCTGGAACACTCTCAAAGTGAGGAAACTTCAATATGATAAAGATATTTAAGCATTCAACAAAAATAAATTATTAATATGTTTTTCACTGGGTATGCAACACTTACTTTATGTAGCTTCTTTTGTTATCAGATGACTGTTGTTTAATGTTTTCCTGTTTCTTTTCCATAAATTACAGACTATTTACAAATATATATAAAGTCAATACTTGTTCATGCTCTACCTCATGGTAAATGGATATTTTTGATATTTATATAATAGCCTGAGTAAAGCACTAAACCTGTAGGAGATTGTCTCCAGATTGGGGGTCAGTAATTTCCTAAAAATGCTGATATAGCCAAACAGTGATATATCTGAAGCTATATATCAAGTGGTCTTGGGTTCTGCAAAATATCCATTTTCTAAGACCTTATTTCACCTACACGCACTGTAAATCTTTCTTCAATCTCAGAACAAAGCAAACACTTAGAGCAGTAATTTCTCTTCTGCATGAGCATAAATTTTGGGGACAGTTGAAATGTAATGCAAAATGCTTTAATCTAACTTGGGGCTTAAAACATTTCCAAGGATAAAATATTCCTTTCTTTAATTCCTTAACTTGCTATAGCTAGCTATATATATGTGACTGGAACTATAAGCAATATCTGGGAATTGTTTAAGAATGAGTAAGTATGTATACTCACAGATTTAGCAATCTGCAAATGAGCTTATTTTAAGGCATCACAGTTAAGGGGAAAGTATAAGAGAAAACAGCAATTATAAAACCAATGGAAATACAGGGATGTTAATAATGAAGAACAAATTAGCCATCAGCAAGAGCAGATAGTAGATTCTCAGTGATCCTAGACAAGTCCTTCAAATTCATATGGCCAGTAGTAAGAAAAGCTTAAATAATGATATAATTCTAGCTAATCATCATAAATTAAAGAATAAAAGGTCTACTCAAAGTGCCCTGGAAATAACCTCTTACTAAGTAGACCAAAAATAACCCAGCTGGTACTAAACCCATGAAAACTAGATGAAAGTTGATCGATAGTCTTCTAAAAGGAATCTAAATGGAAATGAATTGTTTGATGGAATTATTTTTTCTGCAACCTCAAAGTTCTCTCTGTGGCTACATCTTTAGGAATAACTTACAAGGACATATAGAATCTTTCCAGTTGATTCAAATACTAGAAGTGTAGGATTAATGAGAAGTGGACTGTAACAGATCTTTGTAAATGAGGGATTTTGCATTTCTTTGGCAATTAACAGAAAACAAAACCAAGGAAAACAAGGGTGGCAAAAGTCCACTTTATTTTTAGTGGGCTAAAAGATAGAAAATTAATTTATTTCTGAGGTAAATAAATTATTGGGAAGTTTTAGTGAACTTTAAATTTAAAAAAAAGTCCCCCATAATTGTAAGTAGGTAAATAATACAATTTCAAATAGAAAAGCCAAAGGTTTATTTTTAAAATACGAAATAAGCAATGTTATCCTTTAGACTTCCAATGACTAAGCCACTGCAACAAAACTGGCAGTAATTCACCAAACTCAGACTACCTACACATTATTTTTTTTTTTGTCTATAGATATTTCAGAAGACAATTTAACTTTTGTGTCATTAAAAACATCTCTAATTTAAAAGAGGCACATGAATAGTCAGTTGTACTAAGTGTCTGATCATATTTTCTAAAAAATGCTGGTGAAAATGAAAAGCCAGGTTCTTTAGTCATGTCCTGTGGTGGACATAATGGGTCTTAATACAACGCAGATAAATGCTACATTGGATCATGTTAATTCAGACAACAGTGGAGGCCCTAGGAAAAATCTGTCTATGATGTTTTGAGGATCTGCGCGTTTCAGAGCTAAGAATGATACTTCATGATCTGTGGAAGCTCATTCTGCGCCGCTGTCCTTCTTGTGCATAAAATCCCGGTCTCTTTTGGGAGGTCTGTCCACTGAAGAAGCCAGAACATTCTTCCCTTCCCAGCTGAGGACATAGTCTGACTTTAGTAAGGAGACTAAACTGGGAATTCCCAAGGAAATATATCTATTTCTTGTCAATGTAGTAACAGGAAAAGTTACAATTTCCATATTGCTCCTTTAGGAACTCTGGCAACTTGTCTCATTCTGTCCTTTGCTGTTCATTCTATTGCCCCAAACTGTTTTCCATCTCTACTGGGCCTTTTTGTTGTCCCAGAAATTGAAAATGTTTACTGATTTGTTTAGTGCTTAATTTTCCATATTTTAAGATCACCAGCTATGACCATAAGCATGTATCTAGGTTTTCTTTGTCTACGTAAACTAAGAAAGAGGAGAAAAGACAGAGTGGAAAACCATGAGCTGTGCTGCCATCAAAAGTAGTCTGAACATGACATGACTATGCTTAGCTGCAGCTCACTGCTCCTCAGGATAGGTATTTCATAAATATATATCATATTTCTATGATATACCAAATTTACACAACACTAACAATAAACCATAATATGGTATAATAATATACTGTATTATACAATTGTGCTTGGCCCCAGCTGGCTGAATCACAGACTGTTCTGCCACATGATGAGATGGCCCAGGCACTAACAGCCCTGGTATTAGAGTTCAAAAGAAACATGAGGATGCTGCTCTATGGTGGCCAGCATAGTGGAGCATGCAGAGGTGATCTGAGAGGGCGGTCTGTATTCATTTACATTTCTTTACTGCACCCGCTCAAAATCACAGCATTTTTAGCTACAGTCATTTAGTCCCATGCAATTTTAGTAGTATCTCAAATACTTTTGATACCTTTTTTTCCCAGGACTTTTGTGCCCTTTCTTTTGTGTCATTAAGATTACACAGTCATAGAAGGATAGAAAGATTTGGATTAAAAAGGATGTTAAAGATCAACTAGTTCCAATCCCCCTGCTGTGGGCAGGGACACCTTCCACTAGACCAGGTTACTCAGAACTCTATCCAACGTGATCTTGAACGCCTCCGGGGATGGGGAGTCCACAGCCTCTCTGGGCAACATGTTCCAGTGCCTCACCACCCACATGATAAAGAATTTATTCCCAATATCTAATCTAAGCCTACTCTGTGTCATCTTAAGTTGATTCCCCCTATCACTATGTGCCTTTGAAAGGTCCCTCTCCACCTTTCTTGTAAGGCCCTTTATGTACTGGAAGGCTGCTACAAGGTATCCCCAAAGCCTTCTCTTCTCCTGCCATTTTTATCTAAAGGAAAAGGCATTTTCCAGGATATTTTCTCTACATAGGAGGTAGATAGTACTCCCTGTTTGATGATTATATTAAATTACATTGCATGATTTCCTATCTCTGTGTGCAGGCTAGAACATTGTTTTAAAGGAAAAACATTTTTTGTTTACTTTTTCTTGAATATTCCATGAATAATGCATATTTCACATTTTTTTCTTTCTTTTGCAAATAATGTGCCTTTTAAAAGGTGTGTCCTGATAACACAAATTGCTGATCTAAGAGGATTTCTTATTTCAGTGTCATGACCCTTCTTGACCATTTTTAGGTAGTCAGCAGTTTAAATTGCTGATATTCTGAAGAACAAACAGAACAGCAACACAACTTGCTGTTCTGTTTCTCTTCCTGAATCTCTGTTAATCATGAAGTATTTTATTTTCTGGAATACAACTTGGTATCTACTCCAATTATGTACTGTACTGCTTATTGCCTGATGATTTTTTGACTTTCTGATTGACAACAGCCCAAATATACAAGTGGACTGACAAACCTACAACACCAGCACAGCCTGGAAAATGGAACTGTCACCGTTTTTAAGGGCCCTCTAACATCTAAGCCTTGTATTGATAAAAGCTGCAATGGCTCATAACCAGCTGCCAAGCAGAGTAAAAACATGCCATCCTTATCAGTGCAGCTAAAGAGGCTAAAGGGTTCATGTTCACTCCTTGTTTCTAGGAATGTGACAGAGTCTCAAGAAATATAATTAGCAGTTGTTCAGCCCCCGAATATTTGATAATCATATGCAAGGTTAAATATATATACATTTATCAAGGCCTCTTCATATCCTGATAAAATCTGCATACTTTCATATGTAGGTCACATACAGAAGGTATAAATTACATGTCCTTATATGCTTTCCTATGTCACCTGATGAGAGGAAAACAGTTTTACAGAAGACAGTTGGTAGTGGTTGTCTTATGTGGACACAGGCCAGAGGTACTGTTGAGCATCTGTTGATGCAAATGCCATTCTGAACTTCATGATACATTAAAAAGCTTACTTCAAAGCATTCACATAAACTCTCTAGCATGTGGAATGGAAACGAATGTCAGGGTACACAAGTGTGCAGCTGACCAGGCAACACACAAATTAAACAAAGGCTAACTTGGCCCCACCAGCTTCCCTTTTATAGATTTGTGTAACATCCATGCCTTACTACTCAGAATTTCTTTCCTCCTGGTGATCCTTCCAGTGGAGTTTCAGCAATGTCTCAAACATCAGTACCTGTGTTGTGACTCCTGTTCCATGACCTGCAGTCATTAAGCCACCAAAGAAGTCCAGTTTTATAGCACACTTTTGAGACATGACGAGGACTATCTGCCCAGTTCAGTTTGCTGTAGAGAGAGGTTAATGACCAGGGCTTTCATGACACTGCCATATTTGTGACTGCCTACTGAGCACTAAAGTACATGTGATGCCCCATCTCCTATGACCATAAGGTCTTACTTTAAAACAGGGGTAAAGCTGAGTTCCTCTGTCTAGGCAACTCACTGTCCTTTGCCACCTATGGAAACAGGCACAGAATTTATCCAATCACTAACAGGCAGAACAAGGTTTTTATGAATTGGTCTAATTCAAAGCAGGCTTTTGCTGCTGTATTTCTTTATAGGCCATGGTCACTCACTGCCTGATTAGCCAGTGTAATCAGTTTTGGAATCAGTGTGCAGCCAAATGTGTTATACACTTAGCTACTCTTATTTCTCCAAAACATAAATGCAGGAGAGTGATGTAAAAGTTCAGTTTACATTAGTGAGCCATACAGTCTGCCTCCTGGTCATCTCATCCTTGATCTTATCATTATTAATATTTCTCCTCCCTCCTTCTCTCTCCCTGGGATAAACCACTCCCACTGTAAGTATACAAACAAACCATAGTGATCCCTCTGGCCGTCACACCCATTGTCCATTTCTGATGCCTTTTTTGAAACCTCTAAATGCCACAAAATAAAAGTAACAACCCCAGCAGCATGAAAGAGAAGAATTCATCAAACAGAAAATAAAACAAGTGGAAAACAAAGTGAGTTAAATCATCTTTTTCTCCAGCCCTCTATTATAAGGTTTGCCTTGAGTTTTTGAGTATTTGCAAGTCAAAATAAAACTGTGGACTGTAACTATATAGTAGGTTGGTAATTTATATCTCAGAAGCCTAGCTCGGGCATATCTGACAGTCAGTTGGAGCTCACAGCACTGAAATGCTTGCCAGAGGAAATACCAGTAATTGCTCAGTGCACAGCCCAGATATTCGAACAGACACACTCCTTGGCTGCAAAACACTCTGTAACACAACTCACTGAAGCACATCACAGCAGTGAAGCACAAGGTCTGACCTACAACAAAATAAAATGCTTCAGCACACTTCAGTATGAGGAGTTTGCACCAAAATACTAGACCAAAATTCATTGCTCTTTTTCGTTTACCTGATGTTTATCTCATCTAGTTAGAGAAGCACATAGTTCCACTGTAGGCATAGCACCGAAGTAACATGACACACAAACAAAAGGCTGGAGAAATACTTAGAGGCAACATCAATACATTATGCAAGTGATACCACTAATTACCATTTTTGATTATGAATCCTTATGGATCTTCAAATAGATTTATGTAATGTCCTTCTCACCTGCCAGTCGTCTGTCTCTCGTGTTTTTCCAGATAACATCCAAGGCTCTAGCAGTGGAGTCCCTGATATGATCACTAAATGATCTTCTCAGAGGAGCTTTCACCGGGTGATGCATAATGCAGATCGATCACACATCCAGGTCAAACGGCTGTAGCTTAGCCCCAGGAAAAAGGGCATTCTTTGCCCGGGGATCTGTTTGGATTTCTCTTTGCCAGGCAGGCAGGTTGTTACTTTATATAATATGTCATCAGCCTTGTGGAGCTTTTCCTTGAAGAGTCAGGCATTGCAGTTCTCACTGCGGATGCAGGAAAGCTCAGACTGCAGCCAGCCTACTGGAAAGCTGCCAAAATCTTACATCTGGAACAGTTTACAAATGAGCTAACGATACAGTCATTTAGATTTGGGGCTTTATTTGTGGATATCTATAGGATTTTAGCTTCCTGTTTAATCAAATAACTTACCAGGCACATACTTGCAGGCTCATTTATTAGGATATTTCCCTGCTTAGCTGATATTTCAAGTAATCATTCATGTTTTGATATGAAAAAGGTAAGAAATAGAAAATAGATAAAGTAACCGTAAGTATCTAGAGTTCAGGTATTTTATTTTGTTACCATATTTTTCTTGCATATTATGTTATCTATAGTACAGAATAGGGCCTGATTCTGAGTTCCCTGTATTGAGTAGTTCATGACAATGCACTAATAAAAAGATAGAAATGCAAAAATGAAAGGAAAAGGGGAGGTAAGAAAAAAGGAGAGAGAACTAAAGTCCATATCTTTGCTGAATGGATAGGTACGGTCCTATATGAAAAACATTTAATAATCTAACTGAGATTAAGAACCACAGTAAATGAAGCCATTTGACCTTGCTTATTTTGACATTTGTAATTGTTTATTGTGTACTGTGGCTTCCCTGAGAAAGACAGGAGGAATAAAGGGGTACTTGAAGCTCTCTGGTAGTGTGTGAAGAGATGAGAGATGCCAGCCTAAAAGCCTAATCCTCTTTGTTATCAGGGAAAGCAAGAGCTGTTGAATAAAGTTGCCTTCATGTTCATTCTAGATGGAGTCCTTAATTTTTTTTTACAGCAACGAGAGCTGTTAATATCAGATACCATTATTTGTTTGAGAAGTATTATGTTATTGTTAAAATTGATTAATTTCTTACAGAGGTCGGCACAGAGACAAAATTCACTTTCTCATTTGTTGTAACTTTTTTCTGTTGTCTTCTCAATTCCCTTCATTTTCACTAGTCCTTATTTCCTTCAAGACAAATCATGATCTCATTCTGACAATGAAATTTATGGGATTTGCAATAGTGTAACTGAGGGAAGAATTGGCTCAGCATCTATTTAATGCAGATCACAATTTCTTCCCATCTAGGCCTTTGTCCTTTATCTTTATAGAGCATCTGCAAATATTAATGTCCCGTGTATGACTTTGAACAAAACCAACAGCAGCAAGGGATCTCTATAGTTTGTAGTTGCTTTCCTCATTACACCCCTCCTACTTCTTGAGGTCGGATGGAGAAAGAAATGGACAACTCTAGAGAAATTCAATATGATTACACATTCTTGTCTGGTTGTGTTTGTTTTTTTTTGTGTGTGAGTGTGGTTTTGTTTGTTTGTTTGTATGTTTATTTTTTGTTGTTGTTAATTATTATTCTGGCAAACATTCCTTTTAGAGCAAGTGACAATGTTTACATAGGCAAATGCTGATAAAGGCCTACATAAGCAAACGCTGACATGATGACCAAAGCACAATCTATCTGTTTTGAAACATGTACACCCTGTTCAGATGAGATCTGCTGTTGTTTCTATTAGTGAACAGGTCAGAAAAGCACTAGTCCATTTTTAAGCGAGGATGCAATAAACAATAGCTTAATCTCGAGCTGAATGTGTATCCGTATTTCAGAAGGCAATGAGGAAGAAGGCGGTCTCAGCAGGGTTTTAACTACCAACAGCTGTGTCTAGATTAACAACAACATGGCCCAGAAAAAATGGGTTTATATGGCAAAATAAATGGTACCAAGATTTTGACACATCTCAAGGTAGAGTTACTTGGTCTACCTGCGTCTTGTGAACTGAATGAATCCTCATCATGGGTTGGAGGTCAGTGGCACAATACCAGGGTGCATCTTTTGGCTTAGTTTCATCTGAAAACCATCCAGTTCTTGTGCTCCAAGACTGCTTGGAGATATGAACCAAAGAATGGTGCTGGGAGATCCTCTTCAAAAGCATGTCCCTAGTGTAGGCTACAATGTCAATAAAAACAGACTATTCTTCCTTTTTGCAGATAAAACAACTTTAAAAAATTTAAAAATAAACCCAGCAATATATATATATTGCTGATCTGGGTTTGATTTTTTGAGTTACTGTGTGTTATGCTACACATGTAGACAGGTTACAGCTCAACATGTTTAAAACAGTTGGTGTAATCGGTTCAACGAAATGGTCTGGAAAGCGTTAGAATGACCTGGCAAAGGGCAAAAAAGGAATTAACTGTAACAAAGCAGAGGAAGATTGAGAAGAGCTTTTGCTTGTCTGATGTTGCAACATATATAAATGGATAATCTAAGTGAGATTGTGTAAAGAATTCAATTAAATGTCAGAAAATCTTTAATAGACCATGGACAAGTAAATAATTAGATGTAGTTAGACTAGAAATACGGATAAAGAATAAAAGGACATTAATTTTAGAAAAGAGATGAGAATTTGCCATGCAATAGGAAAGCACATGATTTTTAAACCATGTTAAAAGAAAACATCAGAGCAGACCTGTGCTGGAACAGAGCGCTCAGTTTTGGTCTGCACCTTTCAATACCCACAAGATGCTGAAAAGGCATCCATGAGCCCAGTGTGCTGGCATATGGGCAGCTGGTGGCAGCAGCGCCAGTGGTGAGTAGATCTGTGCTGGAAAACACCCGTGTGTTCAGGGGAAAGCTGCCAAGCTGCCATGACCACTGTTGTTGAGAGCCCTGCCCTGCATCTCAGGCAAGCTCCTCCCATGTTCCCAGACACATCTTTGTGTTTGGAGAAATCCTACTGTCCAAATGATGTCTGCTTATGTAGAGATATTTTTCATTTCAGCTCAGACTTGTTTCCTCTCCCCCTGCAAGTGTAGCTGTTTGCACAGAGACATCTACCTGAATCACAGACCTGCAGTTACCTCTGGATTGTTTGTATGGAAAAGCTTTCTCCATTTCTCTGGTAAACTCATGCTTACAGTCTGAACTGGGAGAGAAGGTCATTGGTGCCAAGTACGCATATACAGACCTCAGCTGGTGTAACTCTGATGTCAGTCAGCATGAGTGTACTAGATTAATTTATTGTTAAAATAAACAGCTAAACTGGAGCGCTGTGAGTGACATTAAAGGGAAAAGGTTTTAATGTTGAGATTTATGGACTGGTAAATAATATGTTTTTAAAGAAAATGGCAAAATGTTTAGCTGCTCTATTCAAAACTGTACTGGAACATCTGAAAAGAAATACCATTCTGTATCTGGGAAATGGCCTATGCACCCTTTCATGTGTTACATCTACCATTCCATTAGCTGTATACAGATACTACAGCAAAATGCATGAAAAAATAAGCTAAGTCCTAAACCCCCAACCAGCATCTAGCTAAAATTTATGATGCAGCTCTATCTTTCGGCCTCACTGTGTCAGGAAACTTACAGATGACCACCATCAGGCACAGGTTTTATATTTGAATAATATTGATGGTAATCACGGTCATAGTACAGTCAATACTCCAGTTACTTTCTAGAATTACTTTATTTCGTTCAGTGTTTAATGGCTGAGATGAAAAGTGTCTCCCCCAATGAATTTTTATGCTCAAAAGGTAAAGTGGGTCAATCAACAAAGATGTGTGCTGAACTGAAAATAGCATGAGGGCAATCTGAAAGAGAGGTGCCTGTTGCTGACAAGAGGGGAATGCAGCAGCTGTTCAGCAAGAGAGGTGATAGTGCACCCTCAGGAGAGGGGCGGCTGCCCACTCCATGTGTGAGGAGCAGCATGCACGCCCAGGAAGAGTTGCTGTGGAATTCCAGAGGCAAATATTTATAGGGGTCAAACCCTACCTTCCCTGCCCTGCCAGCCTTCCTACCGGCTGAGATTGGCCCCAGCACTGCCACTCCCAGGGCAGCATCTTTCCTGTCCCCCATGCCTGGCTTGCCTTGGGACTGCAACCACTGACTACTCTCACTTCTTGTTTTGAAAATATTTTTAGAAACATCTTGGTAGCATAAGCAAAGCTGGATATCTCCAATCTTCCTCTCAAGGCTGGATCTGCTTACTTGTAAAGTGCTGTTTATCGTTCTTAAACATAGTTCTCAAACCAGCCAAGGGCAGGAGGCAGAGGTAATTCCCTAGAACCTTACACCTCCTTACACTTCAAGCTGAAGGGCCTTGCCAAACCTATCTGTTTTGTGTCCTTTGGTTGTTCTGTCCATGCTTTTGCCTACAAAGAAAACACCAAAAATCCTTTTTCTTCTTTAAGGCAAAGAGCGGTCAGAATGCATCAGGTACTAGGATGGACAAGAAGAGTGGTCATTTTCAGTTCTGGCAACATCAGCTCCCAGGAAATAAACAAACAGTTGTGCAAGTCTCATGCTCTTCAAGCTTGCTCAAAATAGATTTACTTCCCTTCTGAGTGTTTATGAATGTGCAAATTCTTATGTTTGTCTCTGGTTCATCTATGTGATTTTGGCCCCTTGAGTTTGGAAGGATATATGCATCCAAAATATCTGTAGTCACTCAGAGACACATGGTTTTTAAAACATGATGTCAGTTTGAGCTTTGCTGTGACTTCTGTACAGGCTGCAACAAAAGGTGTGGCAAATCCAGATCATCTTTGCTGAGCGTTCATGCAGCCTGCATGAGCTGATGCACACAGGCGCCTTCCCACTTGTTAGAGAAACAAAAAAAAGCAATGTGATAACTCTCCAAAAGTATCACAAAGCAAAATAGTGATTCAGAATCAGAATTTTATGTCTAATTAAAAAAAGCCTGCTGGGCACATGGCATATGTCACGTCACTGTTTCATCTCTCAGCAGATGTCTCCAAATGCTATCTAGGAGACCAAACTGGGAAAGGAGCTCTTTGAATTTTGAATTTGACATCTGCTGCTTTCCAAAAGAAAATCTGATACTGCAACATGTGCAGTATCTGAGAAATCTGATATATATCAGATCTTTAGACAAGAAGCAGCCACTGAGCAGAGCAGACTGTAAAGATTTAGAGAAATTTCCTATGGAAAGACAGGGAAATAAAATGTACTTGTTGAAATAGAAAAGTTTCAATAGAAGCTTGACAAATCTCAACAAAATTCTTGATATAACAAAGCCACATCTTGATTCGATTGGATTTGGTTTAATAAAAAATAAAAATCTGTTCTTCAATCAGATAAGGCAAAAATATTCAGAAGTTTCATTTAGCACACAAGTGTCTTTTTGCAAGTGTGCAAACAGCTGGGCAATTGGCCTGTCCATGGACTACTCTCCAGTGATCAGCTTTCCGCATGCCTCCTTAGGGATCAGCCATGGGACCAGGCTGCAGATAGAAGCCATGGGACCAGGCTGCCACTTGACCTTACAGTGGCAGCCACAGTCTGTCATCATCATTTCTTCCCTCCCACCACAGGAGAAAGGGATATGAGTGTGTGACACTGTGGTATTTCCAAAGAGACAGTTTAATCAAAAAAAATCCTTCCATTACAACTTTTGCTTTGTTTCAAATTGAGAATAAAATTTTTAGAAGGATATAATTTTTTTTTTCTGATTTCTTGCGCTAAGAGTGAGAATTCTTAAATTACAGAAGTCCAGACCTCCAGACTCGTAAGGCACGGTAGGGCTTATGGTGAAGAGGACTGTTTTCTCTTCCCATGGTTTGGCCTCCTACTTACATGGTACTGAGGGAAACATTAGGATTCTTTCTTGTGTCACGTCCCTGCATGATATAGATTAAATAAAGTAAAAATGAAGATTAGTCCTTGACAGAAAAAATTATAAAAATTGTAGAACAGGTTGGTAGTTTTCCCAGCCCACGGACTGGATTTGTCTGCTGATTTGTGTATGTCTTCTATTCTTCAGCCTCTCCATTTCTTTTACTTCTTTCCAAACTATTTTACCAGTTTTTCCTTGTTACTGTTTTTCGCTTCTACCTTCTAAAGACTGCTCCATTATGCTTTGCACCGTTTCCTCCCTGTTCCTGTCTCAGCTGCATCCTTCTTTGCAATCTAACTCCGGTTCCTATGACTGGCTGCTGTCCTCCATGTTGCTCTTTTTACCCCTCACTGCTAGGGTGGACAAGGGTTTGAGAGTATTTCGTACCAGTGGGAGCATTGCTGCACTGGATAATGCTCTGCTCTGCAGATTGGAGCTGCTCTGCATCCTGATCTCAGTGCCGCACATAAGAAAGTAACAGAAGTTTGGGTGGCGATTGCTGCAGAGGTGCTGATGATGGGAGCGCACAATGCCACCCTGTGTGTCCCACCATATTGCGCACTCAGAAAAGTGCCCACATAACATGTCAACACCCTGGAGTTGACCTTTGAAGAGCTTAGGGGCTAAATGGATGTAGTCTGGAGAAGAGATAATAGACCATGAGAGAATAGGCCGACAGAGAAAGTTTCCTGAGTTTCCTTCATGATAGGAAGAGTTCACTGCCTGGCGTCCCTGCACTCTCTGCTTCACCATGGTAGTAAAGTCATGGAGAAACCTCATGGACAGTCACCCCCTCTCCAGCTGACAGTCATTGCCTCTGTATACATTGCTTTTACAAGCCGTGCAGGCTTTACAGCCTCATGCCATGGGCCAGACATGTATTTTTGAACAACAAGCATGTTTAAGCTTAAGAAAAAAGATACACAAAATCTACCCACCTCAGCAGCAGTCTGTGACGCAGACTGCATCAACTGTTGTTGCTTTCATGAACTTTTCAATGTCTAAACCTTGAAGTCTTCTTCTGGTGGAACACTGAGAAGATCTTGTCAGAATATCTACCTTAATTACCTTTTGTTGTGAAATAAATACATACTAATGGGTTTATATAAACTGAGTAGAGTTGCCTTCTATTATTAATTTATGAGTTTCAAATTAAACATGATCTCAAATAAATATTAACAATATTTAGCAAACTTTATTGTGTGATTATGGTCTTGCTTTGCAAATAGTCCCATAGCTTAATTAGAGTTCTGTGTGCTTCAAAGTGTAAGCTTATCTGGCTGTTTCTGAACTGCTGTCTCAGTATCACTACATGCTCCAAGAATAATAAATAAACCAACACAGGAACGCAGAAAAAATTTCTAATCACAGCCATAAATAGAAAATAACAAGTAACTGAATAACATGAAAGAAGATATGCTTCCAGTTTCAGTTGCACATTGTTCCATATTAACTTGGTTTTAATATAGCTGGTTATAAACTATTCTTATGCTATTAAAAAACCCTCCACAAATCTTGCCCCTGCTGTCAACTATTTTCTGAAATACTGCATATTAAAGAGAAAAAATGAGACATTTGTGAGCTTTGGTGCCATAGTTTAAAATTCAAATCAGAAAGGAAGTGTTAAAACTTCATTCTGTTTAGCCATATGTGAAGCACATGCCTAGAGAAGTTTATGGAAGTATTAATCCATGGAGGGGCTGTCCAAACACTTCCAAATATCTAACCTGAGCCACAGAACTTTCTCAGTTATATCTCTTTAATACAGAATAGTTGATGGCAAAAAGCTGTGAACTGAGATTAGTTTTGAGCACTAGCCATGTGTTATGTTTTACCACAGCAAAAGAATATTAAACAGCATTGTTTCTCCTTCCTTCATAGTGACCTGACAGGCAAATGGCCCATACTGAGATAGTTTTTTGTCAGCTGAATGATATGTTACAACTTGACTGGTCCCATCAGTGGAATTAGGGCAGGATAAATAAAATTTCATAGAATAAAATGCATGGCATAAGGTACTTCTTTCTTTCCAGTAGAAATGCAAATGAAGCTTTATGGGAAATTGCAGTATTAGAAAAATTAGAAAAAAAAAGTTACTCCCTGTTCAACTTCTTCTCTATAATCTTCTTTCATAATCAGAAAATTTCCTTCTCCATCTTCTGTTTTTCCCTTTCCTACTCTCTGTCCCTCTCCCCTGGTCACACTAGGGTGGTATTTACCTGTATCTCTCATACAAAATGGCACAATATCAATGAGATGTTAGAGAAACAAAGTTTTTTAGCTTGTCTGCAAAGACCAACATAAACACTGATTGTGACTAGAACTAATTTGATTCAATGAGTTTAAAATAATCTATTGGTGGCAGTCTGGTGTCTGTACAGAGCAGTGAGCAGAATGGGACTATGGGGAGTGTTATGTAAGCTGGTCTCATCTAAGTACCAGGGTGAGCAGGGAGATAGTTCTGAGTACAGAGATAATTCTGAATAGAGAGATCAAAGAGCAGCAAGAAATGTTAAATCAAAGTCCCAGTGATTTCAAGGAAAGATGGAAGAGTTCATTCCTGAGAAGATTTAGTGAGATTTAAGGGGCTCATGTAAGTCATCTTCATTAGCACTGCCCTGTGTAATGCGTGTTTTATTAAGTGATGCAAAGAGGCAGAGCTGTCCTCCTCCCTTCTCATCCCTGCTGCTGCCACTGCAGCACTGTGTAACACAATCTCTACTGGTTGGTTTGTTACAGTGAAGACAAGCAGGATGTAACCCCCTCTGAGTTGCTCAGTTTTGGCCTCAGTGGCAGAGAAAACAAGAGAAAAACTGGAGTTTTCATAGGAAGCAATGACATAGAAAGAAGGATCCAAGCTGAATCTAAACTTCTGAATAGGTATTGGAACAGACCCTCAGTAGATTTCAAGATTTCACTAATTAAAATGCTGCTGGATGGTTGTGAATGGTAATTTCTCCTTTCTCCATTTTTGTGCAAATGTTTATACAGTTACATTAGGGATTTATTTTTAACCCTGCCTAACTTCCTCAAACTCTGGGTTTCTTTTTCAAGAATCTGCCATGCTTAAACACTTTGTCCTGGTGTTGTCTGTGACATAACTTCTTTGAGATATTTTATTTTTGTGTTCCTTTTAAATCCAGTTCTTTGGGAAAATGAAAGCAAGGATATGTTATTTTCCTGATGTTGAGAAATTCTAGCAAGTTCTCCCTAAGTGTTTGATAGTCATTTGGACTATCAAAAGAGCAGGAACTTGCTCTTTTGTAGACATATTCCATTTTCATCTTGTAGCCATAGGCAAGCCTCTGAGAAATTCTATTTCACAGCAGTTCTGCAGCATTGGATATTAGTGACCAACAGATGAGAGGATGCTTTCTCACCTGGGTTATGTACAGCCCAGGAAGTATTTGCAAACACAGCTCTGGGCTGCTGCCAGCCCTGCAAGATGAATGAGAACCTGTATCTCGTGGGCTTTTACTGACTCCGCCTTCATTTCACGAAAGGGTGGAAAACAGTCAGTTCTTCATCAAATATAATATGAAATGAGAAAGTTGTGTTGGGGTCAAAAGGGAGACATATACACAGCTTTGTGAAGCAGATGCAAGAAAAGAGGGAGACAGGCAAGGGGAGGGGAGAGGAAGTGTATCTGTCATCTACTGCACTTTTAATTGCATGCCTCCATTTGGCAATTAAAATTCAGTCACTACATAGCTAGTGAGAGTTTTCCTTAAGTCCTGCTCTGGCGGAATTGAATAAACAATTTCAAACAATTGGCTTCTTTGCACTGAACAGATTTATTTGTTTTCTGAACATTGGCTACAATTAGATTACTTAAAAAAAATTGAATAAAAACCAAAACCATGATTTTTTCCATCAAGTGTTGCATGCGATTTTGTAGAATGTCTTTTTTTCTGGGATTTGTTATTGGAACTGAAATCTTGCTGATTACAAGTTCCAATGCCTAATCTTTAAAAGATAAAGAATTTAATATTTCACTTCACCTTTTGTAAGCTTAATGTATCACAGATGCAAGTTGAAGCTTTATGGGGACTGTGTCAAACATAATTATCTGAAAGATTAAAGCAGTCATCATCTCAACTGAAAGATATATTCTGTTATCATAATAAAGTCTTTGTGAATAATGAGTGTACCCAGCATACCTTAAATACTTACAAAGGAAATCTAAAACGCCAGCTAAAGTTATTGTTAGATGTTAATGTTTTATATTTACTCCATGAAGTTAGCAGCACTTTAAAGCAGACTTTAATGAGATACTCTGGTTTGCTATTCTAGGAATTGGATTTCTCCATATCTTAATTCACTTCTCAACTAATGAGCCAAAGTTGCTTCTGTGTGAAATTTGCTGTTCCAGCTGGCGTCTGAATTCAGCCATGATATATCTGCCCTCTGAAGTCCCACTGCAGTGCATGGAAAATCTTGACTCAGACTCCAGATTATGAAACTTGTGTTTAAGTGGCTGTGAAAGAATATTGAACTTGGACTAGATGTTTTGGGGACCAGGAGACTGGTATGATACAGCACTATTTAGCCTAACTTTTAGGTCCTGAGACTAGTCTGGCAAGTTCCCCTAAATTATTTTAGTAAGGCATTTAATTATTTTATATTTAGCAAAGTGTACACTTCACAGTCTCAAAAGCAAGGTGAAAATGTGAACCTTGTATTGTGTTCATAGGGCTGACAGCCTGACTTTTATTTTGCTATATCTCTATATCTGACCTAACGTTGTTTCAATGTCAAGTAATTATTTTGAGAAGTAATATGATGGCATCCCCATATCAACTGGGTCTGAAATTATCTGCTATGCTCTACTTCAGTCTGAAAATATTCTTGTCACTTGTTGTTAAAAAGATATCTAGATAATGAGGTGGGTTGCATAAAACCTAAAATTCTATTTACTTTCTGTGAACTTAAAGTTTTCAGAGACATCACTGACAGTGAATTTATTCAGTTCTTAAATAAGAAGTATGAGTCTTGTACTTGGCTTCAATGCAAGATATTAATGGCTCTGAAATAATCGAAAATAGGCCTTGAAAAAAATGCAAATATCTAAAATAGCAGCTGCAAGACATACATGGAAAAACTACTTACAAATCTTAATGTGCACAAGAAGCAGGTAAGTACAAGTGTTTCTTTAACTACTTCATAGCAGAAGGGGTGAGGGAAGCAATTAAAGAGCTGATGAAGTAATGGAGAAGTTATTTCATACTTATGAATAGATGATGTAGAAATTCATTAGAAAAATATGGTAACTGGAAGACAGAAAAAACAAACACTCGCAAAGAAGCTGAGTTAAAAAACAAACAAGAAAACAAACCTCACACCTGAGACTGATAGGTTAAAGTAATATTTTAAAGGTGTATTTATTAAAAATAAAGTATTGCAGTAATGGTGAAAGGATATATATCTCAAATGTTTGACTGAGAAGTGTGGTAAAATGTATGGCTTTATTTTTATTATTTCTGAAATTTTAAACATAATACTTTTTTTCCTCACCTGTATTTTAGAAAAAAAACTATTATTTACTTTCTCAGTACTTCCATAAAGAACAACTAACATACTCTTGTTTGGCAGAAATGGATCCCTTCTCAAATGCAGCATGTAGTTTTACTCTCTCCAGTTCCACAAAGATGTCAACAAGTTTTGAGGGAATTCAGATAACAGCAACAAAAATGATTAAGGGGCTAGAGAGTTTGATTTACGAGAAAAGATTAAAACCTGTTCTGCTTAGCCAATGACAGCTAATAATGCAATGGCAGAGTAATGGTAACAGCCTACAAGTATTTAAAGCGTAGGCAAATCAGCAAAACTGTGGAAATGTTTTAAGGTGGTAGAAGGTTTCAAAACACTGACCTGGCGTTGAGGAGAGTGTTGTGTTTGTGTATGTTTTTCTTCCAGACTGGCGCTAATTAATACATGGAGCTTATATAAAGAGAAAATAAGATATGTGAGTACAAAATCAAGGAAAAAAACCCCTGCGTAAATGTAAAATGGATGCACATATCAGCTGTGGTGCAAGTCCTCAATATAGTATAGCTTTAAACATAGCAGTTAGTAAAATCAAAATTGAAAAGCAAGATTTAATATGACAAATGAGTAAAATATGATACTAGAGGAAGCACATATCAATGCCACAGTACATATCCTCTTTAGAAAGAGTTGTCTCTGAAAGTAGGTTTGCTTTGCTCAGAAAATTTGGTGGTCCCTTGATAATCTGCTACCCCTTCCCTGTGAAAAAGGACCTGCTATTCAGACACAAAATTTGTCATATCAAAACTTCACCCTTATAACCGAAAGGCTAATTGAAACACCACTGGATGCTTTTTTTCATAGTTTAAATCAGGTCAGACCTCTTTGCTGATATTGGCAGGTTTCTGAAGACATATAGAATGACTGTCTTTAGGTGCCATTTGGAGGATATCTAGGAGATTCTTTTTCATGTCAGCAATGCTCTTCAATACTTTATGCATAAGAAATAAAAATACAGAGAAACATTACAATTCTTTAGAAGATGGTATGAAAGGATGGCATATTTAGACATAAAAACTTAGACGTTGCTAAGCTTTTTCAATCCAAACCTACTACCCTTTAGTCAAGTACTAGAAAAGATTATGTATGTAGGTGTTAAATATTTTTTCAAATTCAATGACAATTTTTACCATAAGTTAGAGGAGAAAATGTACTCTTGTACAACAAGAAAGTATACCCTTCTACTTTTCCTGTACTTTTCTTAAAAGACTGATTCTAGACTGCTTGTTTGAAATTTGGAGTGAGCAGCTGTCAGTGTACTGATAAAAAATTTGAGCTTGGCTAACTGGTTATAAAAGTCAGGAATAAAACAGAAATATATTTCAAAAGGTCAAGATAAATCTAAACTGGATATGAAAATGCATAAGAAAAAACAAAGGAGCAATTAAAAAAACAGATTTGAATTAAAGTCCTTCAATATTAAACAAAATTTGAAAAGCTCTATCCTAGCAAGGTGTGACAGCTCTGAGTTTCAATTAATAGGATTAGATTCAGTTACTAATTAACCTCATTTCAACCTAAATAACCTAATTATTTGATGTTGAAAATCTCCTCATCCTTGTAAGAACTTTAAGATTTCGGCATCTGGACAATCAAATCACTAAGAAGTAAATTCCAGTATCTAGGATTAAGAAAGACATATCATTTGAAATAAACTTTCAAAAAAGCTCTATGTCCTTGACTGCTATCAAAAATTATTTTAAAGATGCATTAGATTCTGGATTTTGTCCTTCAAAAGTTGAAGAACTTTTATTAGTCTTCCTCCAGGGGAATGATGCCATTTCTAAGCTTACTATGGCTTGGAGATGAGAAAATTGTAGAAAAATTGTTTTCACTCTAGTTTCAACTGAAGACCTTCATATGTATTTTATGCATTTGTGCATTTTATGCATATGTATTTACGCATGATGCATCTGTGCTTGGTATGATGTTTTTAGTAAATTACTACTTATCATCAACCAAAACAAGGTTCATTTACAGCTCTCATACCTACCTATGAAGTATTAAACATATATCTTACCAAAACCCACTGCATATTTTGTTCCTCAGTAGATAGGTTCTTTTCTTTCAAAGAGGCAATACAAAGTAAATGTACATATACCACAAATGAAATATTTTCTGTTTTACCAAGGGAGTTTAGATTGCCTGAATTTTTAAAAATACTGTAATTTCTTAAATTTCTTCCATAAATGCCCTGCTCACTTGTCATATCTAACTTCATGCTAATTGCAAAACTTCATAATCTGTTGAAGGTTAGGTGTTTCCTCACCGTTTTATGGAAAAATGGACTTTTTTCACATTGTTGTGAAAAAGACATGAATGAATGTGTGGAACACAGAGAAGGTCATGCAAACCTTTGCAGTTACTGTATTTATTTTAGCAATAAAGAACTGAACTGTGCATTAACATCAAGCACATGCTGACCTTACGTCCATTCTGCTCCTCCTTGCCTGAGAATCAATGTGCTGGATTCCTGTTGGGCAAAAGATGCTGACTTACTCTGAAATGGTGTCTAGTGTTACTGTAAACACACACCGCTTTTACAGTTCCCAGCAGAGCACTCTCTGCACCGAGATCACATGATCTTTACATGACTGGCAGGAAATAAAAGATGTTAATGGTGGGAACCTCTGTTAGGAACAGTAGCCCTTAGCCAGAAGAGGAAGAACTAGTGCACAGTAATATATCAACAGTCTATGTAAAGCCATGGTTTGATTATGAATATGTGACGTAATTTTGGAAATGCTAACAGATTCACAGAAAAATAAGTTCAGCTAGAACAGATTAGGGGACCAATACAAAGGACACTGTATGGGTGGGAGAGTCACAAAAGGCAGTGGAACAGTGGCAAGTCACATGTGCCAAGGGAGTCTGGATGTGGACAGCTGTGCACCTCATATATCTACCTCACGACCATGCCAACACAGCAAACACAAGGGTAGAAGGGGGGATGTTTAGTCTGTAAAAGACAGTCTGTAAGTCTCAAATCTCTGAAGGGACTCCATAGTTTCTATTAAATACCACAGACTATTTTAGTATCTTCTGAATGGCTGTGTAACCATTAGTCCAATTCTATGTCACTTAGAATAGTATCTTTTAGTATTTAAGTACATTTTAAGTGCCAAATTCTCTATGCATGTCTAAATCCTCCTTAAGGCATTTATTTCCTAAGACATTAGCATCAGAAGGCTGCTACAAGAAATATTTCATTTCTTTCTTCATAGTCTTTCTGCTTGTGTTCCTTATTGCACTAAACTGTTCTCTCATTTGGTCCTGCGGCAACTGTTTGCACAGCTTGCTGAAAGCCAGCTCATTAAAACAACATAGCGTAAAAAATAGACTTAATGTGAATCATTTCAGTGATCCAGCTTAGAGCAAATAGTTGAATTCCTGAACTTAGAAGGCAGTGAAATAAAGTTGGGGAAGCAACACTGTGACTCACCTTCAACACAAAGCTCTCTTTCAGGCAATTACAATTTTCTATCTATTTGTGCTAAGGTTAATCACAAGCTGGCCCACTGAATATGTGAAAAAGGGTATGTATTTTGCATACATAATAGATTCATGCATAACAAAACCCAGGAATTATTGCCTGAACTGTAAGCCAGGCTATAAATCCCATTTAAAAATTGGCAGCATGCATTTGAACACAAATCCACAGCTAAACAATTTGTAAAACTCTCTCAACATTTCAGGTAGGTAGGTGTCCTAGAGATGGCCAAACATACTACAGCTGATTGCTGTAACACCAAGAGATGAAAAATGTAGACACAATAAGAATGTAGTGAAAGTATTCAACTTCCACTGAAGGTCTGCAGGTTCTGCAATTTGTTAACTATTCCTTGTGAAATATGACATAATTAATCATCCTCACCTAGGTTACACATTGAATGAACACTTTAAAAGAACCAAGAAAAAAATGCCTTAAAAACATACAGGAAAGGTATTCAAGGCATACATACACTCCTTGAGAAACTGGAGACTATATTGTCTGCTATATATGCTCGCAGAGGAATGTGCAAGTGGCTTCTCAGCCCTTGTAGGTGCTGCTGAATAAGAAAGTTTCATTCCAGGCTCTGGTTCAGCCTCTAACTATGCTTTTTGGTCAGCTCTTTCAGTGTAGAGAGTTTATGACAAAGAGCCCCAGGGGAGCTAGATTTATTTCCTATTTAAGAGGAAAAGGCTTGAAGGAATGGAAACTTATCAAAGTGAAACTATGAAGGAAATGAATTGTTGAATAGGTGTCAAGGATACTTCAGCAGAAGATGGTAGAGATGAACTCAGTTTATCACAGATTGCTTTCTGATGATTGTGCTAGTGAATACAAAAATGCTTTGGAAAATGAGCTGGAAAGACTGTCCCATTCAAGTGACGCAACGTAACCTAAGATCCTAAGCTATTCAGATGACTGAACTTAGGCCAGAAGTATATATCATAAAAGTGAGAAAAGTGATGAAAAAAAATGAATGCTGGATTTGTTATTTTTTGCATTTTATGTGTAATCTAACAAAAAAGAGTATTATTAAAAATACCTGACACACTATGCAAAACTCATTGGTTCACTTAAAAACTTTAGCTGCCCTAGAAGAATTGACTGGCTCTTCGAATGAAGACATCAGTTCATGGCCACAGGTCTAGCAACCTAGTTAGGGTCAGCTCTGGACCTGGAGGCCTAAAACTGCAAAGGCCTTCCTTGGGCAAACCTGGCACACACACTCAGGATATATTTGGGGTAAGGCAGCGAAGACAGAATGGCTTGCAGAGAAGCAGAGAGTTGAAGGGCCAGTGGACTGCAATCCACCTCAGTCCTCATTGTTGAAGTGGGAACAAAGTCCCTATTTTTAATGAAATCCATATTGGTATTAAATCCAAAAAGTTCCAAATATACAGTATAAATTAGAAGGGTGCATAGGAAATGTAACCAAGTCTCATTAAAAATGAATCAGTGACCTATAAGGTTTTGAACATTTCTTCATGAATTAATACTGCTCTCAACATGAAACACTGCAGTCTAAGCTACAGAATAGCATGTGTCCTCTCAGGGTTAGATGTGAAGGGATTTACTAACTTTGGACTGCAAGTTAGGCACTGTGTTTCTCTCAAGACATCTAGAGCAGGCAATGAAGGAAAGAAAAAATATTGTGTTGCACATTCAAAATCAGTTAACTATAATCAGATATTAGAGATATTATGCTTGTTTAATCATAATGGTATGCTTATCTTCCAACATCACTAAAGAGCAGAAATATACATCTTTGTTTTTCTTACATTAATCTATTTGGATGCTCTTCAGGAATGACCTTTAATTTAAATCTTGGCAGTTTATAAATTTTGGTTTGGTGATAAGTGCTCCTCTGAAATTATTTTATCCCTCAGTTACAGACATGTAGGGTCAGTTGACACACGTTCTCTACATTAACATAGGAATATTTTGTCATATCTGGGAATATGAATTAGCTTTTTCTTGCTCAAGGAACTTAATCTTTTAGTTGATGAAATATGAAGGCTGTTAGCATGTAATGAATTAAAAGGCAGTGCATCTAAATTCCTGCTATGATTTAAAACTGTTGTTTGCTCCATTAATTAAAAGATTCAGTAGTAAACACTACTATTTAACAAATCAGGCTGTTTAGCACAATGACCAGAATATATCTTACTACAGGCTGTAAAGAGGCTATCTTGATTCTATGATAAAAGCATACCCCAAAATTTATGCTATTACATCATAAACCAGAGAACACAGCAAACTTTTCTTGCTTCTTTAAGGACTGTTTTATGAATGGATGAGCGTCTAATTGCTGCAGGCTCAGGAAAGTATTAATGGCTTTGAGTTCACTTGACAGTCACTTGACTGTATCAATGGAATCTGCTGCTTCTTATCAGTGACATCTGCTGTTCAAAGGTTCATTAGGAATAAAAGCAAATCCTGACTCCTGCTGTGTGAAAACATTGGTAATGCTTGCTCAGTGTTGGAAAGGTTGGGATGTTAAAAGGGGACTGTTTTTCTGCCAAATTAATGTGGAGCCCAGCCCCTGAGCTTCTTTGTTCTCTGACCCACTCATGTAAGACTTTCTCAAGTTTCATCAATTTAGTAGTAAAGTTGCTGATAGAGTGAGCACTCGTGCAGGTAATAATTTGGTATGCAGGCTATAATTATGGCTGCAGTGACTTCCACTTACCCCTACTAGTAAGTGAGCATGGTTTGGTACTGATGCATGAGCAGTAAGTGCTTATCATGGCTCAGCACAACTCTGCCCATTCCACAGGCTTATCCCAGAGCAGGGAGAGTGGTGGAACAGCAATCTCTGGTACAAGAAGCTGCTCTACAGGGAGCATAAACTGGGACAGATGCTAAAGCCTGCCAAGGCACTGTAGCCCACACCTCTTCTCTACAGTTATGCCAGGGATTATTTTGCTCTGCCATTTAAGGAAGTGGCTGAAAGTCATTTGCACCTCACTTTCCAGGTATGCACAACAGAGCAGCAGTACAGCCAATTTTCCAGCTCACTGTTTTTAACTTTTCCCCCTCCTGAACTAATTACTCTTGCATGAGAGCTAAACAGTTGAAATGCAAAAGTGCAATCACCAGATCCATTTGTCTGTGCACAAAAAATTACTTTCAAAAATCTCCTCTGCAATAAAAGTTCAAATATAAAACCTTGAAGACAGTTTGTCAGGACTGAAAACAGAGTGAAGAGGTAGGTGAAAACAGCGATGCAAATCTTTATGCTAAAATCTCATTGAAGTGTATTTTCCATGCGTTACAAGAAGTATTGCCCTTCCCAAGTCTTATCTGGGAAGGAAGAGTCTAAAGACCACTGAGAGGATGATTTGCTTATAAATTCCTATTTGAATCCTCCAAGCAAGCACTAAACCTGGAGAAGTCTGTGGTAGACAAAGGATGTCAGAATTAATTAATCTTTCTGTTCTTTTTGATCAAGTCCACTCAATGATGTTAAGGGTGAATCTCCTACTACTGTAGGCTTCAAACAGTTCCTGGTCCTTGTTATCTTTCAGTCGTTTGCAAGTCTTTGCTAGAAAAATGCTAGATGACAAGGATCAAAACTACAGCAGGAGGCATAATAACTAAAGAACTTGGATAACTCAATGCCAGTACTCAAGTCCTTGTCCTGTTTAATTTGCTTGTTCAGATGATGCTGTGTGACTGTGTTCTTGAAACAGGTGTTCTTTTATCCTCGGGGACTGCTGGATGTGTGCACACCAAATGTCCTTGTTATTTAGCCTACACCTTTCTCTGACAATACAAATCAAACAAACCCATGTGACTAAGAGCTCCTTTGAGAGAGAAAAATCCCAGGTTTGGAAGTACTTTGATTGTGGTAGTTTGGTTTAGTAATCATTACATTTCTAAAACTATTTACAGGATTTCTAAATGGAGAGGGAAAGACCACTTACAAGCAATTGTGTAGCACTATATAGGAAACAACCAGAAGGAAATATAGAAGCCAAATCTCTTCTTGTCTGCCCTATGTGGGTTTGGCCACATTCAGATTGAAAGAAGTCCTGCTTGTGCATGGTACATGGCAGAGGGGGAATTTTCATGCTAGAGTTCATGTTGCCTGATAGCATTGTCTTGCTTCTACTTGCTAAACAAAGCTGGATGTCTACAATAGCAACACATTTACTTTTCTGTTACCTTTGATAATTAGAGTTCTTGATCTTGCTTCAATTGATTAAAATAGTTGTCCTTACTGCAGCATGCTAAAAGATACAAGACTCCCTTTTCCTTTTTTTTTAAAGTTGTTTGATTTTTAAGAGTTTATTTTGCTTTGTTTAAGGAAAACAGGTAAGGAAGCTTAAATAACATCTCTCAGGAAATGAAATGATCACTACATCTTTAGCTAAACTGGAATGCACTTAAGTAAATAAGGGAGAGATTTAAGTTAGAGTCATGGGAACTTTTGAACAAAACACCAAAAAGCATGAAACCCTAACACAGATGCAGCAAAGATTTTCCAGATGTGGAATTCTTTCTATGGATCAGTAGACTTAGCTTAACTTACTTGAACTATAATGATTATTCTGAGGGGAAAGAAAAAAAAAGCAGTATGGCTCATATCTTATCTCTCAGTCTTTTAATATAAATAAATGCAATTTACTTTGCTGAAGATTTTTATCTAGATTTGCTTTATGAAAAGACGTCTGTTTCTTATTCTTCTTAGTTTGTCTAATGTGGCATGCATTGTCTCTCTGGAAATGCCTTTGAAATGTACTGCAAAAGTTAATGTATGTAGCAACTTCTTGGAATGGACTCTTTCTTGGTTAGTTTTCCACTGTCCATTTCCTCATTAAAAGCAAAATGACACGAAGTTTTGATTACAACTGTAACATCTCTCTTTCTCTCTGTCTCTTTACAGTTTCTAGAATGTTCTTTAGCTATGTTTGTGGTTTTATAGTCTTTGCTCTTTATTCAGCTGAAGTATTGAATTGACTTACTGTATTCTGACCATTGATTGGTTTCTGCAAATTTCAAGATGCCTCTAATTATTGCTAGAAAGTTTCCTAATATGTAATGGACTGTGGCTGTTGCTGTGTAAGTTATATGGTATTCTTAATTTGATGATGGACAGTTGGTACTGTTTCCTGGAGGAAACCCATTCCTCCTACAAAATAGAAAAACACTCATGTAATAAGTATATATTCAGTGTACATATTAGGACTGAATATTCAGTATATTTTCACTACAAAATACCATTTTTTACACATTAAAATTAAACTCAATATTTGGGTAATTACATATTGCATTACTAATTTGATGTCATGAGCAAGTTTTGATTTGGTATTTGGGGGTTATGGTTTGGGTTAGTCCTACAAAAACTGGTGATAAGACATTAATTTTCCTGAGGAAAGGGTTACACTAATCATTTTCTCTGTCACTAGTTTTTCCTACAAATGCTAGGCTGGATTCATGCTTCGAAACAAAGGGTCAGACTTAAGTTCTAAGGGCAATCCACCTGAAATCTTCTTAAAAGGGTGAAAGAATTTTTAGGAAAAATTCTCTTTTAACTTTATATTTCAACTTTATATTCTCTTTCAACTTTACAAGCATTGTCCAGTCATAAATGCATCAACAATAATGAAATTATACCTGATAAAGTTAGGTAAAATTAATGCAATACACATTTCAAAGTTGTACCAGATCAGGTATATCAGTTATGAATGTGCACTAAAGCTCTGCTGAAGGCACACTTGCGCTGACACAAAAAGTGTCAAAAATTTCACTCCAAGAATTAGTCTGAGCCATACCACCAAAACAAAGCCTTGGCATTCCCCAAGCATTGTGGAGTTTCATCCCTGTTTTGAGAGCTTGGCAACTACAAGAACAAAATCTTTCTAGTGTAGGCATGGGTTTTGGTCTGTAGAATATTCTATGTAAGTCAATTGATAGATAAATTCTTGACAAAAGTCTTAGTCTTCCTTTTTCTTCCTTGCAGTATGAAGACACATTGATTCCAGGATAATGTTGTAAATTAAGCACCTATTTATTTTTTTTCCTTGCCTTTTAACAGATTTCAACTGCCCTTCTCTAATTTCAAGACAGTATTTTGGTATGTAGTAAAATCCCTGGTTACTTTCCTCTTAGCCTTTTGATTCTGCTTATAAGCAGCTATTGAGAAACGATGTATATGGCTAGCACTCTGGAAGTGGTTAGCAAATATTTCCTCTTCTTTTAGGTTAAAGTACAGCAAGTGCAATTGAATTCATGATAGATTGGGATTTAAATTAATAACCTGCCCATTGAATTAAAGAGAATAAATACACACAGAAACTTTCAGAGAAATCATTTTAGACTTGGGTTTAGCAAGCTTCTACTTCCAAACTCGGTCCAAACTCATGTAACTAGAATGATTACCTGCAGGAGTAACTCCTTACAGATTTATAGTTTATAGATCATTTGGCAGTTGTGTCTATCAATAAACTTGGTTTCCAGTTATTTCTTTGTTTGTAATACTTATAAATGAAGCAACAATTTAATGCAGTTATCTGATTCTTTCCTAACATGTCATTAAGGGGAAAGTCACTAATTGTCAGCATTAACACAAAGGTAGATTGACAATGGTCATAAAGCAATTGCATGAGGCAAGAGACTGACTTTGCATACGAGAATCATACACTGGTGGGTTTTGAAGACCAATGGCATCTATCGTATGCTAGAGAATCAGCATTTGATATGATTGTCGTTTCCCGATATGTGCAAAAGCAATATAATTTTTTCAGAGTTTGCAGAGAAGGTTTGAGACAATGGCTAAACATGATGACTACATACCACAAGTTATTTAAAAATCACCAAGATAATGAAAAACATTTTTTGTCAGTATAGTTGGTATCTTTGAGTTTATAGAAAATAAAATGTCTAATTGCTCAGGCTGAACACTCTACAGGCAGAAAGTGCAATTCTCTCAAACTTCACTTGCTATAGCAGAAGACATTCAGATCACAGACCAACAATTCTAACAAGATAAAAAACATCCAGTCTGAACAACTTATGACACCACAGTTACAGTCCAGCCCTATCACTGTGCTGCCAAGGATGGTTCCACATCAGGAAGACACTTTGCCTCCAGGTGTGCCTAGTCCCAAGTGAGCTTTTGGACTCAGGAAAACCTGAGTTTTCAGCATGTTGCTAGACGAATGTAAATAGTCATGTTTTCTAATCAAACATCAATGACCTTTCTCTTTTCCCTAAGGATGTGTGAAAAGCAGCTTTTCATTCTAATAAGACAGGAGTTTAAAGTGTGCATGTAAGTACCTCAAATGTATAAGCAGCAAAAAACCCAGTGCTGCTTTTGTGGAATAAAGCTCATGTCCCAGGTGATCTGGGAATGAAACCATTTCTTACTGTTCTGTTTTAACAGATGCAAAAAGAGAAAAGTTATCTTGTAACATGTTTTTAAGTGCTCTAAGCTCTTTATATTAAGCATGGTTTAAAATTGTTTGGGTTTTTTTTTGGTTCATCTTCAACAACTCTGAAACAACTTAGCAGTTCAAGTTCTATTTTCAAATATGAACACAGGAACACATTATCTTACAGATGTGTTGAATGTTGTTCAGGAATGCAAAGAAGTAAAGAAGAGCATATTAAATTTTTCAGAAATGACTAGGCATCATCATAATATTGTGCTATCTGCAGGTTTTACTGTCCCAAAATAACTTTGTCTGGGAATTGGTGCACAATTAGCAGGTATCACAACAGAGACCTTGTTTTTCTTCTTCAGGTATCTAAATAACTATGAAAATGTAGCCAAGTTAATTTTAAAGTTTGGCTCTAGGCATCTCAGCTTTTCAGAAACTGACTCTATTTCTGGACACAGAAAAAGAAAGACCATCACCTGATTTCAAAATCAACAGTCACATTACTACTTTGGAAACTATGGCCTAATGACTACATGTCAGTATCAATTAGGATGAAGTGAACTAGTTTTATATTTCCTTTGAATCAACACAAGTCTTTACCATGAAATCAGTCTGAACAAAATTAGGCTAGAAATAACTTGATTAATTGGTTATCACCATTCTCTGTAATTCTTGCTATAGCCAAAAAGGAAAGGAAGAACAACTTGATCATGTTTGCTTTGATTTAAAAGCCATTTTTGGTCAGGGACTACCTCTTTTATAATGCTTCTGACATCCAAGAGACCACAATTTGGGGTGGATAATATACATACTACTGAATCACTGTGTAACTGATATCTGAGTTTATATTGAAAAACAACTTGATTAAGATTAATTATATGATAATAGCCAGAGTATCCTGAGTACCAGTTTACAGCCTGTATGGTGGTGGTTTAAAGTCTGAGCACATTATAATTATTTATAATGTAATACAAAATGGAATTGGCTGAAAGTAACAAATTTTTAAGTCTCCTGATATATTTTCTGCTTTGACAACAAGAAGCATGATTCCCACAATATTTTTGTTTGCAAGTTGGGATTTTGTAGTCTGGAAGGGTGGATAAATAAGTGATAAAAAACTGGCTGGAGAGCAGCTCCATGGAAAAGGCCCTGGGGTCTTGGCAGACAGTGAGCTGCGCATGAGCCAGCAGCGTGCCCTGGCAGTAAAGAGAGCTGGCAGCAGCCTGGGATGTATCAATAAAAGCATGGCCTGTAGATGGAGGGAAGGGATTATCCCTCTCTAGGCAGTGCTTGTGAGACCACATCTGCAATAGTGAGTCCAGTTTCAGGATACTCCCAATGCAAGAAAGTGATAAAAGTGAACAAGTGCAAGGGAGGGCCACCAAGCTGACCAGGGTTTGAATCACTTGGCCTCTGAGCTGAGGCTCCAGGACTTGTTTAGGCTGCAGAGATGGCTTTTGGGATCCTACCACCAGCTGCCCTGGACTTCACAGTAGGACAACATGAAGATGGTGCTGGGCTATTCACACTGTGCATGTGAGGATGACAAGAGACAACAGGCATGAACTGAAACCAGAAAGGATCAGGCTGTAAGGGAAACTGTCTCCTCCATGGGGAGAGTACAGCAGTGAAGCCTACAGAGGTTGCACAGACTATATTCCAAGTTTTCAAGGCTGGACTGGATAAAGTTCTGAGCAACCTTGTCTGAACTCAGGTCTGACCTGCTTGAACAGAAGGTTGGAGAAAGGTCCTCCAAAGGTATTTGGAGAGGGTTATTCTTAACTGCTTTTTACTAAGAGGTGATGAAGTGTGTTATGAGACACAGTCTTACAATTTATCAATCTGTGAAGAAACTTATTTTATTATTGTCAAATACCTTTAAAATAATTCAATGCTAATGTTTGTGGGTTTTTTTGGGTGGGGTTTTTTTTCTTTTTCCCCCTAACAATCACATAATTTCTGTGATAAAAGAACACTTGCCTTAACTAGGAAAGCACATATTGCCTTAAAAACACATAGGATTGGACAGAAAAAGGTCAGCTGAAAGATTTAGCATGATGGCTGGCAGCAGTAATCCCTCAGCTGGCATTATATAAATCTTGATTTGAATAAGGTAATTTCATTCCTTAAGAAAAGATGTTAAACCAACAGAGAAATCAAAATTTGTTTGTTCCCCACAGGTACATAAACCATTGATGCATGGCTGGTTTCCTCTAAAACAAAAAATGACATTTAAATATTCGTCAAGGAAATATTTAAAGTTGTTTTCACAATTAACACAATTATCAAAGAATCTAGAAATCATAGCTAAAAAAAGCATTAAAGTGTATGATATGGACCAATGTAATGTAAAAAGAATGGCCTGTCCTTGTTATGTGCTTAAAATAATTCATTTAAGCTTCTTTATCTAAGCACTTTAAAGATCAGAATGAGACTATTAAAGAAATGAACAAAATTAAAAGTCTTTGCAGATAAAACCAGCATATTTTGATTTAAGAAGCTCTTTCAAAGAAGTATAAAAACAAGTCCATACTGATGGCCCATTCTCATGCAGATAGAGTAAGAAAGAATAGACTAGCTAAGAAATTTTATGCACAACAGGTTCTGTTAGTTCACAAGTATGTTACTTCAGATGTACCTTATTATTATACAAATTTTTTAATAACATTTGTTTTAGCCTTCCACAAAACACCTGTTTTACTATCCAGGCATGGCACCTGAATGTTTGTGTTCTTCTCCAAGGGTACACAGCTTTCTTGACAGCTGGCTCCCCTCAGAGCACGTTC
Organism: Sclerurus mexicanus; assembly: GCA_013396755.1. Classification (NCBI taxonomy): domain Eukaryota; kingdom Metazoa; phylum Chordata; class Aves; order Passeriformes; family Furnariidae; genus Sclerurus; species Sclerurus mexicanus. The sequence continues at coordinate 526,216 of VWZF01002474.1, forward strand.
ACACTACCTGGTCCTGCCCTTCACTTTTTAAGACTCAAGAAAGTAATATACAACAGACAACTGTGAGAAGTCTGAGATGTCATCCTGCTTCCAGTGCATTGAGTATGGTTTTAAGTGGACTTTCATGTGAAACTACTGTTTCCTCCAAAAGTTAGAGAAAATGGACACAGCACCTTAAGATTAACGAGACTTTGGCTTCACACAGTGCTATGTGTATTTTAAAGTTTGTATACACATGCATTCAGCGAATATGATGTGTCTTTTAAAAGTGAATTAATTTATTTGAAGAACAACTACACTAGTGTGCAGTTAATAAGCTACTAAAAATCAAATACCAAAAATCCTAAGATCAGCTATTTTACTACATTTAGAAAAAAACAGAGAAAACCAAACAACTAAACATCATTGGGAATCTTGGCATGAAAGGTCAACTTTCGGTATCTATTGGCATAATAATTTTTTCTAGTAATGAAATAAATGGCAGTGGAATTCAAATATATTTATTAGCATCTATTAATGTTTGGCAGCCATCCATGCATATTCTGGCAGAGCTTCTGTAACTGTTTCTCAGTATGACAGATTGAAGTGTGAGTGCTCACCTGACATTTTTATTTAGAAAGCAAACACTCACCTAAAACAAATTTTATAAGTGTTGCAACATCGACAGTAAAAGAAAGATTACCTAACTACAAACTGGTACTTCATACTAAGGTCTCACAAAAGCACTAGTAAGACTGTTCTACTAAAACCACTTGCAAAATGGAAAAGTTAGTAATTAATTTTGCCCAGTTTATTCTAGAATACTGGCTAGAGTTACTGTAAAGCAGCCAGAAAACCAGTAACTGTGCCAATTAACTTGTGTTTCTCCCTAGTTTATGTGGAAACAGATATCCTGTAGCCAGTCAAATTGAATTTTTTAATGTTTGCTCAAAATAAGTTGTATATGGATGAATCCTTAATGATTTTATGAAAGCAGAGAATTCAGTGAATACTGCTTATAGGAAGAATTTCTTTCTCTTCATCTTGAACATGTTTGTAAAATCTAGTGGAGATTTGCTTTTTTTCCTTTTTGATTAGAGCTGCAGTAAAATTAAATGAAATAAAAAGACCCCTACCTAGTGTGCCAAGTGCTTGGTCTTTTATGTGCTTTGTTATATGACAGTGAACCTGTTGCTACTGGATTTTCCAGGTTCTCCTGCTGTGAGTTCTCACAGACTGGCCTGACCCACCTTGTCATCACTCCATCACCTCTTGTTCTGCAGCTCATCTCACCATGGGGCTGAGCGCCAAGTGTCCTCTGCTGCCTGACACTGTCAATTAGAGTCTGTGAGAGGAAATACCCCATCAATACGGTCCCTTTAGTCATCTGTGTATTTGTCTTCCTTCTGAATCAAAAGGCAAGCAGGAAAATAACACCAAAGGACAGTATAGTCTGTACTTTACTAGATTGTATCTTTACGAGAAATCTAGATTAGTTGCAGAAAAATAAAAAAAAACCCCAAAACAAACTTGTTCACTGTTAGGCCTATATCGTAATACTAACACTGGGGAGCTTTCAAACACAGTATGCTGGCCAGAGATCCAATCAGGCTGCTGTCTTTGACTGTGCTTAATGTTTTATCCTCTTGACTTGCTGGTCATCAAAACACAGATGAGAAATGGACTATCAAATCTGTTCTCCTATATATCAAAGCCTGATACTTTTATTTAGGCTGAAGTAGATGTCTCTAACCTACTAGAATACTGACATTTACCCAAAGAATACTGACATTTACCCAAAGAAATTGTGCACTTTTTCCACAGTATATTTTTAAGAAAGAGGGAATATTTTGGTAAAATCACAAAAACTCTAAGGCACGTTCCCTTGCTTTTCTCACTTAAAAGAAACTTTTTTATTTTTAGAGCAGCAACTACTCTAAATGTGTGCTCAACAAAAAAATACCACAGGGCAGTTGCTTTATGCACACGAAAAAATTATTTATTATCATGCTGAGCATTATGGAGCAATGGTGTCAATATTTATTTAATATTTGTTTAGGGCTAGACTAAACCTACTCCCCTGTTTATGGGATAGCACATAATTTTGTCACCTCAAGAGAAATGAGCTGTGCTCATCTGTGACCAGATGTGGATATTCACTCTACCTTTCCTGCTGGCTCTGTTATAGCAATGTTTCTCAGTGACAAACAGAGTTCACTACTCCCTACAAATATTTGAGGATACATTGGGAAATCATGAAGCAGGTACACAAAGAGACTTAGGCAATAATTCTATTATTGACTTACAGTCATTTCAGCTTTGTTTTAGGAAGCCTGCTCCAGAAACATTAGTCCAAATTAGGAGACTCACAGTGGGTTCATTGTCCTGACTATTGGTATCCGTGTGAGGAGTCATCTTGACTTTACAGTTAGTGGAGCTTTAACCATTACCACTCCTCAAGTCTCATCTGTGATTCACATCAGTAAAACCAATGCTGACATATTGCCATGTGAACCAAACCTTCCGATGCTGATTACTTTAGACTATAAATGAAGTCAACACCACTAACCCTGACACAGACACCTCCATTACTGACAGGTGTGATGAACTTCATCCCACAAATTTCTTTAGAGTTTGTGGATGGAATATGAGAATAAAAATTATACCAGTCAGCAAGGTAAGTAAAGGCAGGCAAAGACATAAATTACTCAAAAGAAAAACAGACAAAGCTGAAAAAATAATGTTTTGAATCTAGTTTTTGGCCTGTATTCTTGATTTAGGTGCCAATGGTACTAATCCTGAGTCATCCCTTGGCTTGAGCCATCATTTTCCCTGACTGTGCATATTGCTTGATCTTAACCTTTACCTCAAAATATTATTTCAAATGATTTATTTTTGTCAACATTGCCAGAAATGTCAACAATATTGAGACTTCTTAAAAATGCATTACTCAGAAAGAGCTGATGCACAGTACATCATTGACAATGCCCTAATTCACACAAGTGGAAGCAATAGTGCACATATTTAGGCATGAGTGATGTTCTTCACAATATACCGAGCATTTATAGATTTTTGCCAAAGGGACTCTGCAATTGCATGTTTACTGCACTTTCCACTGTTAAAAAAAATTAACTGGTTAGACAGCTCTTGAGTTATTAATTAACAAAAGCAGCAATGTTTTCAGGTTTTGTTTGGCTTTGCTCCAAATCTAAAAATAGTATATGTGGGTGTTTTTTTTAATAAGTACTCCATCTGAAAGTTTGAATTTGATGTCAAAATTTACTGCATGTTGGAAAATACATAAAATTTAGAAAATACTTAATTTCAAGGATTACCAACTGCTAAAAACATAATCAGTAATTGTGAACTTCTAGGCTGCTACAACAGCTTGGTCCATTTAGATGATTCCAATAATCTAAATATTTGGTTGTGTATAGGAAAAGTACTTGAAAGCATCAAAGTATCTGGAGTCAACTGAATAGAAAGTATTGTAAAAACAAGGTTTTATTTTTGTATATAAAATTTCTAAACAAGAAATACTGGAATAACAGCCTTTCTCCTTTCTTTTATTTCATATTCCAGTTGCAGATGGAATCAAATAGTAGTAAGTAGGAAAGAGGGACATACAAGAAAGTCCTTTCAAAATGAGAGAAGATGTTTGACTAGAAATATTGAGTGCATTTTAATCCAATTTTAAGACAATGCTACCTAATCTCTTTACCTCCTATGTTATTGACCTTCCCAGTAATAAACAAGTCCTTCATTTGTTCTGTAATATTTTGTAATATGTTTTAGTTTTTAATAATAATATAACTAGAATAAGTTAGATTGTTGGTATTTCCAAATAAATATGAAAATTAATATTTGTACTCTTACAGCAGATACGCTATATTATTTTTTGAAGGCTTTCACACCTTTCTTAGATCTTTGTCATTCTTGACTCTTAGTTAATGTCATCCATCTGGTGAAGTGCAAACAGCAATGATCAAATGATGGCAAGTTAAATTGCAAAGCATAAGACTTGAATGTCTGAAACAAGATCCATTTGCATTTGACAAAAATAGCACTTACTACCCCTAAAACCAAGTGACTTCAGTCAATAGGCCTGATTTTAATAGTCATCTCCCTAATACATGCTTAATATTGCAAAAACCCCAACACGACTTTGTGAGCTTCTAAATTGCAGAGTTAAACAAAAGCTAAAACTGATTAAAAGGCAGCGACATTTTCATTCTCAGTCTAGTTTGTGCTCATGTGCATGGAAATGTCAGCAAACTGACTTCATGTGCCATGAAGTTCCACCTAATACTTGTAATATTAAATATAATGCTGTCCACAAAAAACCCATAACACTGAAGTCTGAGCAGAACGAGAGAGATATTCATATGCATATGTACAGGTATATGTCAAAAAACCCATTTATTTTATACCATAATCAACACTAACATGATACACAGTTTTGACGCTAAAGAAGTAAGAAGAGAGCTTTGAGTTTTATTTCTGATTTTACAGGCCATTATGTAGGGCAAATATTCATTGCAGCTCTATTCCCCTAGTTTAAAACTGGGGTCATTACAAGTCTATGCCCTGAAGATTTTTCAAAGACTTTCAGATAGCTTTTAATATTGTATGGTATGCAATTAAAAAAGAGGTATAAAACCTTACAATGCTGCATTTAGACTGTACAAAGTTATTTGAAATTAGCTGCAAATAGTAAAGCCAATTATAATCAGTTTCCATGATTAGAAAGAATTTAAAAGATGTGGCCAGATATGCACTGCCTCAGAAAAAGAAACACCAAATAATGCCACCTGCAAATTCTATAAACAAAAATCTAATTAAATATGGGTCACAGTTTGGGAATTATTTCTAAAATAGCAACATCATGAGCAGAGAACTCCACAGCTTTTAAAATACTGATTAGAATTGTGGCTTTTCTCTCACAATATTTTGTAAACCATTTCTCTCCTTTAATAAGCAAAAGAAAAGAAATAATCATAATCAGAATAATGCAAGAAAATATCACCAACAAAAATCATACTTACAACTGAATGCCAGGTGGCATTTGGATATTTTGAGGTATTTTTCAAGCTACATTCAATGTACAGTAGCAAAATGTCAATTGAAATAAATGATAAGGAACCACAGAGATTTTAGAGAACTACAGTGCTAAGAGTGGAGCGTTCCCTAGTGTTTGTCACAAGAACACACCCATTTGACAATCTCTAGCAGGCAATCACTAATGGATTTCACACATCAACACCGAAGTATATATAGCGTTCAGAGAACACATATAAACAGAAAAAAATAGAAAAATAATATTTCAATATTCTGGAAGTACTTAACCAAAACAAATGTTATTATCTCCAGTGAAATACTCCAGGTAACCAAAATTTCCTGCCATATTTAAAAACAGGCAATAAAGTTCACACAAAGTCACCAAATTCCACTGACTTGAACAAATCCATTTCCATCTATATTTGTTCACTGAGATATGTAATAAATCATAATATATGTTAACACCAAATAACAAGTTAGTAACAACAGGAAGACTGCCACCTAAGGAACAGCTGCAATTCAGTCAGTTACTTTGTAGCTATAGGACAGTTTCAAACATCTTTATTAGTATCACACAGAAAGCTGGACTGCTTTTCAGAAAGAGAAATCACCCTGATCAGGTAAAAATGAATAACCTTTACACAGACATTTTTCAGATCTGCAATTCTACATATTAGAAACCCCACAGTTGAAGGCTGTCGTTTATCACTTAGTTAAGTAACACTGTATTCCAAAATCAAATACAACAAGCAAATGAGAAAATGAGCAAATATTGACTCACCAGCCTTCTCCTTCTCTGAAATAACTGGCATAGCCTGAAAGGAAAAAAAAAAAAAAAGAAAAAAAGAAATGGGAAAAGATACCACTATTAAAAAACAATAATATTAGGTAAACATTATAAAATCTTAACGTAAATTTTGTGAGTGTCCAGAAGGTCTGAAAAGAGCAGAGGTCTCACTGTGTTAAGCACTCTGGAGAGAAACATACAGTTCCCATTTGAGAGTCTTGTAACCTATTATGAAACTAATTACTGTTAAAAAGATCTAGGAGAGAAGGGAGGAGATGGAGTCAATAAAATATTCCTATGATTGCATTTTGAAATATTCATTCTAGAATTCATGCCCACAAAATTCCACTGGGAAATTACTTAATAATTCTGAGGGAGTGAATACAAAATCCGTATGGCTGAAGATGAGAATGAAATGCCAAATCTTTATTCTGCAGAACTCAAATTGAGTCCTGACATTGACTCCATATAATTAGGACTTAGGCTCAAATATATGATGTTCTATAGTATACCAGTCTCTTATATAATTTTGTTGCAACAAGTAATAGAAGTGTTTTCATATCAGTTGTAGTCGTTTCTGGACTTGGAAATTGTGTGGGGTTTTTTTTATTTTTTTATTTTTATTTTTATTTTTATTTGTTGTTGGTTTGGGGTTTTTTTTTTGATAATGGATGTTAAAACTTTTCATATTGCTCTTTTTTTTTTTTTTCAGCCTAATGTAGAAGAAATTTCTGAGTGGATTTTTCCCTAGAAGGATGTTATAGATTGAATGAACAGTAAAATGGAATTTATATGGCACACATATAAAAAGAATTCAAGAATGTGCATATATGATAAAAGTAAGAAAGGCTGGATGAGAAATGGAATTGGGTATGCAATGTATGCAGAATTGGCATGTGCATTGAGGTATCAATTTCACATCCATTTCACTTATGTTAGTCAGGCCTTTTTCAGCAGATATTCCTGCTGCAGATTCAAAGAAAAAAAATAAAAATGAGGAGAGTGATGGAGTAACAAACCAACCAGCCTCAGACTTGCTATAGAGTTCTCAAAGCAGGCTTTAAAAATTTAATTTCAGGATTTGATTTGTCCTGCCATAAAAAATAGTATATTACAGCACTTCCTGAATGATATTTCTTACAAAATTTCAACCAAAACATGTCCTAGATGATAAATACTTATACATAGCTTTTGTGATTCTTTCTGTTTCACCTGTACTCTGACTAGTTAAATACCTCTTGTTTAAGTTGGACATTCAAAAATATTATACCATCAGACTAATATTTTTCTAAACAATAGCTCTTGCTTGGAAAGCAATTCCCTTGCATTTTGCAAACATATATTTGTTCAGAAGGACCATTTTGCTCCAGCAAAGAAACAAAGGCACTAACTTTCACAGACTGAAGAAAATTAACATGTCAAGGAAGCAATAAAATCACAGAGTGAATCAAGGTCTTAGTTTCAAAGAAAGGAAGGGTGTATCATGTATAGATTTTTATTTAAAAATGATAGAATTTTGGAAATGAGTATATAGCTTTTGTTTCTTTCTCCAACCTAAGTGGTTACACTGTCTAAGATAAGTAAGAAAATAAGAAAGCAATCCTCAGATTAAGCTGTTAGAGAGCATCCAAAGGAGGGCAATGAAGATGGTGAAGGACCTTGAGGGGAAGCTGTGTGAGGAGCGGCCGAGGGCACTTGGTCTGTTCAGCCTGGAGAAGAGGAGACTGAGGGGAGACCTCATTGCAATTACAACTTCCTTGGGAGGGTAAAAGGGGGGGCAGGCATTGATCTCTTCTCTGTGTGACCAGTGACAGGACCTGAGGGAATGGCCTGAAGTTGTGTCAGGGGAGGTTTAGGTTGGATATTAGAAAAAGGTTCTTCCCCTAGAGGGTGACTGGGCACTGGAACAGGCTCCCCAGGGAAGTGGTCATTGCACAAAGCCTGACAGAGTTCAGGAAGCATTTGGGCAATGCTCTCAGACACATGGTGTGATTCTTGGGGTGTCCTGTGCAGGGCCAGGACTCAATTATCTTTGTGAGTCCCTTCCAACTCAACATATTCAGTGACTCTTTGATTAACAGTTGTCTGAGGAGGAAATTTGTAAAGAGAGAACTTTGTAAAGAGAGGAAAGTGAGAAACAAGAAAACAAAACAAGAAAGAATGAGGGAACATTAGTGTAAATCAAATGGGAGGATCAGGATGAAAGAAGGAAATATGGGGACATGTTATCACATTTTAATGTTGAGTTTTGTCAGCCAGATTCACAGGAAAACAAAGCTTTCAGAAAAGCTTAAAGGACATTGAGACAGGTGAAGATGTGACAACCAAGAGTGTCAGCGTTGAAATCATAAGCTGTGTCATGGCAAAGAGATACCAGTTTGGTGGAGACAGTCTTCGGAGGGTCTAAAATGCAAGGGTAAAATGACAGTTTGGGGGGAAGCAGTTACAAGACTCAATGGGGATATGACAATAGCAAGCAGAGAAGATCATTTTCTAGTGGCTTTATGACAGATTTAAGTGGACTTTAATCATGCTTATAATGGCACTGTGAGCCACTGGCGGTACCTTTGGCCTGAATGAACACTTCTGAAACAGCTGTCATCATCAATCATATCGACATGTAGATTTTTTTTTATATTGGCACAGCAGATTTTAAATATTGTTAATAATGCCATTTGTCACATCGAGTTTTTACCTGGAAATATACAATATTTCTAATTGATGATCATTAAAACATGTTGATTTACAATGAAATATAAATTTTAGTGAATTTGTTAGAAGGCAGTCTTAAAGGTCATTAGAATTTAGTGTGTTTAACCCAGATAAAAAGCTGTAACTGGAAATACATAGAACCATCATGCCTCAGGGCAGATGTGTAAATCACAAAATTTCTACTTCTTTTAAGTAGGATGAAGAAGCACTGTAAGTTCCAGAAAATTTAAAGGTAGAGTGAAGTTTACAGGTAAAAGTACTTCCTACATTCCTAAATTAATCTTCTAGCAATTCATTAAGATTGATGCTAGACAGATGTGGGTTATGCAAATTACCAAATGTAAGAATTTTATAAACAAGTCAGCTGCATGGGAAAAATAAATAATACTAGCTCATTCAGATAAAGAAATACATTCAAAATGATAGCATCACAAAGTATATAAATTGTCCTAGAGTAATTATGAGAAGGACCTCATATGGTGATGACTACCTGTCACCACCATTTTTCATTACTCCAGATTCCCCATAGTGAATTATGTAAATATTGAGATTTCTTTTTATTGCCTCACTTTTCTTCTTGATATCAAAATTAGCCCACTTTTTTTTCAGCTAAACATGGTTTCATTTCATAGATTCATGGAATCATTAAGGTTAGAAAAGACCTCCAAGTCCTCATCAAGTCTCAACCTTTCAACAAACACCATCTTGTCAACTAGATTTATCGCTAACTGCCATGTCCCATATTTTCTTGAACATGTCCAGGGATAGTGACTCCACCAGCTCCTTCAGCAATTTGTTACAATGCTTAACTACCCTTTCAGCAAAGGAATTCTTTCTTATCTCCAATGTGAACCTACCCTGGTGCAGCTTGAAGCCATTTCCTCTGGTCCTGTCACTAGTTGCCTGGAAAAAGAGGCCAACCACCACCTGGCTACAACCTCCTTTCAGGTAGTTGTAGAGACTGATATGATCTCCCCTGAGCCTCCAGGACAAACAACCACAGCTCCCTCAGCCATTCCTCATATGACTTACCCTCCAGACCCTTCACCAGTCTCCTTGTCCTTCTCTGGACACACTTTAGCACCTCAACATCTTTGTTATATTGAGGGGCCCAGAACTGGACACAGAACTTGAGGTGTGGCCTCACCAGTGTTGAGTACAAGGGGACAATCACTGCCCTGGTCCTGCTGGCCATACTGCTTTTGATACAGGCCAGGATGACATTGGCCTTCTTGCCCACGTGGGCACACACTGGCTCACGTTCAGCTATCTGTTGAACAGCACTCTCAGGTACTTTTCTGCTGGGCCACTTTCCAGTACCTTTCCATGATGGTGACTACATCATAGCTTCCCTGCTGAACACTGGCTTCCAGCTCATTTTGTTGGTTGCTCACATTGCGTTCTTTAGTGTAGACTCACTTCAGCTGGGCTATTGATTTCATCTGCAACACTGGTGTGCCCCTCCTAGGCTCCATTTACTCTCAAAATTAACTACTGTTCTCCAATTTGGATTTATTGATTAACTGCATAAGAAAAAATTATAGCATTTTTCATGAACCAAATATTTTCTCAGATTCATGTGAATTTAAGTAAAAACCCCAAAAAATCTCAAAAATAGCATCAAATTAATGAAAATAAAATATTTTGTTTAGAACAGAATAAGAAGCATAGTTTTTTTTCAAAGAACATCAGTATTTTTTTCAATGTAAAGCCTGCAATTAACACAAATGCTTGACTCAGAACATGGTACTGTGGCACACTTATAAATTTTGAATCCCTCTTAAAGGTTATGAAAAGTATTTTCCTTAACATAATGTATATAACCAGGAAAGTATTTATATTAATTCTTTACAATTTAAGAAGAACTCATACATATACTACATTTTTAGTCAAAGCTTAGTTTACAGAAAAATTGAAAATATTCCTATTTTATTAAAATATATTGAACATGTAAAGTCTCTGATTTAAAAAAACCCAAACAAACAAACAAACAAAAAAATCCGAAAATCTATCCTCTTGATCCACAAAGTAAAAAGACATCTTGTATGATGCTTTCAAATGTCTGTTTTCTAAACAGAGTGCAATTCTGCAGAATTAAGTTGTAAAATGAGCTAAAATTTCTGTCAGAACATTCTATTGTTGCTCAAAAGCTGAGAAAAAAGTCCTAAATGGACATAGCATCCCTTGAAAATTTAAAATAAAACAAACCACAAGCAGATCATGTTCAACAAGATCTCAGACAGTCTTGCTATTGTTTAGTTTTTGTTAATACAGCTACACATGCTGCTTACATGCTGTCCAGTGGGAAAACATGATTGTTACTTATGAGAAATTCTCTCATCTTCAGTACAGTTTTGAATTCACTAGAGACCTTCCAATGAGTTCCATATGTTCCAAAGGAATTGCATTCCCAGGAAGTGATTTAACAATTTTGGCAATGGAGCAATTAAACCGGATTTTCCCGCTTGACCAGATGGGTTCACTGTAACTTCAAGTTATTTCTCACTCTCCTCACAGAACTAAAGAACTAGACTAACAATTTTGGCATGATCAGATCACATGCTTTAGAAAAAAGCAGACACATGCCCTTCAAAGATTTCAACAAACACCCCGCAAAGTCAGGCTTCTCTCTATATTTTTAATAGTATGTGGTCTTAGCAGCACCAAGAAAGAAAAGGAAATAAGGAGAAAAAAAGAGGAAATCCCTATCAGACCATTGCTAAATATATTCAGCATTTCTTTCAAATTAGAGGATGGGATTTTTAACTTCAGAAAAATCTCATTTAAATTGTGATGTTGAATTTTTTTGCACGCATCCTTGTTGTATTGCAACTGATTCACAATGTATTGTGAATACATTCACAATACATGTGAATACATTATGTGTGCAAACATGACTGTAAATGCATGTAAAACACTACAGAATTATCAAATCATAGAATAGTTTGGGTTAGCAGGGACCTTTAGAGGTCATCTAGTCCTACCTCTCTGCAATGAGCGGGGACATCTTCATCTAGTTCAGGTTGCTGTCCAACCTGACTTTGAAGGTTTTCAGGCTCACCTCTCTGGGCAACCTGTTCCAGTGTTCCACCATCCTCATTGTATAAAACTTCTTCTCCACAGCTAATCTAAGTTGACTCTCAGTTTAACACCATTGCCCTTTTTCCTTTCACAACAGGCACAGCTAAAAAGTCTGTCCTCTTTCTTATAAGCCTGCCTTTTTGGGCTGGAAGGCCACAATGAGAGTCTCCCTGGAGACTTCTCTTTTCCATGCTGAACAATTCAAATTTTCTGAGCCTTTCCTCATAAGAGATGTGCTCCAGCCCCCTGATCATCTTCATGGCCCTCCTCTGGACTCTAACATGTCCATGTCTTTCCTGTTCTGGAAAACAGGAGCTGGATGCAGTGCTTCAGGTGAGGGTCTCACAAGAGCAGAGCAGAGGGGGAGAAACAACTCCTTTGGCCTGCTGGCCTGTCCTCTTTTGATGCAGTGCAGGATATGTCCAGCGTCTCATCCACCAGCACTCACAAGATCTTCTCAGGTGCTCTTGATCCACTCATCCCTCAGCTTGTATTGATACCAGGGTTTGTCCCAGTGCAGGTGCAGGACCTTGCACTTGGCCTTGTTGAACCTCATGATGTTCCCGTGAGCCCAATTCTCAAGCTTGTCCAGGTCCCTCTGGATGGCAACCTGTCCTTCAGGTGTGTCAACCACACTACACAGCTTGGTGTTGCCTGCAAACTTGCTGAGGGTGCACTCGATACTACTGTCTGTGTCATTAATGAAGACATTAAACAGTGCTGGTCCCAATATGAAGCCTTGGGGGACACCACTTGTCACTGATGTCCATTGTGACATTAACCACTATCCTCTGGGTGTGACCATCCAACCAATTCCTTATCCACTGAATGGTCCAACGATCAAATCCATTTCTCTCCAATGCAGAGAGAAGGATGATGGGGGGACCATGACAAAGGCTTTACAGAAGTTCAGATATATGACATCTGTAGCCCTTCCCTTGTCCACTGATGTAGTCATTCTATTGTAGAAGGCCACTCAGCTGGGCAGACAGGACTTGCCCTTGGGTGAAGCTGTGTTAGACATTTTGGATACATATTGGACATTTTTCTTTGAAATTGCAGTTACATTGCCCAGATAGAAACTATTATCTACTAATACTGGTGAAATATCACTTCCTGTGTATTTTATTAGAAATTTGGTGGAAAAGCTGTCTTCCAGCAAGAAAGAAAATGGTGGAAAATTCTGGTAAATCAAAACTTAAAATAAAAATTTTGTACAAATTAAAAATTCTGTTTGCCCAAAGTCAAAATACCTATTTTTTTCCTGTGATTTTAAGAATATTTTTACAGGAAAGAATAGTAAAAATGAAAAAAATAAAAATGACCAAACAAACAAACAACAAAAAAAACAACTCCAAACCCCACACGATTTCAAACAGTAACCATTCATTTTGGCCATGAGGAGTTTTTCACTATGAAAGAAGGGAAGAAAGAAGCCTTGCCCACTTTCCAAATTAGGTTCCTTCCATTATAATGTCAAAATTCACATAGTTCATCTCTGTTCTGGAGTAAAAAATTAGAACCATAGCTTTCCAGATTAGAAGAAGTATAGTCAATAAATGTGTGCAGTGTCTTGGTGGAGAAAGCAAAAAGACAGAGTGTGTTTGGGAGCAGTGATGAGGGCATGCTGAGCTGCAAGACCCTTGCACTCAAAAGTTGAGGTGCAGCCAGTCTGACCTGAGCACAGCTTGGCTATACCTTAACTGTAGGGCAAAGGTACATTATTTTTATACTGACCCCAACCCTGCAGACAAAGCCATTATAAATAAAATTAAACTAGCTTTCATTTTTTTTCCTTGCACTCAGGTAACATAAACAACTCTATCGTGACTGAATCATCTGCAAAGGGCTAAACTAGATAGCAAATATTTGTTTAAACTGACAAGTTATCGTGGAGAAGCATGTATCATACAATTTCTGAAATAAGTATCTAGTGACATCTATTTATTTTTGTACTATCTCTTAAACACATTGGAGTCACTCTGTGTTTTAATTTTCAAAAAAAGGTAAAGCATCTTTATTTTAAAGTCACTAATTCCACATTTTTTGTAAGAATAATAGTTCAATTTTCTATACTGCCACCTAACCAACGATGGATATTCTACAAAGTCCTTCCATCATAGGAGACTATTCAGCTTTTTATAGGTATTTGAATAGAAATGCTGGGAAATTTCCTTGCTAATGATCAAATACATCTTGATTTGCAAGTATTTCTTTACAATTTTGCATGTGGAGATAATTTTTACTGTCCAGGGTGAAGGGAAAACTTCAGGGCAAAGATTAGTATATGAGGATTTGACTAGAAGGGAAAATCCAGCCTTTACAGGTGATTCACAATTGCTGGGCTTAAGCTGTGATAAATCCCCTACCTTATTTTTGGAATCACTTCAATGGTATTCCTTTTATTCCTGAAATTAAAAGTCATGGTCTAAATTCTCACCTTAGTGGATGCTTCTTTTATGCAAAACAGAGATAGAAAGAGTTGTGTTTTTCACTGAAATTGTTTGCTTCAAAACCAAATCCATGTTCTTATTCTAAAAAACTGGAAGCTTTGTTCTAGTGGAAGTACAAAGCTGTATGCTTGCCTGCATGCGTTCTCCTCCAGTTAGTTGCATGCCTCTCCCCACTTACTTTGTTTTCTGACTAGATATTTCTGTTTATTTGAGCCTCTTTATGCCACTCAGGTCACGCACAGAGACCTTTTCTAGTTAGTGCTGGATGGTTGGCAGTTCTTTTTCCATGAGACAGTTGCCAACAGCCTGTGCTTGGGATGGTCTGATAATTTCCTCTGTCTTTGTCATTCAGCTGGCAGAGTGTTACTCTTGTTGGATTGGAAGTGCAAAACAAGGATGCAGGATAGCTGTCTTGGGCTCTGTCTGGTGTTATCACAGACTTTCCACAGATCAGGGTAAGCTCCCAATGCTCTGAAATCTGTCAGGACTGCATAAAACTGCTTTATATGACAGATAAGACAACAATCTGTCTGCACCTTGTCCAGATCATCAAAGAGAACCTGGTCATAATATAGAACTAAGTTCTTTCTCTACAGGGATGCAGGGGTCTTCATGGCAGCAGCTGCAGGTTTCTAAATACCCCAAGAATTACTGTCATACATTTTGTGAAAAATATTTATGATTTATGTTTTAAATTAGCAATTGGTAGACATTAACTTATTTCCATGTAAGGACTCAACTTGAAATAAAAATAAATGTATAAAATAAACTTATGTTTGATATCAGAAAAGGAACCTAAACTGCTCTTTACATAATGGGATGGACATACAGTACTTGAATGCGGTGTCAGATAAATTTTGGTTCAATATTAAGGAACATTTATATAGCTTCTGGTAATAAAAAAACCTGTGCTTCCTCCCATTACCCCAAACATATGTATCTCTTCCCTAACAAAAACATAACTTGAATGTTAACACCAAATCTGAGATGTGACACACGCCTCTAACTGGAGCAGCCCCAAGAGTACTCATGTTTTTCATCAATCGGCAGTTGTTCTATTCGTGTTCATTTACACAGAGAGCTTTTTCCCAAGCTCACAAGTAATTTTTTTGGCTAATATTTATCGTATAAGCTTTTTACAATAACAAACATATCAATAAACCCTGCAACATTGGCAAAACTGAACTATTTGGGAACCAGAAGGCACGCAACTCTATAAGGCAACAGTAAAAGATAATTAGAGTCTCATGTTTCCCATTTGCTTCAATATCATGTAATGTCTACAAATGTGATTTTTGCATTACAGCCTCTTTTGCATTAATGCTTCTACGTGGCTAACAGGAATCCCAGGTGATTTCAGTCTTTATTCTTCTCCTTGTACATAAAACTTGCAACCTTAGAGCAAGTCCATGTTTCATGTAAATAAGAATTCATAGTATCATGTGATGCTAGAAACTTTGTTAAATGATGACTCCAAGTTACTAAATACCTGTGAAGACCTACTTGTAGAGTGAAAAAGGAATTTCAACCCAACAAAATCATGCCATTCCTGCCTTTCACTAGCCACCTCAAAGAAATCCTTTTTCCTTTACCCCACGAAAAGCAAGTCACTCTTACTAATTTTGATGAGTGCAAAGATGAAAATGAAGAAGCTCATCTCATGACTGCAAGCGCCAGAATCTATCATAACACCAATGTTGCATATTCATGAGCCAACTGAAAAAAGCTTATAATCTGATTCCAGTGATCTTTCTGACACTCTGCCCAAATCCAGTGGTTGATTGCTATCTACAATTTTGAATTCCACTAGTGTTATTTTCCTGGATTTAGATCTCACCTGAGGTTAGCAGCAATAACAATTGAGTTTCTGGAATATTACATATAAAGGATGGGTATTTGTGCTGGTCAAAGAAGACCTCACTGTGTTCAGCTTTATGTTTTGCAGAAGATGTAGAGCATTACAGCATTGCCTCCTACTGGTAGAGCAGCAACTATTGACACTTCCTAAGACTGATCCTGTGTGAGTTTGCTCTCTTGAATCTCTGAAGGTAAGCCCAGCAGCAGGGACTCTTCCCATTTTTAACTGCAGTAGGCTGCTGCAACTGTTTAGAGTTCTCTAATTTAGTAAACAAAAACGGCAAAACCCAAGAAACTAGTTTTTAGTACATGGGATGTATATTTTGACACAAATCTTTTTGCTCACAGAATCCTGTGAATTTATTCACTGTGATATTACTTTTATTGGATGAGGTGGGAAAGGATCTAAAGCAGATCCTCCAGGAGGCTCTTGATTTTGAGCTTTATCCGAGGCATAAAAGAATAAATTACTACAAAAGCTACATTTATGCTATGATGATACCCTTACTTTCAGCAGAATATAATTTTTCTTTGCTCAGGGAGCTGAAGAGTCACAAAATAGCCATGCTAATCATAAGATGATGGAGGCAGGAGAGGGGTAGCATGCCAGACAAAAGTAGTGATAGGTTTGGGAGAGTCAGGGAGATGTTTGATTGTGGAAAAGTAGTTCATATAACTTCACAAGGTAGCAGGGATGAGCATAAGAGACTAAGGGTCAAATTAATGCATTTCAGAAAGTTATCACTAAGCATGATAGATGTGATAATTATCATATTTCTTCTTGGTTTACTAAAAGACAGAGAAACATAGATTAAGATAAACCAACCTATTTGCTTTTACAATGAGAAGATAAATGACAAGGATTTGAAGCACACAAGATGACTGGTTTTATCTTGGGCAGGAGGAGGTGGAGATAGAAAGGAGTGAAATTAACATTAAAACATGATACCTGGACCTCATTTGCTTATTTGACCATATTCTTGGAACCTCTGTTCATGTTTCAACATGCACATGTAGTGAGTGTGAGCTTAAAAGTCACCTAAACCCAATACTGTGACCTTACTAAGCTAGGTCATTCAAGAGAAAGAGATGAAATGAAATGAAATGAAGGTTTGTTTTGCTCTCTACATACTTAGTGCAATAACCTTTAAGCATTTGTCAAGGTTGTGGGTGAAAGAGGCAGTAAATGAAAAAAATACATTTTTTGGGTGAAAAAGTAAGAAAACTTGCATTTTAGTTCATTCAAGAATTTCTGTTTCTTTCAAAGTAATTAAAAAAAAAAGTTGGAAAGACATTGCTTTCATCAAAACAACTCCCTCCCCTCCCACTCCCCCAAAAGAAACCCAAACCAAACCAAAAACACAACCCAGAAAAAACCCACAAAAACCATGTAACAGGTAAATCTGAGAACATTTTTTCACTGTGAAAAGAAACAGGAGCTTTGACTCCTAAAAGGGCCTATGGAAATGATTCAAAGTAGGTTCTTTAATCCAAATGCAACAATAGAAGTTTTGAAAAATACCCCAAGCCTTTGAAAAACCTCTTTGGAAAACAAAAGATTCATCTACACAGCTGTTTTATGCTAAACTCCTTGTAACTTAATCCTCTTTTCTTTTTGTTTAAGGAAAAAAATCCATTTATAGCCATTTCTATTTTAATATCTAAACTCTGGTCAAACTGATTATCAAATATCTTCTGCTCAAATAACAAAAAACCTGGTTCTTCTGGTACAGTTAATAAAACAGAGAAATACATGTTTCATCTGCCATGTAGTTTCCTCAGCTGGAAGTATTACAAGTAAAAGCACTACTCCAGGTCTGTGATATGACCAAGTCCTATCATACTTATTCAGGGTCTTTCAACACCTTGCTTAACCGCGTAATGTCTGAACTAACATTTTATAGTATGTACCTACATGGAGAGACACCAGCACAAACAACACATGTGCTACATGTCTTCCATCTCTGCACAGTAATTCCATTTTATTCTCAGATACTATCTGTCAAGAAGGAGGGGTGTTTTGTAATTGACTGCAAGGGATTCTGGCTTCCATTCAACACCTGAATGCTCAGCCATATATGCTGCAGGTTAAAGTTAGGATGAGCTGACTGCATGGGTAAAGACGACAGGCCAGTTATTCCTTTTCTTAGAGTAAGACTACTGGGGATAGTCATGGTCTGCCATTAAAATACTCATTGGACAATCTTTCTGCCACTTACAATTTTTAGAAACATCTAATTTTTCTCATGCTTAAAATGGAAATATTAATAATGCTTTGCCATCAAAAGGAATGTTTGGGGGCTTTTGAGTGCCTAAAAACCCAATTCTGCAAATATTCCAGTTGTTGTGACAGACTTTTCTATGCGTTATGTATAAGAGTGTAATATTTTACCAGATTAACACATAACAAATTCATTAATCTTACTTTTGAACACATACAGTTTTTCTTACAATTACTAAGCTTTGTTACTCTAAATCATCTAGCATGCTGTGTATTTCTGTAGCTTGCATACTGATACCAAAATGCTTTCCAGTAGGAAGTTCTATATTCTAGTTCAGTTTTTTATAAGATTTTGATTGTTAGAATCAGTGAGTGTTGGAGTAGACCCAGCTCTATACATCACAAAAATGACCCCACACTTTTTTTCTTAATTAACTGGTATAATAATTTTCTATTCAAAAAATGGCTAACCATAGCTGGTGAAGGATATGCTCTGTCTGAAAAATCTTTATTTTTGTAAACACTTTTTATGGGGCACTTAAAAGCTAGGGATGTTCAACAGTGCCAATCATTTATCTAACATAAGTTACAGACATTATTGTTTTCTACAGATAACATAGTTTTAATTCATGAAAAAAAGAAATCGTTACTAATGCAGAGCACAATTCTGCTGGTTAGTAGGAACTTTGCCAATTACTCCAAGAAGTGAAGGCTCAAGCTGGTGCATCCTGGCTCATAATGTTCCTGTCGGTGCTGTGTCCATTTGCTTGTTAAAGACATAGTCCTATGTGTGCATATATGGATAGGCATAGAAGGTAATATAACCTACTATTAAAAGCCAGGATTTCTATCAAACCTTTTACTACACTTACTATGAAGAATGTGCTTTTAAAGTCCTTCCTTTTCCAGAAGTTCTAAAATTGTTGTTCTTTCTGGATCACTTTATTTATTTTGTTCTGAATTTTATTTTTGGTTTCTGAAGGCACTAAGCAAAGAAGTATCTCATGTCTGTGATCCCACGCTATTCCCATGCAAATCTCACTCAGGCTTGCAGACAGATGCACTGCAGATCCTGAGAGTGCTAAGTGGGTCCAATTCTGTGAAGTGCGGGACATTTACTGTATTTCCCCAGGATCATGACTTACTAGTACAGTTTCTTCCTGAGTTGTTCCAACTTTCCCAAACTTTGTGTGGCATATTACAAAAATGTAGTTCACAGTTTCTAAGCTTTCAAAATTTTCCAGAGGGAAACAGCACACAGGAGTCCAAGTACACTTTTGGCTTTCATACCAATACCAGTCCCCTGAGGAGAGTTTGAATTATTCTGTATTTTAGTTAAGAGGCACCATTACAAGTATTAAACATTTTCTGCAAAAACACTTTTAACTGAATCTTATGTTCACACTCAACTCTTCTAGAATGAATTTTTCACAAGCATTTAAAAGTATTCCTGACTATTAACAATGTTGCAAAAAAACTCTAGAAAGCCATAAATCCCATTTCATCACATGAAAAAAGTAGGTGCTTTTTTGAAAGCAGATAGTCTGCTGACTGGCAGAGTAGATTTATGTGATAATAGTTGTATATCACATGAAACAGATTTTGTGAAAAGAATTATATGAATAAGATAAATACAAAATTTTGTATCCACCCACCTTAATGCCTAGTTTTGTAAGTAAATAAATTACAGGGTAGCAGCAGGAAGAGCAGATGCCTTTAAAAAAAAAACCAAACCAAACCCCAAAAAACCTATTTCTTTTTTTTGTGTCTTGGCAGCCAGCTAAGCAGAAGTATGGCTTTGTGAAAAGAAAACACCCAACTGACAAACAAAACAACGACGCTGTACCAATCCTTCTACCAGTGCCTGGTTTTCACTGGAAAGAATAGGAGAATGCAGTACCCTTGACCACCCATGTACTTTAGACCTTCAAACTCTGTATGCTGAACTCAGTGAGGAAGGAATGGTCTGCGTATGCAGCAAGTCATTCAAGACTCAAGACAGAAGTAGAAAATTAAAGTTTTACCCATATTTGCCTGTGTTTTGATTTAAGAACAAATGTGGTGATAGCAGTGGAGGGTACTCATCACCTTAAAGTTACTGAAATTAAAACACTCTAGTGGTTAGTACCAAAGAGAGTGAGACAAATAAATGAGATAACCTACAGATAAATTAGATCAAAATTTTTCAGTCTCTCTTTTTAATTCTCATTTATACGTTGTTTTGTACTTCTGGTCAAGTAAAAATTTGGACCATTTTGCTCACTTTTCACGGGTAAATCCTACTCCCTAATATCTGGACTTAACATGATTTAGAAACAGGAGAACAGCAAGGCATGAGGACCCAACAGGCTAGGGACTATTTAGAGCAGCTGAATGTATTCCACCCTGGGACACTAAATGAAAACTACTCAGGCATGCTGAAAGAGATGGCAGATGTGATTGCAGAGCCACTAACATCAATGGAAAATCATGACAACTATGGGGTGTCCCTGATGTCTGGGAAAGACTTGCACCTATATTCAAAGGAGGCAAAGAAACAATGATCTCTAAGCTTGTAAGCTCGTCTTGGTCCGGGGAAACATCATGGAACAGACCTTGGAATCCATTACCAAAGACATGACTGCCGGGAAGGAAACTGGAAGAAATCAACATTTACTAAGAACAAATCATCCTTGACCAACCTGATTTGCCTTTCAAGAAGTAAGCCCTGGCTACATGGACAAGAAGAGGGCAGAGAATATAATATATATTAAGTTTCGTAAGACTTCGTACACTGTCTCCCAAAGCAATCTCATTTGGAAGCTGGAAAAGTATAAGCTGGAAGAGCAGAGAGTGAGGTGGGTTGAAAACTGGCTGGACTGCCATAATTCAAAACTGACAACCACTAAAACTCACATCTTTAGCTAAGGTATCTTATTGAAAACTAGCTTATCTCTTAGAGTTTTCAGAATGAGACAGAAGTAATTTTTCTGAGTTCCTAATGACATCTGGATACATCTTTTAGATGTAGGACAAAATGGCTGAGAAGATAATGCTGCTCAGAAAAGCAGCTCTGCACTCAGTCTGAGGAAAAGATGAAATTCTGTGAAAATTAGAATCAGGGAGATTTCAGGGAGTTCCTAAAATAACAAAGGATTGGGAACTTTTGGAAGCTGAAATAGCTCCTGCTATGTGTACTGAGAACTACAAAGTGTAAGCATTTCTGGTGAAGGCATCAAAGAAAGGCATAAATTCAAACTTGAAATCCAAGCAGGAAAAAGATGTTGGATCAAAGTATACCCTTACAGTTGCTGCAGATGTGACAGATTGTCTTAAAGTACTTTCCACAGACATCAACAAAACAAATAATGGCAGCAGAAGGAGATGGTGTTGCCGTAAGTAGTAATAAGAAGTTTCCATGTATTTCCAAGTGGTCTGAGCAAACTCAATTGTGAGAATGTGACAGCATTTTGAAGTGTACATAGCTCCAAAGCTACATTTGAACATTCACTCTGTTGGCTTAATAAACACCACATAAAATGCCATATATTTCACCACTCACTCTCATGATTGGTATGTGTGTTATGAAACCTGAAAATTCCTAATCCAGTGCAGTCCTGAAATACTGTCAGTAGAAGCATCCATTTATCTAGTTCTAGAGAAACCCAAAACTTGTTTGTGTATACGTATGAACAAGCTTTGCATACAAACAAATATATTACAGCAAATTTCCTGATTCTTTTTCTCCTATGCTGAAAACTCCACAAATAAGTTATTAGAAAGGTGAGAATAAGGAAAATGTGTCACATAAGATTGCTTTATTACTTCACTTCTGTAAGGTACACTTCAGGATAGCCTGTATCTTCAAGAACTCTCATTTGAAGATTTATAAAAGCTGCTGCAGCTACAGATCTCTGACTTCCATGGAAAATCAAAACATTCTCATAGCAGTTAGATTCTGTTCAGACCATCACTAACTAAAAAGTACTGAAAGTAAGTAAAATTATTACTTGCTGTTATTCCTAATTCTTTTGCAAGTTAGCATACTCAAGTATTCTAAAATATAAAAGATTTATTTTCTTCTACGTTTGAATTTATTTTTTTTTTAACACAGGTCAATTTTCCACTTGAGTATTTCAGTTTTACAAGCCTGGGTGCAGTATCAGAGAAATTGCATAAAACAAAGTAGAACAGAGCAGCTAGTCTGACTTCTGTGTTGTATAGGCAATTATCTATCATTCAGTTCAAATAAGTAGTCTTCAAGAGACTGTGTTCAGGAGAGATTCAGGTTGTAGGTCATAAGTGTTTGGCAGCAGATTAATTTACTAAACTTAAATAAGCCAGATAGGAAAGAAAGGAATATTTTGTGTAGGATGTTATGATAAAGGAAAAGAAAACTAAATCAGTATTTCTAACAATTTTGTCTGGAGAGTCCTGTTGAAGATTGGTTTAGTAAGAGATGACGCTAAACAGAAGAGTGTCATCACTGGTCTTCTTTGGTCTATATCTTATTTCTCTTTGTGATGAATGTCTTAGAGAAAAGTATAGCTAGTCTTTTGTCTTTTGAAAACCCCTAATTACCCAGGGACAATCATTCTGTTCTGATGCCTAGAGGAGATGAAATAAAGTGTGAGCTTTTATTCTAGTTCTTATTCTGCTGACAAACTAAAAAGCAAGAAAGTTGCAGACATACTGATTCAGGAACAAATCGTGATCTTTTCATAGTCTCGTAAAGAAATGACTGTAGATGGGACTGGATGAGACAAGAGAGACTTCTGAAATGTCACACCTTTCCAAGACAAGGGAAGGGATGGATCCAATCTTGTTTGCTAGGCAGTAACCTAATTTGTTTTAAAGACTTTGGATGATTCCAACATGCAACCTTCTCTAGTAAACAGTGTAAAAATTAACTGTCCTTTTGCCATGAATGTGAATCTTAGCAAGGTTGAGCTTTTAATTGCATTCTGTAGCAAATGAATCTTATGCCTTTATTGGCAAGATTTAAAAGCCATTCACCATTACATATCTTTTTCACGTTCCTCCATAGAGTTATCAAATCACTCACTATTCTTTGGGCTGATTTCTAAATGCTTACCAGGAATGATAGATATGATATGCTATCAAAGTGTTCTGAAGTGACAAAATCAACCTCAATTCCATCTGTATTTATTTAATTTGAATTACCCATGGATAAATGTACTTTTCCAGGAGTAATCACTAAGCATGATCCCATGTAAAGCTCTGAACACTGTTACAGCTCTATCATGGTGACTTTGTTAATAAGAAATCAATGGGAAGCTTTCCTTGACTTTGGCAAACGCTTGATTAGGTCTCAGATCCCTAAAGACTTTTTCCCTGATATCTTCTGACTTCAAGTGCTAAAGAAATTGATATTTCTTTGGTCAATTCAGTCTCATTTTCATCAGGTACTTTACTTGCCCTGTCAGTTTTACAAGCTGCTACTGAAAAAAAGTTTGAGAATCAACTCTGATGCCTTGGAATGTACCCCTTCAAAGCAGGGTCATGACATGCCTGTGTCATGTTGTATCTCATGGCAGAAGGAAGCGAACTGTTGAGCTGCTTCATGCTCAGAAAGCCTTCTGTCACCTAAGTCACAGATCCAATGACAAGACAAAGTCCATGTCCTACTGCCAGTTAAAGAAAGGAGCCAGAAAACAATTAATTAGCCTCTGTATCACTTAGTTAGAGAAGACATGTTAAAAGGAATCTTGAAATTTTGTTTAAAATGCTTACCAACATAATGCAGCTTATGATACCAAATTATTTTTTTTATTTGACTTAATATGGTAATACTTTTGGGTCCCTCACTACAAGAAAGATGCTGAGATGCTGCAGCATGGCCAGAGAAGGGCAACAAAGCTAGTGAAGGGTCTAGAGAGTAAGTCATATGAGTCATTAATGGTTGGATCTTAGAGGTCTTTTCCAACCTTAATGATTCTGATTCTACTTGAAAGTAACTTTCTCAAAGTAATTTAAAACTCTATTACATGGAATTGTTTTGTACTTTTTATACAAAATTTTTGATGAACAATTTACCTATTACCTATAAATGAAATTAATAAAATCTTTTAAAATTACTTTAATAGGCAGTGCAGTAGGAATCCTACAATGAAATGCCTCTCTCATTTGGATGAATTTATCCTGTAGGTGAGGAACACAGCTCTCTAGCACATTGGGATCAGTACAGTTTTAAGGAACAAATGATTGGGCCAAGACTTGGGAGAGTCGCAATCAGAACTGCTAAAATTTTCCTCATGTACTGCCTTATAATGGAAACACAGCTGCACTGTTTGGGAAAATCTTGTTCAGCTGAGGCAGAGTCAATTCCAAAGTATCCAGAAACTGATGGAGCAGATCTGTTTGATGAAGAGGTGGAAATGAAATGCTTGGTAAACATTGGAGCTCACAGTGTTGAACTTTATAGCTGACCCACACTGATGCTTGCAATAGTGGGAACTTTGTACATGCACATACATAACCCATGAGACAAAACCAGTGACAGCATAATTAGAAGTTTGATTCCAGTTACTAGAACTTCAGTCAGTGAAAACAGTTAGGAGAGATTTAATAGCTTGTACAGCTTCTGTGGGAACTTCAGATAACCACACAGAACTCAAGAAGAATTAGGAAGGAATTTCCCATGCATTTTATGGAACAAGCTGTTGTGGATTCACACAGGAAGATGGTTTACTGATTGGAAGAACTGAGACAATTTCTCATTTTGGAAGGTGATATTGATGGTGTTTTTAGGGCAAACTTTGCTAATAATACTGTCAGACCACAAGACAGCAGGAAATGCAAACTTGTGTATTTTTTCAAGTAAATCATAAAGATTATCTGCTAGTAGTTGACAATGATGTGCTATTTCTGAAGAAGATACAACTACAATTTATTCACATAGATTAATGATAAAAAGCTACTCTTTAATAGCTAGGAGAGACAATTAAAAAAAACAAAACAAAAACAACCCCACCCAAACTAGCCAAATTTTGTGCCTTTTTTTAAAAAATATAAATTCTTCAGTCCATTCTGTATCAATAAAACTGGTCTTGCATTTAAACTTCCTACTTAATTCTTCATATAAACTTTCCTATCATACTTAAAAATTGCATGTATTGAATAATACCTTTATATATAATTTATTTTTGTATCATTTATTTATGCCATTTTCATAATGTTAAATATAAATGATTCATTGTATTTTCTGTCTGAAACTGTTTTGATCTTCACTTGTAGAGATAGTCAATACCCACCAAATTCAGATGGAAATTATCGGTCATCATCTTCATATTTTACCTCGCAGTCCAAATCAGTATTTTCATTGCTATTCTTTCATTCCTGGCTTCTGATCTTAACTCTGACAAAGATTTTGACCATGCTGATTTGTTTCTTTCTCACAGTATGCCTTCTTTCCTGGATCATAAACATGCTCATAAATGCCTTGTTCTCTGGTTTATTCATGTCTTTTTCTATTGGTATAGACTTTTTAATCCCAGTTTACCAAGCACAGTCAATCATGATAATCAACTATTATTCCCCTGAAGACTTATATGTGTCCCTTCCTGTGTCAAATTCTGCCCCTAGCCCATTGCTTTCTGAAGATAAGATACTGAGAAAATATTTTTAAAAATGTTTTGGCCATTAATAATTGTGTGATTTTTTTTGCCTGTCTCCTAGTGTTAACTATCTTACCTTGGTCTTTAGACTGAAAAATCCCTGAAACTGGACTGTTACTGAAATTAAACAGCATACTTGCAGCAACTAAAAAAATAAGAATAATGGGGATATTGGTAGGCTGCTAGTATTTTTGCTTTGGTTCTCATCAAGATCAGACATGCTTACACTTCACAAACCTATTTTAAGTGGTGACAACATTATTTGTATTACTGAAGCACTCAAAAGCCACAGACTCGGACCACAACCTCATTGTGCAAGATCCTGTATAAACAGGGCAAAAGAATTACCCATACGCCAGAAGGAATGTAACTAGTATAAAGCAAGAATCCTCATGCAGACTGGTGTGGGAGTACAAGGAAAATGATCATTTGTGTCATATAAATAATACTTTAAGTAGCCTGGGAACATGGGGATCTTGACCGATATCAAACTTTTTCAGTTACCACAGTGAAAGAGTACAGTACAGAAAGCACCAGGAACAGGTAAAGAAATATCTTTGCTCACATATGTGGGGAGGGTCCTTATGAGGAAAAGTGAGAAGGATTCCAGTCTCCTGTGTCTCAGCTTTCCCTACAATTTTGCATGTTACTCTATAAATATTTTTCTGAGGCATCTAGGCTCTCATAATCCTAAGCATTACAGAACATAGAATATTTTTGGATCTAGAATATCTTGTCTTTTTTTCTTCATGAACTGTTTCATCTTCTCATTTGTAGTGAAACATGAATTCTTGTTATCTTTTCCTTTTTCCCACTTCCAGTTTTCTGTCAAAGAGGATCATTCAGTTCTGAAGATTCCTAAAAACACTCAGCCCCTGAAGCACACAGCTGCTCCAGGGGTCAATATGCCTTTATGCCTCTTTTCTCTTTTGCTGCTTTCATACATAAAAGGATTATGAGAGATACTGACAATTCTGGAGCTTTTGAACACAGTGGAGACTTCAAAATTTTTTAATGCAACTTATGTACTTGATGAACTATACCCAAACGTCTTTGTGTTGCAGAAATATTTTCTAAAGTTCTATCAGTGTCATAAAGATCACCATTGTAAAAATTTGTGATTTGTCCAAATGTATGCTAAAGCTCATAAAAATATGCATTAAAGATTTTATTATCCCATGAATGGCATCCTTGCTAAATTAATTAATATTCATAAGTAGCTACTCTATATCTTGTCACAGACCATGAGACTGAAGCATGTTTTTTGTCAGGGCATGCTTACATGCCGAATTTGTTGCAAGATTAGGGTGTGAAATTCCAGTTGTTTCTCTGCAATCTTTTACTCAATTACTGCACAGCAGCCTAACATACTCATTGCAATGCAGTTATTGAAAGTAATGCTAATAGTCAATGGAGACCTAACAGAAAAAGGGCATTTCTCAACAATGTTATCACTGTGACTTAACAAAAAGTGATTTAAAACTTAAACTGTTTAAGTATGTGCTTACACTGATATTAATCAACAACAAAACACAGCACCAAAAGCATAAAAGGTATGCTAACTGGATGGAATCCTCTGCCTCTGTTGTGATTAACGCCACCTACACCCTTTGCAAGAGATTAAGGAAGTTTAGAATTAGAAAACACTCGAGTTACAGAAGGATGGTAATTCAAAAAAGCATTCTGACAGGCAGACACACATGAACTGCTGCCTCGGAATTCATGTATCCCAGCTTTAACTCCACCCTACCAGTAGCCTGGACAGGAGCAGCAGGAGATCTGATCGGACTCACGTTCTGCAAGGCCCTGCAGCAGAACCACTGATGACCCTGAGTGATTAAGGGTCAACAAACTTCAGCCTGAAGCAACTGTTCTATGAACTTTGGCACATTCTGAGTTGGCTCCTGCTGGTTTGTTGCCTTTGGCCCTTATCTTGCAGTTTAGCAAGGATTGTGAAATTCTGAATAAAGTTACAAGACGGATTGGTTCTGTCTCAGTGACTCAAAGTCTTGCTCTTCAAATGTTCTTGGTCTTCAAAATTCCTTTGGTAAATAACCTCACCTATCAGCTCAATATTTTTCAAAAGGTGTGTCAATGGACCCATCAGAAAAAAAGAAAAAAAGGAAAAATTTGTATAAATATATATATATATAAAGATAAAAATGTCATATGGGGCATGGAAACATTATCTGAGGTTCTTGGTGGTAACACTTTGGAAAAACTACCTGCATTCTATGTGTGCACAAACTTCATCCCATAATGGAAAATAACTGTGCTTTGAATCTAGTACTGTGTGTTGTTTTCACATCGATGAAGGAAACAACTATTCCAGAATATTGCAAATATCTATGAAACATGAAAAGAAAAAAGAGGAAAAGGAGCAACCCATGGATACCCAAAGGTCCAAGTTGCTTATAAAAGAGGACTTTTAATATAAAGTTCTAGAGTTCTGAAAATTTTGCAATGCTTGCAAGGCAGAACTCTGGAAGAAATTATTTTTTTTCCTACTTAAAAGTGCAAGGAGGAGAACATACAACTCCCTGGACTTCTTTTTTCCCCAGCAGTGTAAACCTAACCTAAGCAGTCCTGGTGTTCTCCCCTGATCTTTACCTGCAAGAAGGTAGTTCCTACTTGTTGTGTATATTTTAACATCCAGTCTCTCTTTCTTCTCTCCCTGCCCTTCTTCTGAGCAAGTAGGACCAAGTTATAAAATAATTATGTGAAGAATTTTGTTTTCCTGCCTTCCTAGTTCCTCAGCTGGGGTAATTCCTGGAGTACTTCTCATTCTAGCAGGGAGCTTTAGAGGAGCACTTGGGTTAGGGTTTCTAGTACTGCAGTCAGATTACTGAATACACAGGCAAGAGATTACTAAGATATTTTCAAAGGTAATTCAGAATTTTAGCTACAGAGGTAACACAAGCAGATAGAGCAACAGGGTTCCCCTTCCCAGAAATCACCTCAGTCCTGGAGGTCACATAAATTGCAGTTCACAGCATTCAGTGGCAAGTAGGGCTTTTGCATTTGTTCAGTTCAGCAGCTGTCTACTTCTGCCTTTGAACATCTAACTGTTTTTTTAAAAAATCTGTTCTTCAAGTAATTTTCAGAAATCATTAATCAGCACATCAATTAAGAAAGCTATTTTTGACAACCACATGTCTTCCTGAAATACAGAATGGCTTCTAGGAAGCTAGGTTGTCTGAATTAAAAAAAAAAAA